>OY856409.1:595188690-595788690 GCA_963693085.1 Alisma plantago-aquatica
TCAGCCTGCAACTATCTGTAATATTGCACTGGGTTGACCAAGCCATCAGGTTGGTGAACAAATGGATTGGATCGACCTTCTTCTTACAGAACGTCATCTCGTTCCTGACCTTCCAGTTTGTGGCACAGGCTAAAATAAACTTAACCACAGTACTCTTGTCCAACTTCCTGAAAATCCAGCTCCAGCTCCCTTCCATATCTCTTCTTGGTATTTGGTTTATAGTCGGCAGCAGTCTAAGGTGCATCCAAATTCCTTTATCCCTTTTACAGTCAAACATAATGTGGTAGTTGTCTTCTTGATGGTGGTTGCAAAACTGACAGGCCCCATCAATTTGCATGTGATGTCTGGTCAGGCTGGACCCGGAAGCTAGGTAACCTCTGCACATCCTCCAAACAAAAGCTTTATACTTCGGCGGGACTTTTATTTTCCATATTTCCTCCCACACAGAAAAACCCCCTGAAGGGTTTGCATTAAATTCAAAATCGCCGAAACCCAGCCAGTAAGCAGTCTTAATAGAGAAAGAACCATCCTTCGTTGGATACCAGTAGATAGTATCCGTCTCATCGAAATAGGGAGGATTTTTACTCAAGGCTTTAATATCATCATCCGAGAAGAGTTCCATAATGTACTCCTCCTTCCAAGAAAGCATATCTTTATCAATAATTTC
Organism: Alisma plantago-aquatica; assembly: GCA_963693085.1. Classification (NCBI taxonomy): domain Eukaryota; kingdom Viridiplantae; phylum Streptophyta; class Magnoliopsida; order Alismatales; family Alismataceae; genus Alisma; species Alisma plantago-aquatica. The sequence continues at coordinate 595,189,358 of OY856409.1, forward strand.
TGTCACCAACCATTCATCTTCATCACTGCTGAACTCAGGTTTGTCGCAGTAGCCCTTTCTGTTCGGTAACCACAAATCGCCCCAAAGCTTCACCTTTGAATTATCCCCAATGCACCACCTCATGCCTTCCTTCATCAGAGATTTCGCCCCCCAGATACTACGCCACGTATAACTAGGGTCGAAACCTCTATAAGCATCGATGATAGATCCACCACCATAGTACTTCTTCGATATAACTTTGGCACACAAGGAATCCCTGTTTGAGTGCAAACGCCATGCTTGCTTAGCCAGTAAGGCTAAGTTAAATGTTTTCAGATCCCTAAAACCGAGGCCGCCTTCTTTTTTAGACTTGCAAAGTTTGTCCCAAGAAGCCCAATGTATCCTCCTTTTTGTTTCTGTGGTGCCCCATCAAAAGTTAGCAATCATTCTCGTAATGTCCTCAATAGTGTTACTCGGCAGCTGGAAAACGCCCATCATATATGTTGGAAGAGCTTGCACTATGGATTTGATTAGGACTTCTTTACCAGCCTGGTTAAGGACCTTCTCCTTCCACCCATTCATCCTATTCCACACTCTATCAGTGATGGCTTTGAAAGTAGCCTTCTTAGACCGCCCTATGACAATAGGCAACCCCAAATACTTGGTGTGTTTATCAACCTGTTGCATCTTCAGTATCCCTCTCACCTCATCCTTCTTAGCTGTGTTCACATTCCCGCTAAAGGACACCTCCGACTTTGCAATGTTAATCTTCTGCCCTGAAGCTTTTTCATAGCAGCTAATAATGTGAGCTATCGTTAAAGCTTCCTACGGTGTAGCCCTTCCTGCGGTGTAGCCCTTCCTGACGGTGAAGATCAACGGTTTACATTTTACAAAAAATAGTCTTGATATGCAAACACACTTGAGTGTATTTGTGTGATCCGTACACTTGAGTATATATATATATATATATGGGATTAAGAGAAAGATTTCCCACCCCCCACCCCATAGCCCGTGGCGGAGGCCGGAAGCCCGAGAGGGTGATAAATCAAGAGTTGCTTCTCTGTGTGGTTTCAAACACGGTCCCTTCATTGGGGACCAGCGGAATTCGCCAACCGGGCTATTCTCTTGCCGGCATATATATATATATATATATATATATATATATATATATATATATATATATATATATATATATATATTGGTTACTCGTGCAGGTAATTAACATTTCGCTACCATGCAGCACCAAGGGTTACTTTCTGGTTAGAAAAATAACTATTTGGACAAAAAAGTGACTATGTTCTCAAAAATATAAATGTACAACTACAAAGGTAAAGTTGGTAGAATGCACAGTAAAAGTTTTAGATACATATTTATTTCAAAATATTTACTATGCATTTTGCTCATTTTTACTTTTTCACCAGAACATTTTTTTTATAACATAGTGACATTTTTATCCAGATAGTTACTTTTATGAACAAATAGTTACTTTTCAGCCTGTGCAGGTACAAAAAATTTAACTACCCGTGAGGGAACCGAATAAACTGTCTATATGTGTGTGTGTATATGTATATATACCCATATGTATAGGATATCCAGTGAGAAACATATCTTGGTGAGAGCATGAGAGGTATTTGAATAACTTTGATCTACGATTAAATTTTCATAATCCAACTGTATGGATTGAAAATATGTTATTGTTTACCTTCTTACAAAATTTCATCACCGTCGGACTTATATTGCATATGTAACAAGAGAATACTTTTCAACGCTTAGTATTGACTTTCAGGTTGACCGTTGGATGTAAATTGTTTATATTATACAAATGAACATGTAAACAATATCTGATTGCTATGATTTTTTTCTATGAAGGTAAATGAAATGATGTTGTTCCCATCCATAAGGTTGCATATTAAAAATAAGTTGTAGATTTATAGTTATTCAAATTCCTCTCATGCTCTCACGGTATCATGTTTCTCACTAGTTCGCTACCAACATATATATATATATATATATATATATATATATATATATATATATATATATATATATATATATGTATATATATATATATATATATATATATGTGTGGGGGGGGGATATATATATGATTTATCATTAATGTCTGTACGGGTAGCTACCCGCTCCAAAAAAGTTACTTTTCTCTAACATTTTACTTTACACGTATATGGTGTTACATTATCTTCTAATTAGGCACATTATATGCATAATAGTTATAGTTGTTAGTATGTACAATTACATTTGTTGTCTAGAATTTTTCTGTATAATCTGTCTGATTTTACCTTTTCAGTCCAATAGTTATTTTATAACAAATATTTACGTTTTTATTTGAGTAGTTACTTTTCTGAGCTTATACTTGCTTTTTGGAATGCACGGCCTGTAGTGAGGTTGAATGTCCATAAGAGTATTAAATTAAGAAACACCCGAGTTTGTCATTACGCTATCCCTCATCGAGGAACCACATATGTATATACACACACATATATGTGTGTATGTGTGCGCACCTGCTTGTGTGTCAACTTTTGAGTTGGTTGGTGTATATATAATATTTTCGACGGGCAAACATTATGGATTGGAAACGAGGCTTGATTCAGTTAAGGTCAACCTGTGGGTCTTGTTCACGAAGGGCGTTTCTGTTTGAGAGGAAAAAAGTGCTACCATTAGAAATCGCTACAGGACACGGAAATGTGTGGATGTCTGATTCAGGAAAAAACACAGCTATACGTACTTCCACGTCGTATATACATCTTTTATTTTTTAAAGAACACTGATCTTAACTTTGGACATTATTTATTAGAAGCAACATCGATATTTGTTGAGGTCCGAATATGCATTTGACTTTACACTTCCGGGGTCTAGCAACACATTAGTCAATTTGATGTATACCATTGCGATTCTCCTGGCATTATTATGCGGAATGCATATATAATAAAGCCGCCGACAATGTACGAGCTCCTTTCTTAGCAGACTTGCAACAACTAATGTAATAAGCCTGCATATAATGCATAATCAAAATAGCAAAACGTTGTCGCAGTAGAGATCGGTATGCGTTTAGGAAAGGCGGTAGCAACCGCAAAGCTGAGTAATCTGAGTCAGGATTCCGGATGGAACACATACCTATCAGAATGACTTTTTTTTCTGAAAGCTATTAGAATGACTTATGGGTTGCAAAAAATTATGTTGTAAAGCAAACTGATCTAAACTTTTGACATGATTCAATAGAAAGCAACATCATTTCCTATTCAGGTCCACATAGACATTGATATATAATGCACTTCCTGGGATTTGCTGCATAATCCCCAATATGATGAAATCGTGTGGTTCTCCTGCATGAGTATGGGGCAAGCGTATGTCAAGCCGCCGACAATATGTTCGTTCGTCTCTTCAAACTTATATGAATGTAATGAACCTGCGGATAATTCATAATCAAAATAGCAAATAGAAAATGAAGTCAAAATCACGTATGTAAGAATATTGAACAAGTGATCCAGTAGGCCGAAAACAACATACTATGGCTACCTAAATCACAATGTGTGTAACACAAAAATTCAATCCAAAAAATAAAAAACCATAAATTGCGGTCAAGAAAAAGACAGGTACTGCCTTAGACATCTTAGAATCTGAAGCAACAAGTACGATTGCAAGCAGTGTCATATATGAATCTAATTGTCTAATTAATCACAACAAAAAAGGGAAGCAACGATGAACAACAGAAGTAGAAAATATCATCTTGTTTTTCACAGTAGAATCTGATAATTAAAGCCAATCGGAAACTTAAATCCAGATTAGTAAAGCGAACGTAAAAGGTTGATTTCTATTCCAGTACCCTAATTTGACGGGTGTCCCAGAAGATCCGTCTAGATTAGCATTTTTTTCTGAATTGGAGGAAGTGGAATTAAGATCGGACATTTCTTCATCATTGCTTGGAGTGTTCTCAGGACCACTGCATGATGTTCTTTCGATTGTCAACTTCATCAACTGCATTGAGCATAATATATGAGATGTTGTAAAACAATGTGAGCCTTAGCAAGAAACTTTTACCTCTTCCTTAAGTTGTTCATTTTTCTGCATCATACATTGACTCTGAATAGTGAAATAAATTGAAGTGGTTAGTTACTAAATTTTAATAGCGTGACTTGCTTGCAAGCGCTTTTTTATACCTAGTAGAAATGGGATTCAATTTCAAGCCATGTAGGACGGAACACAAAAACAAGGTCGATCAAGCAGATGAATATTAATTTTCTTAGCAAACCAGTCAGATTGGTTTGTCTTAAGTATCTTAGAAAACTTTACAGCTAAAGCTAATATCTAAGTTTTTCATGGCCGAATTATTCTATGCAGGAGTTCGAGTTCCAACGTACTAGCGTTTCCCACAATGTTTTATTGTGTACTTGGCCAAAATAACAAATTTGAAGTATTTATTATCACATTTTCTAATAATAATCCATATCATTCAATAAATTGGAGCTTCCACCTTCAAAGTTATCTAAACTGATGTTCTTGGAACTGAATTAATGCTTTCATAAATGTGTTATTTTTCAACTACCAATTATGGCAAACGAATCGGACAAGGAGAAGTCGTCATGTTTACACTGCATAAATGCATAGACATTTATCCTTTACTGATTGGAAAACTAGACATGTCCTAGCGATCAAATTGAAAAAGTCGTTACTCCAGAAAACAAAACTATAGGGGAGAACCGAATTGCTAAAGAAACAAGAAACATATCCTCTTCATAGAGGATCTCAGGAATAGAATACAGATAGAGACCTCTACTTCAGGACCCGAGAAGAAGTAAGCTAGAACTATATGGAGCAAGGGTTGCTACCACTATAGTTAAAGATTGCCATTCATGGGCCGTAATAGAATTAGTGAATTTCTATTGTGTACTTGCCAAACATCATATGTTTTGTATGACAAGAACATATGACAAGAATATTATGATCTTTTATGGTGATGCCTTATGTCTCATAAACTTTACTTGATAGTTGTAAAGATAAATGTGTATGACTTGATAACTCAAACATTGAATACCTATAACACTGTCATATAGAGTGTACAAATAAGAAATGTATTTCTAGAATCCATATGATGGTTATCTAGACTCTTTTGGTCATTGAACCAATAGAGACATGTATGTCTTATTTGTTGTGCAATATGACAAGAGTATCTTCACTAGATATAGTGGCAGATAGACTATTCCATTAGGACTAGTACATACTGATGTACATAGACCCTTTTGGATGAATGCTAAAGATAGTTACAAGTACCTCATTATATTTACTAATACGATTAGTAGATATTAACATTTATATTTAATGAAATACAAGTTTGGATCTCTTGAAGTGTTCAAAGAGATCATAAATGAAATATGTAACTAAATTGGTAAAAGTATTAAGATACATCGATATGATCGATGTTGAAATATGTAAACTAAGAGTTTGAGGACCTTCTGGGAGATCACGAGAATGTATCATAATGAACTCCACTTTAAACATACTAATGTGTCAGAAAGAAGGTATCGCACTCTGTTAAGTCATGGTGAGATTATCTATAAAATCTAGCTAATCTTACAATTTTTTTTGGACACATGCTTAAACACTAAATAATGTACCGTATAAAATGGTTCAAAAGACACCATATGAGATATGGCATGGAAAGTATCCCGATGAGTCTTTTGTAGTGATTGGGATTGAAAACTTGTATAAGATAATAGTTTCTTAAAATTCTTTATCCACAAGTCACATGAATGTTAACTTGTTTAATACTATATATATTCCAACCCAGCAATAATGCATTTGTTGCTAGGATGGTTGAATTCCTAAAGGGAACTTAGTCCAAAGGAATCACTGGGAGTAAAAGTAGAACTCAAAATGTTCAAGAAAAATAAGAAAACATTGAATCTAAAGAGGTATAAGAAGGAACAAGGAGAATCACAAACTATTGTGGAATCTCAAGTTCCTTATGCAAACATAAAACTCATAGCTTTAATAGAACTCCTTGTGTTTGAAAGATTATGATATCTTATAACTCAAGACGGCGGTGAGTTGGTCATAGCAATGAGTCAACAAACTACTTAGAAACTATTGAGGGACCAGAATCAGAGAAATGGCTAGAGGCATAAGATCAAAGATGGACTCCATGTACACCAACAAGGTATGACCTTGCTGGATCCACCTAAAGGGCTAAAACCCATAGGGTGCAATTGGGTTTTTGTAAGAAGACCAACATGGAAAGAAAAAATTGGGTGCAAAGAGTTTCATTCTAGTTCAAGGTGTTGAACATGATGAAGTCTTTCCCCAGTTACCATGGTTAAATCCATCTAGATCATGCTTGTTGTTGTAGCTTAGTATGACTGTGAGATTTTTCATGTGGATGTTAAAACCACATTTCTTATATGGAATAATTATAAGGATGAGTACATGACACAACCTAATAGTTTTATAAATCCAATAATGCAAATAAAATCTATAAGCTACAAATGTCAATCTTTGGATTGAAGCAAGCATCTCAGAGCTGGAATCTTCTATTTGATAAGATAGTCAAAGGGTTTGACTTGAGTCCGAATGAAGATGGATTTGTGACTACAAAATATTTAGTGGGAGCATATTTAATATTCCACATAATAATGGGGAATAATGCCTTATCATGTGTTAAAACTTGGCAAGGAAAATACCTTCTACATGAAAGGTTTAGGCGAAGCATCCTATATGATAGGGATTGAGGTCTATACAGATAGATCTGGAAAGTTTCTTGACCTAAGTAAAAGCACATACATTGATAAGATGTTGAAGGGTTCAGCATGCAAGACTCGATGAGAGAAAACTTGTCCATGTTCCATGGAGTTAGTCTTTCAATAGCCTAGTGTCCTAATTCTTATGAAGAACAGGGACACATGCATAGATGCCATTGGATCTATCTTGAATGCAATGCTATGTACGTATCCCGCTATCTCATATGTATAAGACAAGATGAGAAGATATCTAGTAATCTCATATGTATTGTACATGACGAGAGGATATCCAGTCATCTCATATGTATTGACATGATGAGAGGATGTATATATACCTACCTAGAAATGTTGTATGTATTGGACATGACGAGAGGGCATATGTCAGATACCAATGAGAGTCATTGGACTACCATAATGAACATCCTTATGTGCTTGTGAAGCACTTAAAGGATTGGTTCCTTGGTTATGGTAATAAGGAAGAGTTAGATGTAAAGGGTTACACCCATGCAAGCTTTCAAACAAACAAAGTAATCACAATCTAAATTTATGTTTGATGACAAATGAGAACTGTAAGATAGAAAGAGTTCTAAGCTACTGACAGTTGTTCAAATATACAAAAGAAGCTGAGTATCTCTGTGTTATGAGAACATCAGAGGTTATTGTATGGATCAAGAAGTTCATATGGGTGAACTTGTGTGAGATTCCAAACCATTGATGACACAGTAGAAATACTAATGACAACAATGGAGCTACTAGTTAAGCTGGGAATCTCGGATAGCATAGTATGACACTTCCATCTCATATGAGTAGTAGTGCAGTGAAGATATGTGAAAATTGTAAAATACCGACAAAAAGAAAATGTTGCTAATCCCGTTATAAAAGCACTTACATAGTAGAAGCATGACGGTCATGTTAGGTCACTCAGGATGAGATCCATGGGTGATTGGCTCTAAGTGCAAGTGGGAGTCTATTGGTATGTATGCCCAGAGAGCCAATCATATGATGATTGTGATATACCATTAGATACCTCATTTGATAAGAATAAAGGCAAGCTTCCAATTTATTTTATATATTCAATTATGAGATAATGAATTACATAATAAATGTCTAGAGAATGATATTACTCAATGAGGTATGTCTTCAAGTACGTGACTTGGAAGAATGAGATCATGCGGATATTAAGAGTATATACGTTCTCATTATGTCCTTGATCAGTTGTTATTGTGGAAGGTAGATAGCCAAAAATAACACATAAGATCAGAGTGTGAGTTGGTTGATGATAGAGTTTCATTAGTCATGATATGGCAATACCAAACCAAGCACACAGATATATGTTACAGAATAGTGTATCAGACAGACCCACCATGAGACTGACACATAGAAGCCATCATCATGGAAGTCATAGTAAGCTCTCACAGTGATGGTGATGGTTGTGGTTCTTAGATCTAAAATCACTGCACTCTCACATGTCATTGGGTACACTTTGACATCATCAAACGCAATCCTAAAACCTAGGTTGTTTTAACGGTGATGATTGGGTGACTTTGACACATGGGGATTGACTGTGAGTGATAGAGATGGGATTTGTCCCTCCAACATGATATCCATAGGCCTCTTGATTAGTGAGATTGAGATAAGTATGGCCATACGTATGAGAGTCAATATATGATATTGAGCTTACATATATCTCATGTAGTCTCCTCTGGTTCCAGGAACAAGACTGAATAATAATGAAGATGACTACGTCATGCTTCTAGTTCAATCTAGATATTAGTGACAAATGAACTATAAGAACATTGTAACACCATACACAAATTGTAGGTTGAAATTATTCTCCAACTTTCCATTCACTTGGGTAGCAATGATGTACAACTAGGCACCACTCTTTGATTGTGATGTCATGAGTTGTTATAGACATTCACTGGCAACATGATATGGAACCTATAGGGTCACACCGATTGGAACTCATCTAGAAGAGGAGTTTGATCTTGAATGCTAATTGAATTGATTACTAAAGTGTTTATATATTTCAATTCACGTAACTGAATAGCTGACTAGATTGTCCAACAATCGGTTTAAGTATTGAGACTGTTGTTTGGAGTGTCAGGCTGAATGCATTGGATATTGGTTGGAATTCTACTTAACCTAGGTTGCGAGATGTCTATCTCGCTTGTTCAAAATGGTCGTCTGTTTTGGTGTGAGATGCCCATCTCAGTTGCATCAAATGGCCATTTGTCTTGGTGCGAGACACCCATCTCAGATGCACCAAATGCCTATTTCAGGAGTGTAGTTCGATTGCACAAAGGATTGGTGATGTCAACAAGTTGAATACTAATTGGAATTGATTTACCAACATATGTGCAAAAATCTAGAAACTACGAGACGACCGCCTCACATGCAAGATGACCGTTTTATGGCACGTAGGTTGTGAAACTTCTAGAAAGGTTGTTAAAATTCAAGATCTTCCTGTCCTTTCTGCTCCCGCTTTAGGTCTGCATTGTCTAGGGACTGAGAACCATGACCCTAACCCCTCTTATATATAGAGGGGTATTGGGGGATTCTCAGAACACAACAACTACACATACGATTGAGAATCAATTGCTCTGACAATCGTTGTCCTCTCTGGTTATGGTAACCATGAGAGCCCAGGCAAGTCCTACCCGACTAGAGAGGGATAGCCATGAGATAAAAACAACTGTGGATCATTGTTGAGGAAGATCATGTTGGTGACTAGTACACCAATGGAAAGGAAAACTCATTCCTATCCGTTCCTACAGGATGATAGGAGTTCTAGTTGGTCAGTGTAGACAACTCTAGAGGCAGGAGTCCTTTGGCTGCTGCTAGGAGGGCAACGTCAAATCACAGTCCATGGTGAGATATGAGGAGCCACTGTAGTAGTTGTCTGTGTCTGTTGTCTATGGAGGAGCAGACAGACAAGTCTGATTGTGACTAGGAGCTGCACAGACACCGTCCAAGACAAAGTGCACATCCACATTGAGGAGGATTGTTCCTGGACTTTCTCTAGGACTAGGTATATCTTTGTGAAACTATCCTTCCCATTGCATAGTTATTGACGTAGTCGGTTGATTAATGGAAAATATGTAAATAAAATTTTTGTTTCCACTTCCTATCTAATGATGTATTTCCCTACAATGTTAAGATTGCCTTACATGTCATGTTTACACAACAGATATCATCCTACTATCCCCTCTTTGTAGGTGTGATCTATTAGGGTCAGTTGTCACCAGTTATTTTAGATAACAAAGACTATATAAATGGCTTATACTTTTAGTTTTGAATGGCTATGGTGCAACACAAGTGGTCGAGAGCTAAGTTGTATCCAAATAATTCACATAGAAGTATGGCATGAACTTAAGATGTTAGTCATTGGTTTCCTCAAATTTGTATAATTACATGGTATTAAAAACCTACTTTATTTATAATAGCAAACTATTTACATATTTATCATAACTAATATAAGATAAATTTGACATATAGAATATCACTATTAGAACATCATTCTGATTTAGTCTTAATTTAGTCCCAACATTCACACAACAACTATGGAATTTCAAAAGTAAACCTTAGATATTATTTAATTTAATCAAAATACTATTAGCCATACTAGAAAACAATTCTTACTTTTGGCCTTAATTTGATTTAAAAGAATTGTCTTAAGTTTGATTCATAATGAGAAAATAGTGTTACCTTTGTTCAATGGGATATTTTAGACATCTTACTTCCATTTCCTAATTATAATGTAAAATTTTGGAATATTTTTTAACGACTATCTATCACCACTATCTGATTGCTTGTTAACAACAAGTACACATAATTTCTTTTCTATGGCCATTAGCATGTTGTGTGTTGATATCAAATGCACACCATATCTTTTTTGTGGTTTGAGTAGGAGGATGACATGATCTCTTCTTAAAAATGAAGTCACATAATTAGACTCTTTGGAAGTCTATGAAGAACCTTATAATTTAGTTATAATTTTTGTCTTACCATTAATAAGTATATATCAATATTTCCTATGGAAATATAAACCCATACATGCATGATATATAGTAGTCTCGTTGTTTGGCATGTCTAATAATTAATATAAAACTACCAAATTTACTAATAAATTTAATTATTTACACCAATAAAATTTGCATCTGAAATTGAAATTGGACCTATATGCATCTGTGGAAAATTTAGTGGCTTGATCAAGCTTCAAAATAGGAAATTCCATATAAAGTAGGGTAGAGTAGCTATAGTATGAACCTAATCTGGTTACAATTATAATGATCTAATGAGAATTCACCTGCATAAATATGTTAAAATTGTGCATATAGACAAACCTTTTCATTAAGATTGTTGATAGCTTCCATTAGCTTTTCTCTCTGATAAAAGAAGAAAACAATAGTAAAACCCATAATATGTATTGTATGGAGAGTATGAAAATATATAAACTCATACCTTCTTTTCCACAACTATGACTAATCCAGATTGTAGTGTTTCCTCTAATTTATCCAATTCTTCAACTGACAGTCCTTGGAGTTCTTCCCCTCTCATGTGCCTAACCATTAGAGCACCCTAGTTGATAGCTTAGCAAAACTTGGCTAATAATGTAGGACACATACCTTAGTTGACCATTTACTTCTGCAACTCTCTTCATCATATTAGAATATTCAGTATCCTTAATCTAGTAAAATCATAAGACAATAGTTATATTATTATAAATTATATGTATGTAGTCATCACAAAAGAGGTTGTTACTTTTTTGTATTAATTTTACATTTTTTGCAAATATAGCTTGACCATTGTAAATACCCTAATTTTTTAGCCAACACATGTCTGCCATAGTAATATTTGACCATTCCAAAAAAATTAATTGTTATTTTACGTCATTAAAAAATTAATGTTTGGTTCCTTATATTTTAATTAATGATCTTGTTTGTGGGATGTATAAGTTCATTACTATGCTGCACAGAATTTTCTATGGGCATCTTTTATATAATTTGGATTTTATTCTTATTTTCATCTCTCATTTGCTTTATGGTGAAAATTTTATATGTATGATATAATCAAATAGTTAAAACTATTTCAAAAGGCCAGTTTTGATTTATTTCTATAATATAAATAGTTTATTACATGGTATATAATTGATTTTATGATGGTTGATTGAATGTTTCTTGTAGGCAGTGAACTGTAAAAGTTCTATAATGACTAGTTTAGGGATTTAATTTTAGATATTTATTACCATCATATGCACTCATTTATTATTACATCATGGACTATTAAAGTGTATGCATATCTTTGTATGACAATGTTGTGTGACTTGATGGGTATGTTACTCCACATAGTCATCATGTAATCTTCTATTTGTTTTGAAAATCAAGTAGTCTCTTGTTAGTTGTCATCACCTTCTTAGTCTAATAAGAGTGTATAGTAAAAAAAAGAAAATGATTACTGAATCATGTAAAATTATGAATTTTGAATCCATAATTCTTTATATATATATATATTATTTTATATATATTCTTATATATATCCCTTTAGATTGCATTATATCCATTTATTAACACCCTCATATTCTCCCCAACACACAACTTTTAAAATTACATGGAATATCTAAAAGTTAATACTTCCATTAGAATGATAATTATGATTTCATGTGAATGGCCTACTTTTTTCCTTGTTATGCTAAGTTACTTGTAATACTTACAAATGAAACATGGTCTAATATCAACATATATATATATATATATTTAATGCATATTTCACTTGAAATAATTTTTAGGACTTAACATGAAGATGAAAATTCTAATTAAGAATATAACAAAATGACATTTATTTTTTAGGATTACGCCATCTTCCTCCACTTTGAAGCCCTTGAAAATGTACCATAAAAATCCACCAACAATGAATCAAGATATTTAGGGGTTTGGAAAATTTATAGCTTAATATCAAATGTTTTTCTTTTAATGTATGGTTTTTAATTCTCAAATTTGGAATCAAATATTTATTATTATGTTTATAAAACATAGATTTCAGGCATTGGATTGCAAGATGCATGTAAGTCATTTTTTTTGTCTACACGATTAGACTATACATTGATGTCATTAATAGTTGATATAAAGTAAACACTCAACAAAAATCTTATTAAATTTTTGGACACAGATCCATTTAAAACTAATGACTTATGATGGCATTGGTGCACTACCTATAACATAACTTGATCACAATGACAAAAAACATAACTATACAAGAAGCAAACACAAACAATGGTCAATTAATTGTTGCCATATATAAATTGATAATCCTAGGAGAACACATGATGATCTACATGAGTAAATTTACCTCCCAACAGATTGAGGTACAATACTGAGAATGAGGGATGGAGTAGTACCTTGTATATTATTCTTACTTATGTGTATTTTCACTACTGTGGTGTAACAAAATAATGGTCTCTTTTTTAAGGAATCTCACTAACTATAATAGTTTAACTAATCAAATCATGTATGTTATTAATGCAGGTGATCACAATGGATACTTTTCATGGGCATCATTTCTTGTATGGAAAATTATCTACTCCAGAGGAGAAACTGGAAGATGTAGGTTTATACATGTTTCGTCTCTTTAGTGAATGACTAGGAGAGTTGTATTAATTTTTTTTATTTAGAATGGTTGATAATACAACAATGATATTGTTTAACATATTTTGTGTTCTAGGTCACAACTGATAAAAATTAAATTTATGTGGTAAATCATGATTTTAAAAATTTCAATAGGCAGTCAGTCTACCACTTGTGTATCACTTTAGGCTCATATCAAGTTACTAGATGAAGATTGCATGTCAGTTTCAAATGGGGCACTGAACTTAAAAGACATTGCTGAAATGAATCATGATATTGAAGATATTTACCAATTATATCAGATAGGATGCCATGTATTCAGATGTCAATGGTTTTCTGATAGTGGTAGAGCCATGAATTCAAATTAGGGTAGGCACTTTTCTTGGTAGATCTAGAAGTATATGGCACAATATAGTTTTTCTTCAAAATCTATAGCTTTTCTATGTAGATGTATGCATGGATATGAAAATATGGGTAATAAATATGCCTATCCATGCGTCCATGTATCTATGACACTAATTTTTAGGACACTAATCTCATTTAACAACCACCAATACCTTGACTTGATCGAAGTTAGTGATATAAGGACTAATTTGACCTGATGTAGTGTAATCTGATCTATATTGGTCAAATATACCTTATTTACATTTAATGATAAAATGTGGTGTAATTTATAATTTAAATACATGAATTGTGTGAACAATTATCCTTTGGATTGTCAATCTATTCTATATCTAGTGATATTTTTACATTTGGGTTATGCATGTGTGAACATCAATTAATGTCTACATGATCTACCTTTGACAACTGATATGATAATTTGCACTCTGATAACTAAAATAAACATAGTTCAAGGGATTGATGGTTTTTGGAAGGTCATTTAAATTTGGTTGTGCATATATTAGAGTTTCATTCTCTTTCAAGTCATCCCAGCTCAATCATTAATTGTGCTAGAATGGAAATCCAATTATGAAACCTAGAACAGTCACATTATTAGTTGGTTTTGAGGTTCTTCTTGTGTCCCATCCTCACTTCTCTTTGTCTGACCATTTGAACTTCTCAAGCTTTTATGGAAGTTCAGTCATTCCTTATGTTGTTATCTTTTCCCTATTTGACTTTGTCATCAAAGTCAATGTTGATGAATGATGATCACTCCAGTTTCTAATGATAAATAATGATTAACATGTTGGCTTTTTGGACATCCACACTCTAATTTTAAATATGAAAATGTTTCTCATTTATGTTGCTACTGTGTAAACTAAGTATTTTAGGTGACCCAGAAACTTGGACAAGATCCAATGACTAAAAATGTACAATAATTTGTGTTTATATATGTGTACATCAAGTGGTGCCTATATTATGATTTGTATAGGTGCATACTGTATAACTTGTTAGGGTTCATGTACAAACAAGTGATGTATGGTCCAAAAATATATAAAGTTATTTCTATACTCGTATACACCAATTATGATAATCATATTTTTTTTAAGATAAATTTGAGCGATAATTTTGAAAATTAGATCCTATTGGGACAAAATATTATTCGATCATAATGCAATTTTACTGAAATGTATGTCAACCAAAATCTAGTTTGAGAAAGACATACAATTAAACTGAATGAAGTCTTGACAGTGTCTCAGTTAAATTATAATTCGACTAAGATGTATCCTTGTTGAAATATGATTTGATTAATGAATAGTTATGGAGACCTTTTATATTGCACAATGAGCCATTTATATTCTACTAAGGTGTCCTAAAATAGTTATTTTTACACCATAATCATCTTAAACACACATAAGAGTTTTAAAAACTATTCTTAATGATGTCTATATACATGAGTGCCTTATGACACCAAGAGAACACTTGACATATGACTTCTATATTATATCTATATCAAACTTAGAATCAGTATGCTATATCTAGTTGCTCTCAAGAAAGTCTAAGATTAGCCTAGCTCTACTATCCTACTCATGAAATATAACCTTTCATAAACCTTGTAAAGTTACTCATCACTTATTCATTAGTGTTATAATTGTGATCTTATGAGATTGTGTTGTAATTTATTTTTCTCTCTTTTTTACTCTTTTCGTTTGTTGATTCATGTTACTTCTTGCAACAAGACTGTGATGTTCTTTAAAGCTACTTCTTAAAATGAGGTTGTATTCAAATGGTGGTGGAGGTATATTGTGATGTTCTCCAAAGAGAATGGCTTTCAACATCCAACAAAAGAGGTGAAATTTATCATTGATCTTCAATAGGAGGTTATCTTTGATCTGAATAAGGCTTCGTAATTGTTATTGGTATCATTATAGATAAGTTAATAAGTTTCATGGTGAGAAATCCTAATTGGAAACAAGTAGGCAGTGGAGCAATTGCACTTTAAGTCAGAACTACTACACATATTTTGTCTTTTGTGGTTTCTTGGTCTTGTTGATTATTTCTTTATTTTCCACTAAAAAATTTCTCTAATCAAGTTGAAATTACCCTCTTGTGTTTTAAGTTGCATTAAATCAGATTTTATCTATATTCATCCACACTAGAGATTTCAGTTGGTATCCTAGCAAGGCATTAAAGAGCTTTAACCAGTCTTAAACATGAGGAAAACTTATTGGGAGACCTCAATCGTGAAGGAGCACAAATTTACCAACTTTCTTTCTCAGCTCCAACTACATATATTATACGCACCATATGAAATTCTTTTTTCAAACTATTATCTTTGACATTTATAAGATGGTCATACTACATTAAGTGCCTCCAAAAATGGAACTAGAGAAATGGGATGCATCCATGGTAAGAAGTGATATATTGAATGAAAATGTCATAGGTATTTTATATTCTTTTCATTATTATAGTGAGTTGCATATAATTTCCTCTTGAGAAATATCTTATCTTATTTGGAGCTCTATCACTCATGAAGGATCTAATAAATCCAAGGATATTTAAATTAAAATACTTTCTCATAAACTAATGCTATTTTAAGTGAAAATTCATGAATTGATTTCTAAAACGTACTATGTATTCACTTTAATTGGGAATGCCTTGAAATATCTTATAAAGATTATTGACGATAAATGTTATTCTAAAAAAAATGTTCTCTATCCTTAGGGTATAACATGGTTACTTTCGTAAAATTATCTTTGGATCTTTCTAGTCTGCATCATTAAGAACTTAAGATGATCTAGAGACTTATGAAGTTAAGATCTAAGAATGTGAAAAGATGTGATATAAACTCAAGAACACAATTGTAGAGAAAATTTTATGGAAGAACCTTCTTCTTCATCTAGTTATTCATCTAATAGTGAGGAATAAAAAAACTCCAAATGTAAGAAATCAATCTTTTTTAAATAGATCTTTTACTAGTAACTGACGAGCTTGTAGGGAAAAGATAAATGAGAAGGATGAATGCCTATATCTAAAGAGAAAGAAAAAGAAAAATAAATTCAAAGAGAATAATAAGGTATATCAAATCTTGATATTCTTGGGATTCTTCATCAAATCCTAGGTAAAATGACCAAGAAGAAATTTTCCATCTTGTAATTGAATGCCTCATAGATGAACATGATAAAAATGATGCATAAGAAGAAGAATGTGCACAAAGTGATGATAGTTGGTATCTCTATCAATATTATCCAAAGTGAATTTATTGAACTTAATTTGATAACATCAAAAAATTAAAAGAAATAGAGAAAGAAAGTGGCTTCATTATCAATTCCTTAAATAGGAAATGTAGTGAACTTAATGATCATTTTGCTAGTTAAAAGGAAATATGAAATGATCATGTTCGTCAAAATACTTCTTTGAAGAATCATGGTTCTACTCTTTTATACGGGTTGAGTGGTATGGATAATCAACCTAGTCCTTTCTTGCTTGTAGACTATTATGTTATCCTTTAAGAGAATGAATAAAATAATTAAATATATGCTTGAAGATAAAATGGGTAGTACTAGAAGATGCTTAATTTCTACTAGGAAGGATTCTTTCATGATTTCCAATGAGAACGAGAATGTTAAGAGATCTTTGGATAATTTTTTAATAATAATAATATGTTCAAAATTATATTGTATTCTCACAATGATAATGTAGGTACAATTTCTCTTGGTTATCATCCACTAAAATATAAAAAAATAAGAAGCAAGGAACTATTAATGAAATTAAATATTAATTTGTCTTCATTAACCATGTTGTTATTCTTTTGGGATATTCGGTCACTATATTTTTTTCCCTTTTAAAGAGGAAGACTGATAACAACATGGTTTGGGTTTTGAAAAATCTATCTACATGTGGCTATCAAATTGTGATCCACATGGATACGTATTTGATCTTGTACTATTTATTAACTTTCAATTTATTCTTTTATATTTTACTTTATAATTTTATGCTAGTTTATATTTTAAATTACATGTTTGAAGTTTGTTTTTCTATAGGATAGTTTTTAGAGTAGACCTCTTGTTGTTTGGAACACAGTTTATTGAGGGGTAGTTCGGTCATAATAATCTTAACCAAAATGGTGTCTCTCATGTTTCATTTTGGATATATTTCTTTGTATTTATAGTTTATTTCCCCATGAATCTATATGATCTTTTAGGTTTGAAATTATTTATGTAGCATGTTGCAAGTGCAGTTTTAGCATATCCTTGGATATCTTTTTGTTGGTTTGAGCTCAATTTATCTTGAGTATATTATTAAGGTTGGCTCAACCTATGCAATACAATTTGTATCGCTATTGTTGTTTCTTATAGTGGATTTTCTATATCAGTTGTGGACTTTACATCCCTGAATATTGGTCTAGATATTCTTGTTTATTTTCTCTTTATTTTAATGACACCTCTCTATTATGAAGAGCTTCTGTTGCAACCCCAATTTTGGGTTCATTTGCTGAGAAATGTAATTTCTCATAATAAGAATAAATGAACAAATAATGATGTAATATATTTTGAATAAATGGATTTCGTATTAAATGGCCTTTATTGATTGATGGTGGGCTTTGTTGGCCATTGAGCCCAATTAAAAAGAAAAGATCAATTAAGAATTTCTTTATTAAGAAAGAAAATGAAAACAATGATAAAATGTGGAAAATAAGTGTAATTGAGTTGTCCTTGGTGGATTTTCGTATCCAAAGGATTCCTAAGGATAAAAGGAATTCCAATGGGAAAATAGAGGAGAGATAAAGAGAAATCCTTAAAAAGAGAATTAAAAAAGGAAAAGAAATTGATTAGTAAAAGGGAAGTATGATGAATTGACTTTCAAAAGAATATAAAGGCAAATAGATTTTCCACAATATGGGAATCCGTGCCTTTGGGTTTCCTTGAGGTCCAAGGGACCCAAAATAATGAGATAAAGGTAAAAGGAATAGGAATATAATTTAATTTGGAGTAATTTATAAGAAAACTTGGGAGAGAAGTAATCCTTCTCATCCATTGCAATATGTTTCCCAAATTTCGTATAAAGTCAGATAATGACACGAAAAAACTTCCCTTAAAATTTGAGTTAATTTGGAGTTATGGTTTGGGAGATATCGATTTTACAAGTTATCTCCAATTTGGAAATTTTTTGGAATTAAAGTAAAAGATTCTTTCCTTTGTGTTGAACGCGGATAACCTGATCCGTTGGATCTTGATCCAACGATGATCGGTCATTGTCTAAGTCCCCTGGGACTAGGACTCTGTCAGATTTTAGAGGATTTTCCCCTCTGATTTTCTCAGAATCCAGGGAGACTCAACACTTAATAATGGTCTCATTAGATTCAGGGGATGGAACCGCGAAGGATAGACCCTACTTTTAATAGGATTCATCGTCATTTTCGGAAACCCCCAATTCGCCCAAACCTGACCGCGACCCTATAAGTAGGGGAAGGTATGGAGGGAACCAGCGTCCCTTTTTGCTAGCTTGACCTCTTCGGAAGAGAGTGATGAACTTTTTTGTGCACCCAGTTGGTCTCTTCGGCCTGACCTACATCCCCGACATCTCTGTGACCCTCGCCGGAGTCCGGCGAGTTGGGGACAATCTCGACGGAGCTTGGGTAAGCAATTGAGGACCTCGACGCGTTCGACAGAGCAAGGAAAAGCTCCCTGAACCATCGCTTTGCTCGTGGGAGGATGACAACCCAGAATCAACTCCCACGTTGATCATCGGGTCTCCTGTGCATGGCGCAAGGAGGAAGACGAAGACCCCTTGGTCTTTTACCAAGTTGCCCCTCCGCGCCTCCTTTGCTGGTAAGGACATTCCTGTCCTTTGATTCTTTTGATCACAGTGTTCAGGCGTGCGTAACCAAGGCTGTTGGATCCTCAGTGGATCCGCAGACCATGGATCAGGCGGCCCTGGTTTTTCTAGAAAATAACAAATAGACAATAAAAGAGTTTTCTTGTTAAAAATTGTATCTTGAGCTAGGAACCTCAGATGGGGGAAGTCAATGCATGAAAACAGATCAGAAAAATATGAGGAATATGTTAAAAATGGTTCGGACATCTAAATCTGTAAACTTTTACAAAAGTACATATTTTGATGGAAAGAGAGTTAATTTGTAAAGAAAAAACCCTAATTGTTAATCAAAGATGGTTTTGATCTTAAAAAGAAGTTAATTCGAACATGAATTAATTGATTAATGAGTAAGATGGTTTTACCTATTTTGATGATAGAATTGCATGGTTTAGGGTTTTTAACTCAATATGTTGATTAACAAGTTTAGAAACCCTAAATTAGAGGAAAAGAATGGAAAAGATAAAGTAATATGAAAACTAGGGTTTTTGTGGTCCAAACTTGATCTTAAGGACCATAATGGAAATAAGACAAGATAATTAGGGTTTGATGGATATTTGATAAAAGTAAAGTAAAAGTAATAAAAAGAAAGTGAAACCCTAATTATGCCTGAAACCCTAAAAGTGGACTAGAAATCCTAAGAATGCGAGCTAGATTTAATAGATCTTAATGACACAAGTAATAAAAGGAAATTGTATATTTGTTTTAGGATCTTATTGAATGCTTGCTTTCTCATTATTGTTTGGACTATTCTTGCACCTGAATCTACATATACAGGTATGTGGTTACATTTATGACTACCCGAATTAGTTTTCTAGGATTTTATCGATGTTTCCATCGTGGCTTGAATTAAACTGTTGGATGTATTTAATTCATGCAAAGTATAATGTGAATATGACTATCACATAAGAAATATGCCTACTAGCTCAGATCCTAGTCCCCTCTGTAGCTTTATAGATTGACCTAGTAAATGGCTACCAATGAGGGTAGGTCCATCAGGTCATTACATGACTTAGTAAATGGCTACCAATGGGGTAGGTCCATCAAGTCATCATGAGTCAGGGATTGCTCTACCTTTGGGTAGGACCATGTGACTCCATAACCCTAGGTATTGGCTACCAGTGTGGTAGGGCCATGGGGGTAAGGATCTACCATATGAGAGAGGTGGTATCCATGTCCACTGCAGGGACGTTACAGAGAAAGGGGATAGGCAAGGATTGAGTAGTATTGCTTAAAACATAATCTTGGTTGTTAACTGATATTTGGTTGATTACATTGTTAACATAGTTGCACAATTATTGTTTCCCCCACATACCAGCTTCGGTTGACCGACGTTTTGTTTTTCGGCGTTTTAGGTACAAATGAAAGAACAAACAATAAAGTGACATATGTGGAATTGAATGAGGAATAACATGCACAGGAGGATTAGTTAGAATAACATCTTCATGGATAGAAGTTTAGAAATCCCAATTTTTTCAAGGTAAGAAAAGTTTTATTTTATACATGTTTTCAGTTTAGTTGGTAAAGTTTATTAAGTATTACTGATTATTTGTCGAACCTTTGATCCTGTTAATTGACTAACGACTCTTTCCTTCAGGTCTCCCTTAAGTGGGGGTTACCAGGAGGCAGGGTCGTTACAACTTCAGATTCCTTGCATTGGCTTAGATATCTTTTAGAATGTTTTGGATTTTTCTTTTCATTTCTCTCTATAAAAGTGGTGGACTTCATATACCTTATCATGGTCTTGGAGTATCATTGTCTGTCTCTTTTTATACTTTCATTATCATTTCTTTGAGTTTTCTTTTCATGGCTCCCTTTTCGTACATATTGAGATGGCCACAATGTAATAGAAAGACTTATTTTTGTTATGAGTTGGGTCATCTCATTACAATTATGTTCCTTCCTATTACAAACAAAATCAATAGGAGTTAGTTGCCCACAGGGAAAAAATATATCCGCATACATATGTAAATATATGTATATGTATATATATGCATATGTATATATGTGTATATATATGTATATATGTGTGTGTGTTTGTGTGTTCCTGTAACTATTGTTTAGATATCAAGATCTTTTGTTTAGAAATCCAAACTGATCAAATTCATTGCTATAACAAATATAGAGCACATGCAATTTTTTAATCTCATTTGGATACTTATAGGAAGCTCATCAAAGGATAAAAAATCAATGTACATTCACAAGTTTAGGTACATTATTCTTATAGTCTTTGGATACATTACCTATAGGTGTCCAAATGAGCTTAAATTATATATACTCTACTCATAAAATATATAAGAAGATAAATAGTTTGGATTTTCAAAAAAAAAAAATTGGATTGTGAAAAAGACTATTTTAGTGTATTGTGTCCTTGGTATAATTAGTGTATTCTACCCTAACACTGTCTTTCTATGTTTTTATCTCCCTCTCTGAGACTCACTATCTTCTCTTTATCTCTTTGTAACACTTTCTTTATTTCTATTCATCTTATAATATATGTACATATATAGGTCTTTTATTTATAAAAATGTTACTATATATGCTTACAACGACGGATACTTTATGCACATTGATAATTTGACAATTATATAACCGAGTTGTAACTCTATTAGGTAATGATTTAGTGGCATAAGATAGTATATAAATTAAAATGCAAACAATCTCATATAAAAAGTTACATCATAAAAAATATCATGACTATTATACTGGTAAATATGCTATCATAATATTGACAATTGTCACAATCATAATAACAATAATAGAAATTGGCAAATTTACTTACAACCTTTTTTCTACTCGATATTTAGTGTAATGCGACAAATGACATTTTCTAGCACCACTTCATAGATTTATTTAATAATAAAAGTTTGGTGTTTCACAACAACTGTCTTTGTAAGTAAATGATGTTTTAGTAATAATGTTTTAAATAATAAAACAAACAATAAAAAATAAAGAAGGAAGCTTACCTGAGATTGAGGAGGGTCTACATTTTTGTATGTGTCATCTGTCTTCATGTTGTGGTACCTTTCAATGATATCATCCATTCTTCACAACGATAAAAAGTGTCATGTTGTGAGTTCTGTGGATATTATATTCATTTTTATTGGAGAAGTTAAAAAAATGATATAAATTCAAAGTGTAAATTGTCCTATGGTGTAATGTTCACACTTGTAATTAATCGATCATAGAAAAAATTAATCAATGTCATGGCTAACTATACATGTGCTTCTTTTTTAATGATGTGAATCAAATGTTATCAAATAAGCATGCCATTATTAAAATAAAATAAAATAAAAATCATGTAGGGAACTTTAGTTGTCTTTGTCTTCCATTTTTGGTGGGCAACCATTACTTCAAAATAAAAGTGGTAAAAATAGATACAACTTTACATAATAAGAATTTCATCTACCAAAATAATATAAGAATTATTTGTAAATTGGTATACACTAGTGTAGACGTCACATCCAAATTCATACTTTTGAACATCTTGTGTATGCTAGAGAATTTTTCGTAATTGAATTGTCAAATTGTTTAGTTTATTACCATATCTTTTGGGAACTACAAATTCACATATTCCATATTTTATTATGTTTGTCTATAAAAAAGTTTCTAAAATACACACTAAATACATCTTATATGTTTTTATTTTTAGTAGAAGCCCTCTGGTTCACCTAGAAATTTATATTATCCCCCATTCTAACAATGCCAAATATTTACGTTGTCAATTTGTTTCACTAGATTCCCCACTCCCTCCTTTCTCCTCCATACCATTCATAATACCATTTCTTATAGTAGATGGGAATATTATAGATCAACACAATGACCAATTTCCTTATGTATGGGTCTAAGTCAATTATATTATTACAATGAGAAATCATAAGAAAATGTGCTAATGACATAGTCTACCCCCGTCCCTCAGACATGGAGTATCTAGGTAAATGAATGAATGATTTTTTTCTTGCTTAACAGTGAAGATCTAAATGTTCCTTTAAGTCAATTTGCATTTTACTTGACTAACATATATGAGTGGTCTATGGCTGTAAATGCAAATGTTTTCACTAATCATATCACCATTCTTGAGACAGTGCATCAATTACTTCATTCATGTAGAATGTTTATCTTGGATAGAAAGTTAATTTTAGCTTTCAATTTTTGGGTAATAATTATTGTTGAATTTGATATTGTAAATGATCTACTATTCTTGTTTGAATCACTTTCTCACATCTTTAACTCAATTCAAATATTCCTTGAAACTTTTTTAGTAGTGAGTCTAAAAAAATCCTTAGAACTTCATGGAGTTCTTTTGCATATTGATATTAAGGGAATTTTTAGTACATCCTATAGTTTCATAATACGTAGTCTAGTGATCAAATTAAATGACCCTATCTCTTCTTATAGGGGTTTCCATTTTTTGATGTAACAACACATGTCCTGCAAGTATTTTAAAGTTTTAGGTGATACAAATATGGAAAGTTGGAGTTTGTGTCCCTGACAAGATCATGTATACAACACCTACGGAAGTACTATCATGCAAATTTCTTTGTGATTTTTAGGCTTATTCAAATGTAATATTTGCATTTTTTTTAATTTTTTATCCGAGATATTTTTTCATTTACTAAATAAGCTTATCCGTGAACATTTGTTCTTCTTTATCATCCTAAACTGTTTGACATTTCATATTTTTCACAAAATTGGTTTTTTTTGTATTGTTGTGATTTGTATTTCTATAATGATAATATTCATATTTATTTATAATATGTCATACTCTAATAATTAATAGTGAATCGAAAGGTTGAGTTTCATGTCTTTGCATAAACCATTGATGGTACGTGATGCCACATAGCATTTAAGTTATGATAAAATTGTTGTCGTGTTCATTTTGTTAGTAAACGCGGTGAATGGTTTATGCCACCAAATATTTTCCTCACTCATTCATAGATGATGCATTTGCATATCTCTTTCTATCATTTAGTTAAATATGATATACTCTTATTTTCTCGGGAGTGTCATGCCAATGAATCTCATATGTAATTTTATGTGAATGCTCGTTATATCACTAAATTTCATAGGACAACTACTGAAAGCCGGAGAATATACTATGTATTTGTGTCTCAAAGATGATATGCGTCATTATCATACTTTAGCATATTTGTTATTGTGGAAATTAAAACTCATATGATCAGTAGCATGTTTTTGCAAAATCGCTATGAATCGGAACACAGATTGTTTGGGTCCTTGGGAATAGTGATGTTGGTTCTACAGTAATATATCAACTAAAAGACATCGACTATAGCTGATCAAGAGATAAGAAGGCATTGTTTAATCAAATCATCCCTAAGTTTTGCTGAGGGTAAAAAATTAATGACACTAGTATTTACTTTGGAAGACACGTGTATTTACTAGCTAGTAAGAGGACACATCAAATTAACTATGATGTAAGGCAATATTCACGCAGCTCATTATTTGAAAATAGAATTTATAAACTGCAAAATGTTCCGAGCTAATTGACAAATTCATTTCAAGGCGGTCCAGCATGACGTACTTGAAACTACTGTTTTTTTATTTACTTGAAAAGAAAAAAAAACAGTATATCTCCTTGCCTGCACAAAAGTTATAATGTGACGCATCTGGTCATCTGCAGTCCGAGTCCTTGGATTGCATATTACTCTTAAGGACTCAGAGACAATCAATGTTATCAATGCACTTTTAACCCCATTTGGTTAAATGAACTTTACCGCTTCAACATTATTTGGTTCACGGACTTTACAAACTAGACATGAGGACCTACACTATATTAATTGTTCCGGCCGTACATGAGCAACTGAGATGGAAACAACACTCCTAGCATCTTTTTCACCTTTCATGGCTTAGTTGTTACTTTCATTACAATGTAATAGTTCTATTTAATCAGTTTTACGGCACAATATTACATTCTTGCCATATCCTTGTCTAGCACATAAAATCTAACCCTATTTTACAAGAGTGTTCAAGCATCTAGTATATAAGCTACAACATATGTTTCAAATATCAAGATGGTCTTGTCATATCTGTAAACCATTCTCCTTCTCAAAAGGACTCAAAGATGTTCATAATATGATGGCCAGTCGAGGCAAGCGACAGGAGATAAGGTAAATAAATTCCAAGGGAAACAGAAGTGGACTGTCTGATGGGAAGCAAGTACTTCGTAGTACATGTAGCCACTACGTGTTGTTTTTCTTTTTGGGATAGACGTACAAATTGTCAAATATATCGTGCATACCTTGTACTGCCATATTCAAACAGCTTGCCGGTGGAGGAGAAGACGATGATGCCGACCTCCGCGTCACAAAGGATGGAGAGCTCCTGACTCTTCTTGAAGAGACCTCTTCGCCGCTTGGAGAAGGTCACCTGACGTGCTGTTACATTGTCGATCTTCCTGATCTTTATCTTCTCTCGGGCCATATATAAACGATGGGCCTTGTTGTCTTTGTCTGCACATATGAAATATATCAGAAATCGTGAATCAGGGAAGGAAGATGATAAAGCAAACAGGCTTGGTTCTTGCTGTTGGTTTGGCCTTTGAGATTTAGAAACGCTGTGAGACAAGCTAGCTAGACAGATCAGACGGAAAAATCAAGCAGCGACAGGTTTCTGCCAAATAGATGAGTAAATATTTGACGGAATAAGCTTGCACACAGTAATAGGGTAGGATGTGATAGTAGATATGAAAAGAAACCCACCAGACGCGACTGCCAATTTCTCAACACTTGATATCTCTAGAGAATACTCTTTGGACCGCGTTTCCTCTTTTGCCAGAAGAGCTACAACTGTAGAATACGCTCGAGGAGAAACGGGCGAGGAGAATAGGGCAACTCCTGAAGTCGCTCCCTTTTATGGCATGTTAGATCCCGGAGGGTTCTCCATCTCGCCTTTTGGTTGGGTGTATTAGGATGTAATTGTGTGAGTTCGCAATGTAAAAAATGCACAACAAATACACACATTGTCGTCGGGTTACACCCTACCAAACAGGCTGTAGTTAGTTTATATGCTGAGTTCAACCAGGTGTTTCATGCCCATTGCTACAGTGAAGAATTCAGGTAGTTGGCAAAAACGTGCTGTATAAAATATGATTAAAAAGCTGCCTTGTCGTAAAAAGGAGCTACATCCATGGGCTCTGATTGGAGGCTCTTGTTAGTGTTTATCTTCTCGTGGTCTTTGCGGGGCTCGGCTTTCAATGTCCTAAACTTATTCGCTGGCCTCAGATGGAGCCCGCTCTCCGTACAAGCCACAGTTATTTTGTTGCTGTTTTGATATCTGATTGATAACCACCTCAGGTTAGCCTCCAAATCTGTTGTAGCGGACTTATTCTAGTTGTGACCCAGAAAATACCTACCATACATTTATTTCAAAAATCTACCTCTAAAAAAAATTAATATGGTGTGTGTATGGTCAAGATTGACATGGACACATCGGAACAATGTATTTGGGACACCTCGCGATCTCGATCTAGTGTCATATCGTGTCTTGCGTATGAAATGTTCACTTGTTGGTGAAAACATGTTAAATAATATATGTTATGGCTCTTACATAATACGGTCCCAAAGTAAGACGAAAAAGAAACATGTTACTAGGGAGCTGAAACTAACACAAGCAACACATATAACAACCAAAATGAAGGGTGATCTTAACCGGTATGTAGCTCAATCACTAATGCTAGTGGAGGTCATATCGGCAGGTCGTGAGATCGAATCCAGAATTATAGGAGGGAACTAGTAGCCCCCCTCTTAGAAACATAACCATCTAAAAACAAACAATCAAATGAAAGGCTGAAACAAACAATCAAGCAAGGATATCGTGAGAGTCAGCGAAAAATACATAGATCAATTCTCAAGGGATTCTCACTATAGTTGAAGAAATGGTTCTAGAACTAAATAGAAACAAACATGTAAAGAAAACATGAAGCCAATCTTCTGATTGAGAATGGCATAAGTTACACAAGTAAGGTCAATGGAAACCCCGTAAATGCCAATAAGTACTTTGTTATGACCTATCAACCAAATGTGTATAAGTATTTTAGTTGGACGTTTGATGTACCTGGTTTTTCTTGTTAATATTATTCATCGGACTAGGATCAACAAAGACTTTATACGATTTATTGGTAGAAGTATTGACCTAAATTCAATAGATGTAGTCACGATTGGTTGCAGAGTTTCGATATTACCTGATCCAGTAGCATCAATGAAGTAATGGTTATAAGAGAGGCAATGATGGAGATAATTTTCATGTGTTAAAGAAAGGAGATGAAGATCTTTGTGAGTCATGAGTTTTTGAATTGTTGGTGGAATGAATAGTTGCAATCACTAGGCTCTGATTGGAGGCTCTGGATAGTGTTTATCTTTTGTTGGTCTTTGTTGGGCTCGACTTCTAAAGTCCTCGGCACCATATAACTTATTCACTGGCCCCAGATAGACCCCGCTCTCCATACAAACCAAGTTATTTTTGTTGCTCTTTTGATATCTGGTTTATACCCACTTCACCATCTGGCGTTGTATCGTATCTTGCATACAAAATGGTTGCTTCTTGGTGAAAACATGTAAAATGGCATGTGTTATGGGTCTTACATAACATCGTCGCAAAGTAAGACGAAAAAGAAACATCTCACTAGGGAGCTAAAACTAACACATGCAACACATATAACAACCAAAATGAAGGGTGATTTTAACCGGTATGTAGCTCAATCACTAATGCTTGTGGTGGTCATACCAGAAGGTCATGGGATTGAATCCATGATTATACTAAGTCACTATAGGAGGGACCATGGCCTCTTTGCACGCTTAGTAGAAACATAACCATATAAAAAACTTCGTAGAAACATATTGGCATCCTTCGTAGAAACATAACCATATAAAAAACAAACAATCAAATAAAAGGCTGAAACAAACAATCAAACAAGGATATCATTGATAGTCGACGAAAAAATCCATAGATCAATTCTCAAGGGATTATCATTATAGTTGAAGAAATGGTTTTAGAACTAAATAGAAACAAACATGTAAAGAAAACATGAAGGAAATCTTCTGATTGAGAATGACATAAGTTATACAAGTAAGGTTGATAGAAACCTCATAAATTCCAGTAAGTACTTTGCTATGACCTATCAACCAAATGTGTAGAAGTATTTTAGTTGGTTATTTAATGTGCTTGGTTTTTCTTATTAATATTGTTTGTTAGACTAGGATCAACAAAATCTATATAGGATTTATGGGTAGAGTATGTATTGACTTAAATCAATGGATGCAGTCAGGATTGGTGGGCAAGTTTAGATTTTACCTGATCGAGTAGCATCAACAAAGTAATGGCTATTAAAGAGGCAATGATTGAGATCATTTTCTGGTATTAAAGAAAGGAGATAAAGATCTTTGTGAGTCATGAGTTTTTGAATTTTTGGTGGAATGTATAGTTGCAATTATTGGGCTCTGATTGGAGGCTCTGGTTAGTGTTTATCTTATGTTGGTCTGTGTTGGGCTCAGTTTCCTATGTCCTAGACACCATAGAACTTATTCGCTGGCCCAAGATAGAGCCCACTCTCCATACAAACCAAGTTATTTTTGTTGCTCATTTGATATTTGATTTATACCCACCTCATGATCGCCTCCAAATTTGTTGTACCAGACTTTGTCGTGGTTGTGTCCCAGAAAATACCTACCATACATTTATCCCAAAACAAACCCCTTCAAAAATTAATTTGGTGTGTGTATGGTCGAGATTAACATGGACATGTCTGGACAGCGTGTTCAGGACACCTCACGATCTTGATTTGGAGTCGTATCGAATCTATCTTGATCTGGAGTCGTATCGAATCTTGCATGCAAAATGTTCACTTCTTAGAAAAAACAGGTTAAATGATAATTGTTATGGGTCTTACATGACATGGTTGCAAAGTAAGACGAAAAAGAAACATTTCACCAGGGAGCTAAAACTAACACATGCAACACATACAACAACCAAAATGAAGGGTGATCTTAACCACTATGTAGCTCAATCACTAATGCTAGTGGTGGTCATACCAGCAGGTCGTGGGATCAAATCCAGGATTATACTAAGTCACCATAGGAGGGACCATGGCCTCTTTGCACGCTTACAATAGGCTAGTAGCCTCCTTCATAGAAACAAAACCATATAAAAAAAATCAAATGAAAGGCTGAAACAAACAATCAAACAAGGATATCATTGAGAGTCGGTAAAAAATCCATAGATCAATTCTCAAGGGTTTCTTATTATAGTTGAAGAAATGGTTCTAGAACTAAATAGAAAGAAACATGTAAATAAAACATGAAGGCAATCTTCTAATTGAGAATGACATAAGTTACACAAGTAAGGTCAATGGAAACCCCATAAATTCCAGTAAGTACTTTGTTATGACCTATCAACCAAATGTGTATAAGTATTTTAGTTGGACATTTGATGTACTTGGTTTTTCTTGTTAATATTGTTTGTTAGACTAGGATCAACAAAGACTTTATAGGATTTATAGGTAGATGTATTGACTGAAATCCAATGGATGTAGTCAGGATTGGTTGTAGAGTTTTTATATTACCTGATCCAGTAGCATCAATGAAGTAATGTCTATTATAGAGGCAATGATTGAGATAATTTTCATGTGTTAAAGATAGGAGATGAAGATCTTTGTGAGTCATGAGCTTTTGAATTGTTGGTGGAATGAATAGTTGCAACCACTGGGCACTGATTGGAGGCTCTGGTTAGTGTTTATCTTCTGCTAGTCTTTGTTGGGCTCAACTTCCAAAGTCCTAGACACCATAGAACTTATTCACTAGCCCAGATAGATCCTGATCTCTTTACAAACCAAGTTATTTTTGTTTCTCTTTTGATATCAGATTTATTCCCACCTCAGGATATGGCGTCCTATCATTTCTTGCATACAAAATGTTCACTTCTTGGTGAAAACATATTGAATGGCATTTGTTATGGGTCTTACATAACATGGTCACAAAGTAAGATGAAAAAGAAACATCTCACCAGGGAGCTGAAACTAACACATGCTATAGGTACAACAACCAAAATGAAGGATGATCTTAACTGGTATGTAGCTCAATCAATAATGCTTTTCGTGGTCATACCAGTAGGTCATGGGTCCGAATCTAGGATTATATTGAGTCACTATAGGAGCGATCATGGCCTCTTTGCACGCTTACAATAGGCTAATAGCCTCCTTCTTAGAAACACAACCATATAAAAAACAAACAATTAAATGAAAGGCTAAAACAAACAATCAAATAAGGATATCATCGAGAGACGGTGAAAAATCAATATATCAATTCTCAAGGGATTCTCATTATAGTTGAAGAAATGGTTTTAGCACTAAATAGTAACAAACAAGTAAAGAAAGCATGAAGGAAATCTTCTGATTGAGAATGACATAAGTTACACAAGTAAGGTCGATGGAAACCCCATAAATGCCGGTGAATACTTATGTATGACCTATCAACCAAATGTGTAGAAGCATTTTAGTTGGTCATTTGATGTGCCTGGTTTTTCTTGATAATATTTTTTTGTCAAACAAGGATAAAAAAATCATTATAGGATTTATAGGTAGATCATGTATTGACCTAAATCCATTGGATGTAGTCAGTATTGGTTGCAGAGTTTAGATATTACCTGATCTAGTAGCATCAACAAAGTAATGGTTATTAGAGAGGCAATAATTGAGATAATTTTCACGTGTTAAAAAAAGGAGATGAAGATCTGTGTGAGTCATGAATTTTTGAATTATTGGTGGAATTCATAGTTGCAATCATTGGGCTCTGATTGGAGGCTCTAGTTAGTGTTTATCTTCCGTTGGTCTTTGATGGGCTTGGCTTCCAAAGTCCTAGACACCATATAACTTATTCACTAGCCACATATAGAGCCCTCTCTCCATACAAACCAAGTTATTTTTGTTTCTCTTTTGATATCTGATTTATGCCCACCTCACAATCTGGAGTCATATCGTGTCTTTCATATAAAATGTTTATTTCTCGATGAAAACATGTTAAATGGCATATGTTATTGTATTACATAACATGGTCACAAAGTATGACAAAAATGAAACATGTCACCAGAGAGCTGAAACTAACACATGCAACATGTATAACAACCAAAATGAAGGGTGATTTTAATGAGTATGTAGCTCAATCACTAATGCTTGTGATAGTCATACTAGCAGGTCATGGGATCAAATCCATGATTATATTGAGTCACTATATGAGGGACCATGGCCTCTTTACATGCTTATAATAGGCTAGTAGCCTCCTTCTAAGAAACATAACCATATATGAAACAAACAATCAAATGAAAGGCTGAAAGCTTGAGGCCAGGTGTTCCATTTTGGGGGAGGGGTCCTTCCTCATTATGGATCATCCTTGGTTCAAAAAATTTACTAGCATCACTTCATCTTAAAATGAAGATCATTTCAAAGTTTCATGGTTAAAACCATCCTCTAGTTTCCCGTTGAGAGATTGTCGCACCCCACTAGAGGAGGACAAGTGGGTTTTACAGCTCTAGAAAGCTATACCTTGACACTGGACTAAGTACCACTACACAACTTGAATTCACATCGTGTCTTGTTTCATAAAAATTCACACATATATTGATAGAAAGGTTTGAAATCACTACCACCACATCAAATCAAAAAGTACAAGGGAGGAATAATAGAAGATAACAACATTCAAGGTACAAGAAGTACATGTCAACTTAGGAAGCACCCAATAACAAGTCTCACTAAAAGTAAATGAAACAAAAAATAGGATGGAAAGTGAAACTAATTAACCATCTTCTTCTAAAACTTTGAGAAATGACTTTAGTAGGAAGATTTCCTTACACACAACATATATTCTGATCTAATTGACATAAGAAAGACCTTGATCCTAATCATGAAGCAAAGAACCCACATTAACGATAACTAAATGAAGAATTTATTAAAAAAATAAGGATATCATCACATATAATATAGAGGGGATAGACCAGTTGTCATGAAACATCACTCCTGTGATGTTCATACATACAACAAAATAATAAAGTCAAGGATATCATTGAGATTCAGTGAAAAATCTATAGATCAATACTCATGGGATTCTCATTATAGTTGAAGAAATGGTTCTAGAACTAAATAGAAACAAACATGTAAAGAAAACATGAAGATAATCTTCTAATTTGGAATGACATAAGTTACACAGGTAAGGTCAATGGAAACCCCATAAATTCCAATAAGTACTTTGTTATGACGTATCAACCAAATGTGCAGAAGTATTTTAGTTGGACATTTGTTGTACCTAGTTTTTCTTGTTAATATGGTTCATCAAAATAGGATCAACAAAGACTTTATAGGATTTATAAGTAGTGTATGTATTGACCTATATCCAATGGATGTAGTTAGGATTCGTTATAGAGTTTAGTTCTTACTTGATCTAGTAGAATCAACAAAGTAATGGTTATTAGAGAGGTAATGATTGATATAATTTTCACGTGTTAAAGAAAGGAGATGAAGATCTTTGTTAGTCATGAGTTTTTGAATTGTTGGTGGAATGAATAGTTGTAATCAGTTGTTAAGAGTAGAGTTAGTAGAAAACCAAGGGTCCAACCAAAATTGAATGTATTTGAAGAGTAATGGTGATGTTTGGATACTATTTTGAATGAGGTGATTAATATAATTGAGATATATCCAAATAGGGGAAATATAAATTTGAGTGCTGGAGTTCTAGTGATTGGGTGAGTAATGATATTTTCTCAAAACATATTATTTCCAAATAGTGGGTAGAATGTAACAAGAACATGCAAAAAAATTATGCACTAGACAGTGTGAATGTATCTTGATGTTGATTATGTCCCAATAACAACATGATTTGGGTTTGCAAATAGATTATCATTTGGTTAAATGAGGTTTGAATTTGTCAATGGCATCTCCCTAGAGAAATTGATGAGAATTTTATCAAACTGAGAGATCACGATAGAGGGTTTTGGAATGTCGCTAAGTACATAAGTAGAATTAGGGAGAGACAAGCATCGAGGACAATGAGTCAACCCAAAAGATTAAGTGAGTGGAATTTCCAAAGTCATAGTTTATTTTTCCAATTTGAATAATAGGTTGCCAAACATTTTGTGAAAGTTTGTAGGAAGAAAGTCGGAGTTCAAGATAGAGGATTGAAAATGTTCTCTTTCTTATAGATTTACATGATCTTGTATCGATCCACAACTTAAGGTCTTATATAAGTACCAAAAAATGTAGATTTATTAAAACTATTTTGGGTCTAGCTAGATTGGAGAATATTCCTAGAACATGTATGGTATTGATAATATATAGATCATCATGTTTGAGAAAGAAGATGATATGATTAGTCTATTGTATGATGTTCTTAGTACAACCAAGTATGTTGTTAATGCAATTATCTTCATAGCTTGCCTTAAATGTTATGGTAAGTTCAGAAAAAGCAATGACAAACAAATAGCGGGATAATGGATCACCTTGTCAAAAAAAATTAAGCTAATAAAATAATCAAAGATAGATCCATTATTTATGGTGGAAAAATGATAAGAACTAATGCAGTTGTGGATCTGTTGGATTTGAAAGACCCTTGATGTGATGACCCCCTCCCCCTATTATCCCCCATTAAAGGAAGACCAAGAGGGCAAGGTTCATCATCCAAATTTCCAAGATACAAGTTTAAGAAAATAACAAAAAATAATGAACATTCCATAACCTTTGTTTGATAAAAAATGAAGGCTAAGCTCCTTAATGGAGTTACATGAATTTCCCAAAGGATGATATTACATAAGAGGAAACATTGATACTAACTATCTTTCTAATCCTCTTGGTTGCTTTCGTTATTGATCTTTGATGCATTCATCCAAATTTCTGTGTATTCAATCTTTAAGTTAGTCATCTAGCCTAAAATGATGATAAAAATATATGGTCAGTATATTTCTATATTGTGTAAGTGGGTGTAGAGAAATATATATATATAGATATAGATATAGATATAGATATAGATATATATATGTGTGTGTGGATATCAACATATATTACTCATCAATCAAATAATTCAACATACAAACTTGCATTTCCATTTCATGTTCTTACCCATGTGTATCATGCTAACTCAAATATAATCATTTCTCTATCCATCATTATATTTATATGAATTACCATGTGATATATTTAACATTGGGTCAAAATATCATAGTATTTTATGTATTATATACATAGGCAATATACTTGAACTAAATTGAAATAAACATCCAAGCAAATTTTAGAATAAGACCGATCATTCCAAAAAAATATGAGAATTAATTAGTTGTTCTTGACATGATCAATTATTCTTAAAGTAACCACATACCGTTTCAATGAATAAATCATAGAGTATTTTCCCATGCACTTCAAGTTGTATGTATTCCAAACAAGATGTATTCCAATCCATCGATCAATCTAAAACTATGCATAATATCAAGGTGTCACCATTATATTCATATCATGAGGATTTCATGAGGTGGTTATTCTCTAACTTCCATGTATGTACAATATTTATCTAATTTTTCTCAAACATACTCGATTTTGATCTCTCTTTGTGTTTTGATTATTATTGAAACTTACATTGCTCAAATACCACCTATGATTGCTAATATAACATTTCCATTTCTTCTGATCTATGTTGTACACACAATTGAACTTAATAATCATTTTTTGCCTCACTCAAACTTTATACTATTATACTAAAAGATTTCCTATATTTAGAGGAAACTTTTCCATGAAGAATTGTGAACATTTTAGCTAAATTCTAGTCTTTCTAAAGTTATGAGCTATGCGATTTTACCCTATTTCTACCCTTTTTCCCCTATTTCATCTTCCTTTTTTACCTTATTTCCTTCAATCTGGCCTTATTGGGCCTCATCCTTGTCGAACCTAGACCCATCCTCTACACCACCCTATTGATCCATTATCTACAACTATGGATGGGAGTGTCCCCTAACCGCTCGATCATGCACACATGAACCGGCTTGATTGCGTACATAGGGAGTATTCCCCAACCTTAAGCATGTCAAAGGCTAGGGCCATGATCATGTCACTCGTATGTTACCCCTCTTTTCATTTTACATGGGAGTAGTCCCCAATGGCTCTTCGTTGCTTCCATGCACTTCCTTTCTTCACCCATTCTCTCTCCCATGCCACTGTGTACTCCCCATGCCACTAGGAGTGAGTTTACGCTAGGGTTCTCGGACCACCTCATCATAAAACCTCCACCATGAATCCCTAATTCACCCCTTCTTATATAAAAACCTCCACTAATTCCTAAATCCCCCATTCTTCACCACCTCCATCTCTTATCAACCCTTAGTTCCCTACTTCTTGGACCCCTCTTTTGCTATGGTGAGCTACTGTTGAGCCACCCTTAGGAGAAAGAGGGGGAAGAAAATAGTGTGGTGTGTTTTAGATCGAGAGTCAACATATCAGTTTGATCCACCTCACTCACATATTTCCCTACATCTCTCTCATCTCTACCTCTCTCTCTATCTCTCTTAGGACAACGATCAACCTCATCTGAGTGTTGACTAACAAGACCACACTATGCAACCACATGCTCCCCTTCCTCACCTCACCCACATGTTGGAACCACTATGCAAGATAACTACACATGTCAAAGCCCAAAGTACCTGTAACGACCCCTCCTCATGTTATCCCCAATTAAGGTGGACCTAGAGGGCAAGGACCATTATCATAATTATAGGATCAGGGTTTAGCAATTAACCAATAATAATAAAAAAAATCATTGAATTGAAAAGGGTTTGATAACAATAGTAAGATAGAATCTCCTCTAGGGAGTTACATGGAATGGAAATCTAATGTTGGCAACATAAAGTAAATCTAACTATCTATAATATCTATGAAAACTTTAAGCATCTTCTCTTTCCATCTTTTAGATTAATTATAGTTTAACCTAGAACATGTGAAACAAAAATGCAGTCAATATATTGAGACATTGAATATGTGGGGGAAACAAAATAAACACATGTAGGTGTAACAACATAATCAACCATAGCATCAATTATCTTTACAAAATTTAACATTCATTTTCATTTTTTAACCTCTCAACCATTATCCTTTCATTCTCTATGGTGTACCCTCTCTTTAGGGGAGCTTATTTATGGGGAACCCTCTCTTTAGGGTTTGGTCCCAGTAGTGGACTTTCATAACCTTCCCTCACCTGAGTTTGGTTTTACACACATGCCTTCCTTTGTGAGCTTGGCCTATGGTGATCTTCCTTTTAGGGCTTGATCACCAATCATTCCCATAATGACTTCTTTCACCTCATTTCTCTTTAGCTCACCTAAGATTATTATTCAAGTTTTGAGCAAGTTACATTTATATAATATGATACTCATAAAGGCTTTATAGATTTTAGGAAGTAAATAAACAATCAAGTAGTTTGAATTCAATCCATTCGAGAAACTTTAGAAATTAGGCAAGTCGTTAAGGCAAGTATTCATAGGCATAACCACATACCTTTCTTAGAGATGACTTAACTTCCAAGAAATCAAGAGCAAATGCAACCAATCAAGTAATCACCCTGTAATTGATGTATAACACCCAAGTATTACTATTATGTTCACAAAGTATCCATTATAAATGACTTGGAATCTAAGTTAGGGTTTTTAGGTCAAATTAGGGTTTCATTAGGGTTATGCTTCCCAAACCCTAATTATCACATTTAAAATATTAACTTAGGAAACCCTAATTTTGGCAACATGTGAACTTTAACCTAAATTAGATCCAAGATGTTCTTTTTATCTTAATATATTAGACTTTATTCACTAAGTCCAATTAATCAAGATTTATTAATAAATTTTATTAATCTTATGAAATTTGGTTTTTATGTATTGAATTACATTAAACATTGCATTTTTATGATCTTTTGAAGTTTGAGGGGAAATCAGACCATGGAACCAATTTTATGGGATTCCTTATATTTTTATAATTAAAAATATTAATATATTTTCTATGTTTTTATTTACTAATTGATTATTAGGATTTTTGCAAATTAATTCCTTTGGGCCAACCATGGCTTGCCACATAGGTAGACAACTGGATTTTTGGTTGCACAATTGGGCCGGAACAGAGAAAATAGGCTCACATCATGGCAACGCCTACACCCACATGTAAGGGTGAAAGAAAAAGGTGTAAATGACCGTCTTTCCACTCACCTCACTACAACCAATCAGGGGTAGAGTTGCTACTCCCCCCCTGAGTCATCTTGTACCTTGATCAATCTCTATTTACGACCAAGATCTTGGGTAAGTCAACATCGACATTGACTTCAGGCCTCCCAAGTGACAAGGATGGATGCAATTATTTATGGCCTCGCCTGTCAGACTAGATGACTGTGTCAATTTTCCAGAGGGTGATTGGAGAAGAGAGGAGGGGAAGAGGCTTCCTTATGTGCAATGTGGAGAAGAGATGAGAGGGATTCATATGTATGGTGATCAAAATAGTGTCAGGGGGACACTTCTCTAGTCACACAATAGCTCACAAAGGAGGCATTGACCTTGCAGGGGATTTACATCCCTTTATATAGGCATGACTATGGGTGTTGTGTGTCGACCAAAAATTGTAATTGGGGAAATCTTCAAGAGCTTCCCAAAGCAGGACAAACTAGGGGTTACTATGTTCATAATCACCTCATGATCCTAATGGAAAGGTTATTAGATATCCATATCAATCAGAGAGAGGGACAATTGAGGGAGAAAAATGAGAAGTATTGTTACTGCCTTCCCATTTTGTTCAGAGGTAGAAAATGGCCTTCTCGCCATGGATACATGAAAACCAAGGGTTGGGATGGCATGTTAAACTACTGGGCCAGGTCCCTATATTCCCAATACCAATAGAACTATGTCACTTAACACATTATTAAATATTCCC
Source organism: Alisma plantago-aquatica (assembly GCA_963693085.1). NCBI lineage: Eukaryota > Viridiplantae > Streptophyta > Magnoliopsida > Alismatales > Alismataceae > Alisma > Alisma plantago-aquatica. The sequence continues at coordinate 595,227,910 of OY856409.1, forward strand.
TTCACTTTAGGAAAAACTTAATTGATTTATAAATTTATCTTCCCCAAACCAATTGATCTCAAATTTTAAATCAAAGTTTTTAATGATTAAATCTTGGTCTGGGCAAGAATAAGTGTCAAAACACAAAAGTTAAATATCATTTTCATTCCTCTTAAGAAATTGCTTAATTTGTTCATTTAATGCATCAAATATCCCTTTCTTTCACCCAAACTTGGCAAGATTTCTTATTTCCATATCTTTTCTCATTGAGTATAATATTGGGCTGAATCAAATTCATTAGTTTCCTTCAACATATCTCTTTCTAGAAATTTATAAACAATTCCATATTTAATCACCCATTATCCTTTACTTTTGGGAATTCTTTTATTATTGAATTTTCTATTATGTGTTTATCCAATAATTATCAATGGATTATTGAAAATAGTAAAACCATGAGATTCTTTTCATATGGAGAATTTTCATTCTCAAACCAAAACTTGCAAACAAGACATGAATGTTTCTAGTATATCCTTATCAATCCATTATTTGCATTCAAATATATGTATACATACAAAATCCTGGTTATAACATCCTTTCCCTCTTACAATATTTTTTCCTCAAGATTCAACTAGTCATCCAAAAAGTTTAAGGTGAGACTTTTCCATGTTCATATTTAGCTCCCATGGGGCTTCATCCTCACTGTGGTGCTTCTAAAGAACCTTTACCATCTCAATCTTTTTATTCATGAGCTCTTTCACCTTGGAGTCTATTATCCTCATAGGTGACTCAGGGTATGAAAATCTCCATTGGAGTTCTCCCGGTTCAATGTTCAACACACAGACTGGATCCTTCATATAGATCTTCATATTGGACACATGGAACTTTATCACATCACACTATACTATGGCAATAAATTTAGATGATAGGAGGCTCCGCCAATCTGTTCTCATACCTCAAACAGACCCATATATGAGGGACTCAGTTTTCCTCTATTTTTAGCTACAACTCAGAGGGGTCTGATTTTCAAAAAAACATGATCACCTACAGTAAAGTGCAATTCCGAACTCTTTGCATCAACATACGACTTCTATCGATCTTGGGCTCTCTTTAGCCTCTACTTGATCAATGCTACTTTATCAACATAAAACTGTGATCCTCTGACTTGAGCAAGGTCCTCTCACTAAAATCATCTCAATGAAGTGGTTGATGGAGCTAGAACTTACACCAAAAGATTACTCTTCCAATGGAAGTCCTAATATGCACCAAAAACCCTAGAGAGTTGATGTTCTCTCTAGGTTTACCTACAACTGGTGCTAGATAAATGCTCCAACCCCACAAGAGTGTGGAAGCCTTATCATAGTACAGATTTAGGATCGAACCCAAAGGACAACGTTAAGAATCTGAGTGTCTTTTTCTTGTTTCGTATCAATCTAAGTTAATCATCTAAGACCAGAAGTTTGATTTGAGTTATTTAACCTAAAGCATGCAAAAGTAAAGGCAAGAATAAAAACTAGTTTAAGGATTAAAAACTAAGATTAGCAAATGATGATGGATCACTGGGGTGATGTGGGTATTCGCCACCACTACACATGAATTGCACTTGTACCAAACATAGCAAGACTTGTAAGCAAGATACATGGATGTTGTACAATACCGATGCCTTATAGGACAAGAGTAATGCACACATCCTTCACGGGTTGAGTAACTCTCATCCGGTACATATCTACGTGTCAATGAAGATATGTAGTCTCCGAAGAGAAAATATTACTCAACCTCATGAAATGGGCATCGGAAAACTAGCAAGCGAGCGATGATTACCAAATCGATTAGTATCCTTATAGTCTATCCCTCTTTCGAGGATATAGCTACGAGAAACGTGGGAGTGTTGCAACGTCAGCCATTCCCGAATGAATGGTCAAGTACTTTGCACCACTCTCTCCTCAGAGTGTGTTCCTTGACCTGTCAAGGTTGTACTTTTGTACGTCAACTGATTCCATTTCATAGTACAAAAGTACAACGATGGAGGTGAGTTTACTCCACTCCTTAGAAAGTGTTCCTAGATACCGAAACGGATGCGTGGTGGATACACGCACCAGAAACCAACACTAAATCGGTATTCGAGTCTCAAGAGAGGTCGTAGACAAACTACAACGAAAGACAATAAATGCATACAAGAACGCGGCCAACATTCAAGCATGTATGAAACAATTTAGTATTGAATCAGAAAGATAACATCTTTTTGATACAAGTTACAAAACACGGGCAGCGGGGCTAGTCCCCGCACCCCAGTGAATGGAACTACTCGCTCCTCATAGAGGGAGCAACAAAGAAAGAGAAGAGAGAGAAAGAAAGCATCATCGGAGCAGAAGAGTAGATCTGTGACAGCCCGGTGTAGATCGTCGCAGTCTCCGGGACTGCTCTGTTGTGGTCGATGACGCCTGTCTCTCCGCCTCGATCGTCGTGTCTACCTCCAGGATTGCACGGGTAGAATGAGGTAGAACAATGGTAGAAGTGAGATGATAGAGGTGAGATGGTGATGGAACAACCTTCTAGATCTGTCCCCAGTCTGGCAGCACACCGGATTTGGACTCAGGCTGGGATTCTGAAGCTGTGGGTGAAGTTTGGTCGAAAAAGGTGCTCAGGCATTCTGGCAGCGTCCCGACACTGGTCCCAGTCCGGCAGCCTTGGGCCGTCGTCTTAGGCCATGCCTCTACCCTTCTATTTATAGGCTTGCCAAAATATCTTGGCTCCAGGAGTCACACTTTTTACGTGCCCTTTTGTTCATGCGGTTTGCTCTAATAATGCTTATGCGGTTTGCTGTAGCGGCTATTCCATGCGGTCTTGTAAAGAAATTGGCTCATGCGGTCTTCACAACAGTCGTCGCTATCCATTCGATCTTGCATTGGCATCCGGCCATGCAGTTTGCTTCTCAATTCAGCAACCGGTCTTAGCGTTTGTGCGTTTTGCTCATGCGGACGCTACTGTGCTCCATGCGGTTTCACGTTCTAACAACTGCCTCATGCGGTCTTGTTTGCTTATGTGGTTTGCTGAATAATTACTCATGCGGTTTCCGCTCCTATTGCTCATACGGTCTGTGTGCATGCGGTCTTCTCTCCACTAATTTCTTTATTTGGTTTAGCGTGTCCGTAGCAGCAAGCTACCCGGTCTTGGTTTCCCAGTGTGCATGCATTCATGCATTCCTCGTGGTCTCCACACTTATCCGATCAATGATCTCCCGCGAGCCTCAACTTTCATGCGGTCTTCAAAAATGCATATGTGATTATTAAACGGTCTTCGCAGCGGTCTTCGCTCAAACGGACGCTCCATGCGGTTTCGTAATTTGCTTCATGCAGTCTCGCTATTTGCTTCATGCGGTCTCGTCATTTGGTTCTTCACGTGGCACGTGCAGCGAGCAACCGGTCTTGATTTCATCTGCTATTTCATTCGGTTCTCTCAAGGCAAAAGGCCATGCGGTTTGGTTTCTCAATATGTATGCGTGGGACCATGCGGTTTCCAGTGATTGTGCTTTGCATGCTGCTATTATCCACGTGATCATTGCTCACGGACTCCATATGGCAGCAGCAAATCCATGCGGTTTGCTTTGATTGCCTTTCTACTTGATTTGACTTTTCCAATCAGCTCACACTAGTTTGCATACGTGAAATGGAAACACTGCCTTGCCGGACTAATGATTTTGCATACTAGTTTGTTGTTTTACATGCATGCTTTCATGCATGCACGTGGATGTTCCGATCTTGATTCTCCACTAGCCAAACGGTCTTCACAGCAGTGAGACGGTCTTAGATCCCAGCCATTATTCCAAACAGTTTTGCTGCATACGCGACCATTCGGTCTACGCGGAAACGAGCAAACGGTCTACGCGGCTTTCAAAAGGTCTTAACATTGCTGCTCATTCGGTCTTTACAATCGCAGCAAACGGTCTTGAGACCGCATGGGCTCAAACGGTCTTGAGACCGCATGAAATCAAACGGTCTTCAGACCACATGGGATCAAACGGTCTTGAGACCGCATGGAATCAAACAGTCTTGAGACCGCATGGGCTCAAACGGTCTTGAGACCGCATGGACTCAAACGGTCTTGAGACCGCATGAACTCAAACGGTCTTGAGACCGCATGGGCTCAAATGGTCTTGAGACCGCATGAACTCAAACGGTCTTGAGACCGCATGAACTCAAACAGTCTTGAGACCGCATGAACTCAAACGGTCTTGAGACCGCATGGGCTCAAACAGTCTTGAGACCGCATGAAATCAAACGGTCTTGAGACCGTATGGGCTCAAACGGTCTTGAGACCGCTAGAGTCAGTGTTGTAGGGGTCCTGACCATTGGTGATAGTTGAGGATGATCTGCAGAGGAGAGAGAACGTGAGTAGGGGAAAATGAGATCAAATAAGCTGGAAACTAGGGTAATTTGAGCTAGTAATGCACTAATTACACGAGACTGAAAAGATACTTAAAGTAAACCCAAAGCGAGGGTAGATCAGTGGATATGCGGCATAAAATCCTTAGAATTGGCGACTGAGAGGGTGAATCTAGAGGATTCATCAGTGGTGACCAATAAAGCCTCCCATAAAGAGTTTCATATGGTGGCATCCTGCTATCAGCTTGTTAATTATTGTCATAGGCAAGCTCTAATAAGGGTAGGTATTGTTCCCAGAATCCTCCCCAACCTAGTACACATGCTCTCAACAAACCTTCTAGGGTCTGGATTGTGTGTTCTAATTGACCATCAGTATGTGGATGATAGGTTGTGTTGAACTTCAGCCTTGTATCGGGTTCCTCTTGGACATGTTTCCAAAACATGGAATTAAACTTAGGGTCACGGTTTATGTAATCGAATTAGATACACCATGAAACTAGACTATATCTCTAATAGATAGTGGTGGCATCTTTCCTATCTCGAATGGTAAAGGGTGGACAAACTGGTCTCTCTATCCTTATTTGCTTTTCCCTATAATATATCTATACATTGTAGTTATGAACTCAATCCATTCCTATAATGACATTGAAATCATTCATATCAAGCATGATAAAGTTGGTAGGGAGTTCATGATTCATATACTTCACAGGAATGACTGGTGTTTTTAAAAGGGATGAGAAGATACAATCACTAGGGGTAGTGACTTCCAAGACATATCCTAAGTCCTTGAAGTCCAAACAAAGCATAGTTGCAAAGTTTTGTGAATGAAAATATTAGTTGAACCGGAGTCAAATAAAGATTTAACATTATGTCCCATGATATGAAGCAGTCCTATGTCACATTCATGGCAGTTAAAACTATTATGCAATTCATGATACATGATAGAAAACAAGATTCTAAGGATGGTTACCTTCTATGACATGATAGGCATTGTCTGGAGATTCCTCATTATTAAGGGCAAAGATTCATGCCTATCAACACTCTCCCAAAATTGGGCCTACTCCCTAAGGTGTTGTAGCCACTGGTTGGGCCACCACTTGGCCTGGACCTTGAGGGTCAGGGAGAGGACAGTTGGACATGATATGTCCTTATTTACAATGATAGCACACCTTCTTCTCATGGTGGTATCTTCCAGGGTGCTTCTTCCCACACGTGCAACATTTAGGGTGGCAATTCTCATGACAAGGCTTTCCCTTCCATCCATTTCTGCCTTTCCATTATTTCAACTCTATAATAATCCATTATCATTTCTGGGGGAAGAAGTACCTTCAATGAACCCTAGATATCCTTTAGGAGGGTTCTGAGAAGGCACGATACTCCTTTCTATTGGTATGTATGCCCTGAGAGCCAATCATGGGATGATTGGCGGGATACATTAAGATTGATTTGATATACATTAAGATTGATTTGATAAGTGTTACGACCCCATCTGAGCTTAATTGGTAAACTAGGGTTACCAAGATGATTACATGATTAATTGGACTGATCACTCTTGAAATCTAATGAATAATGATAGTCCAATGAGAATGTTTTAACTATGATAAGAAGTTTAAGTGTTCGTTTGTATTGAGAATTAGGGTTTGAGAAACATAAACCCTAATCGGCCCAAAATAGGGTTTTGATGATACATGAACACAAAATTTGATAAGTATAGTGTCTCAGTAAATGGTTTTTAGTATTTTATGTGTAACTCTGATTTACTTCAAATTTGGATATGATTTGGATATATAAAATTTGAACAACATTAGAAAATATCATACATTTTGAAGAATGTTCTGACCTGTTTATCGGTCGAGTTTCAAACTCGACCGATCATATTTCCAGATTTATATAGCAGTGTGGTAATTGAATTTTATCTTTTTATTAGTATATCCAATTGATCTCAAATTTTAAATGTGCTTGAAAAACATAGTTTTAGACACTCTGTTAAATTAGCGTAATTTTTGGATGACTTTTGATCTCTACAGTGAGGGTGTCGGTCGAGTTCTGTGCAGGACAAACTCGACCGAATATGCTGCAGACTGCAAAATAGCAGTAAAATGTTCGATTTTTAATTATTTATTAGTAACTAGAAATGATCTCAAATTTTTACTGGAGGTCTGAAACTTCATTAGTTATAACATATAAAATTTCCAGAATTTTGGAGCTTCTGTTAGCTATTCAGTAGGCGAATTACAGAAACTATTGTGAAACTGAATATTCAGCCAATATAATTAAAGTTGAGTGTTGGGTCAATATGCAATTGACCCAAGCAGCTCAAATTGACTTATATGATCGACCACACACACACAAAGCTCTCATTCTTCGTCATCCACCCCATAAAAATGAAAATCTAGAGAGAGAGGGAGAGTTAGGGCTTGAGTGGAGAAAGAGGAGGAATTGTTGACCTAGGGTTTTGCGGTCCGAGGAATGGTGAAATCAAGTAAGTTTGGATTCTTTGCATAGACTTTTATGGTGAATCTTCTCTCTCATGTCAAGATTCCGTCCATTCTCTGATTTGATCCAAGATGATGTCGAAATTCCCTCTTTTCTCACCCTTTCTTCATAATCCCTCATTTTCAAGGTTTCCGAGTTGAATGGAAAAAGAATTGGGAGATTTGCTAGGGAATTGATATGAGTTCGAGATCCCCTGAGTTGAGCTGCAGTTTTGAGGTGTTTTCACACCTTAGGGTGAGTGGGTTCTTCCTTCAAATAGTGTAATGCACGAAATTTGATTATAGCATCCAAATCCCTAATTGCTTAGTATGTGATCCTAAACCCTGAATGTCCATTTGTTCTGTGTAGTTGCAATTTGATACGAAATGGGCTCCTTCTCTGTTTGAACGACTCTCTGATGATAGAATCATATTAGAAATGTATACAACACATTCTAGAAAGAATGCTTTTCGGATTCATATTGTATGATGTAATTAGGGTTTAACTGTATACAACACATTCTAGAAAGAATGCCTTTTGGATTCATATTGTATGATGTAATTAGGGTTTAAACTAACTGAGATCTCACTAGAGTTGTAATCCAATTGAAGAGATATCTAGACTTAAACCAAACCTAGGTCTAAATGCTCTCAATCAAGATTAAGGCTATCATATTTCAATATCTAAGACCTTTGGGATTCATCACTAAGTCTATGACTTTGATTTCACTAGTTTAAGCTCGAATGACCTGTGCCACGGCCGTGGGGTGACACCACGACCGTGTTGGAGTAAATCCTAATTGAACACTTAAAGATCAAAGTTTAATAAAGAGGACTAGTAATCCTATAAGTGGTTAGGATGTAACTCATGGGATATCTTAATTGAATTTTATTCTTGTTACATGATATCTCAATGAATGGTATGGAAAACCTAAATTTTGTTAAATTTCCATGGTTTCATATCTATATTGATTGTATATGATTTGTTGGAAACAATCTTTATTTAGTGAATGCTTATATCCTATGAAATCCTTATGAGAGCCATGTGACAAGTGAATGAGGTAAATGAAAAGGTGAATGAGGCGAATGAAACCCTAAGAGTAGGGTGTTGGCATGTGATAAATGAATAAGGAAAATGAAACCCTAAGGATAGGGTGTTCAATGAATCATGTTATGGTGATATGAAAGGTCTCGATATGAGATGTGGTGATACTTAACTGTTGAATTGAATGTTTCTAGTGCATTTAACTTTATATGCTTGTTCTCTCTAAGTTGATATCTACATACTGCAGGGCTTCTTATTTTCAATACATATCTCGTAAATTGCAGGTGATGAGATATGACATGCCCTGGAAAGGGATGTTACTGAGACATGATATATGTTGAATACATAAGTTATGATGTTTCTTATGATATGATATGGAAGGCCGTGTGAGCCTTGTGAGAAATGTTAAATGAGTTATGATTTCTGTTTAAAATGTATCTATAATGTTAATGTTAGACTTAGGTGCCCTGAACACCGTAGAACCCCTTTGAGAGGTCTGCACCTTAGGGGTGAAACTCGTGTCCAACATCAACCGGTTGAGTAATTCTGGTGGCATGAGGGTTGATAGGGTTATCCAACACCTACCAGTTGAGTAATTCTGGTGGTAACCCAGTGTTGACTCCCTACGCCTGTGTGCTCAGGTTAGAGGAGGAGTCCAGAGCACTCAGGATGAGTGCAGAGAAGGCCGGAGAGCCTGTGAGTCAGGCCGGAGAGCCTGTGGGTCCTGTAGAAGACCAGGACGGAGAGTCAGACTTAGCATTTCCCGGGTGTGTCGCTAAGTCTTGTACGGTGTGGCCGTAGTGCACTGCGAGTCTCTATGCAGAGTACACTGCATAGATCAGGGCATACGCTAAAATATGATCATATAGGTTCACAAAGTTCCTTATAAATGAAAGAGTTAAGGAAGACTAGAGCATAGTCTTCTAGTAGTTATTCTTTGGATGCAATATTTACATTCTTTGTTATTTCAATTATATTGTTTTAGAACTGCTCATTGTAGTATTTATTGTTGTTAAATTTCATATCATTTACTCAAAGTTATATCTGTAATCACATTAGTGCCTTAGACTGTTTCTTTGAAGTACTCATTCACTGAGCGAGTAGGCTCACCCCTCTACTCAAACATTTTAGGGTTAACCGCGTGGACTTGAAGATGGTCAGAGCATCAGTGTAGATCTGCCACAAGAGTTAAGTACAAGATTAGTTGAGTCAGTCGGTCCTTGTCACTCTAGGTCCTCAGTAAGAGATAAGAGAGAGAGTTGTAATTACTATGTGTAATATTATTCCTCTTTTGAAATTGTATGCTAATTAGTAGGTCTTATGTGCATAAGGTGTAAGAGACATCATGAATGTTTATACATGTATCTTTGCTATTAAAGTCTGGTTAGTAAAAGAAATATTCTGATTCCCTTGTTAAGATGAGTTATGTGGTTCAATGCGAGGAAACAATAGTTTTAACAGAAAAGAAATAATTAAAGGTTAAGGGTGTTCTTTGTATTACATATAAATCCTATCTTATGCCCTAATCTCATGTTTTGAGGGAATTGTGAGATCGGGGTGTAACAGCTTGGTATCAGAGCTTAGGGTGAGTTGTCAAGGACCATTAAGTTAGTAAGTTAGCGTCATAAGTGTGGCAGATAGGAGATGTTTTGATGTTAGCTTTGGGGATTTGAGTATTTGGATATCCTGGCCCGATATCTGAGTACTTGGATCAACCAGTACAAGCTACTCTGTCTATTCTCTCACGTATACCCTGGCCAGGTATACAGTGGAAGAATGGGCTAGAGAGGAACCCTCGAAAGGTTAGGGTTAGATAACGAGAAAATAAACAAGAATTAAGAGCATAAATGTAAAAGGAGATAGAACTTACATTTCATAATGTTGTTTTTGTTGGAAATGTATAGAAATGCTCTTATATGTTTGAATGGAAATATTCAATACTTTGAAATATGGGTCTTTAATATCTGTTGTACACTATGCAGTTGTAGCATTTATTTATTTCATTCTTTGTAATAAGTAGACTAGAATTGACCTTTGAATGAGCTTTTGTTAGTGGATAAGTTTTCTTCCACACTTCTGAGATGAATAGGAGTAGAGTAATCCTTTGTAGTTCTTGGCTTTAGGACTTCAGGTTTGGCCTGGTCCGGCTGGCAGGATGTATTACTGGGATCTAATGACTCCTATTAATAGTATAATAAGAATAGACTCTGGATAATTAGACCCACATTAGAGTGAGAATGTACATACGGTAAGATGTTGAAACAGATGGGCAAGATCAGAACAACTATGAATTTGTTGAAACTGGTATCTGAGGTTCAATTTTGGGGCCTCATATGAGAAACCCTTAATTGGGAATAAAGGAACATGATATAAGGATTCATAATCAGTTTATTGATTAATATTATATGAACTATACATATGAAATATAGAAAAGATATGTGAAATGTATGTATGGTTCTAGATAGCAAGAATCGATCATGAAGAATGGATCATATAATTGAGTATAATGCTTTTATGAACTCTAAAGCAAAGGCTGAGTAGAAGAATAGAGTTAAGCATTCAATAGGTCCATAGAAGTGAAGAGTCTTCAAAAGAGTAAAAGTGAAGAGAATCATATGATCATATAATTCATAAGACTAGAAAAACAAACTAGTTCCTAAGTGAAGAACATAGGTGTAGTTTAACGAATGAATAAGTCATACAAGGGTAGACTATATTCAGGAGGAAAAACTTGATTGAAAGAGAAACTGTGTTTGATCCATGCATGATTCCTTTGATTTAAAAATGAAGAATATTTAAGGTATTAAGGGAATGTTTGAATACAAGAATTCTAAGTCTCAAAATCATCTTCTCTCTCATATATTCCTTAACAATAGCAAGGTTGGAATGAAATGATAAGAAAATGAATCATATATGATGCATAACTACCTTGGTAGGGTCATCTAGTGAATGTAATAGTGACATACATTACGATGAAGTGCGATAAGAAATAAATTCTTGTGTGATAGCAAGAATGATGAATAATCTATTCTTACCTTGAATGTTTTAATGTTAGGGATGTTTATTGTATATGATCAAAATGAGAAGGAGAGGTAGCAAAACATAAGTAGTAAAGAATGAGGAGAGAGATAAAGGAAAACACTAGCTTTGTGTAATATGTGAACTCATTTTTAGAGGTATGATTTGTTGAAGGCATACTAAGGTATGTAAGTTAGTTCTATGTATGATTTCAGTGTATTTGTGCAAGCTATATGTTAATTAAAGGTGTATGATAGTTGTAGTAATTCATACCAGATATGCATCCTAGTATTGTGTATTTGTAATATGGTGATACAGTTTGGATGATGACGGAAGACATGGAGGGATATCCTGAATAAGGTAGTTATACCTATTCACTCATATTAATAGAAAGGGATGATAATCAGATTGTCTGGACAAGTAACCCTAATGAGGTGTAGCTTGTTATACCTAGCTCTAATATAACTGAGTGATGGTAATTGAGTATGATTAATGCTTGAATGACTGATACAATTGTGGATTACTTTATTACTATGGTTAAAACCCTAAAATGATATAATACGATGGTTACACTTTGAATTGTGTGTGGGCCCATAACCCACAGGTCCCAGGATCGAAACAGGATAGTATGGAATGAGGTGGTAATGCTTCACCTCATTCATCCATGACCCAATGGGGATGCCAAGAGTAGTATTGTGCAATTGATTGTTGAATCTAGCCTTTTAATTCAAGACTGTTTTTCTATTTGAATAGCACTTTATTAAAGTTTAAAACAACATGGTGAACTCACTTTTGTCACTTAAAGGTGATACAGAACAATAGAAATTTCTGAGCCACATAAGTTGAGATAGTTGTATCAGAGTATTAGAGTTGCGCAGCGAAAGCGTGGTTTAGTAAAGAATTTTTTTGATATCATTGAGAACTATTTGAAATATGTTGTGATTTAGTAAAGAATTAAAAGATCTAATGTTGAAAACTACATTCAGGTATGAAACACAAGAATATAATGACATGGAAGGCTTTAGAAGCTTAGAATAATCTTGAATGTATCTTTCTTGTAGGTTTATGTTTCGAGGACGAAACATTCTAAGGGGGGAGAGTTGTTACGACCACATCTGAGCTTAATTGGTAAACTAGGGTTACCAAGATGATTACATGATTAATTGGACTGATCACTCTTGAAATCTAATGAATAATGATAATCCAATGAGAATGTTTTAACTATGATAAGAAGTTTAAGTGTTTGTTTGTCTTGAGAATTAGGGTTTGAGAAGCATAAACCCTAATCGGCCCAAAATAGGGTTTTGATGATACATGAACACAAAATTTGATAAGTATAGTGTCTCAGTAAATGATTTTTAGTATTTTATATGTAACTCTGATTTACTTAAAATTTGGATGTGATTTGGATATATAAAAGGTGAACAACATTGAAAAAGATTAGAATTTTTGAAGAATGTTCTGACCTGTTTAGCGGTCGAGTTTCAAACTTGACCGATCATATTTCCAGATTTATATAGCAGTGTGGTAATTGAATTTTATCTTTTTATTGGTATATCCAATTGATCTCAAATTTTAACTGTGCTTGGAAAACACAGTTTTAGACACTCTGTTAAATTGGAGTAATTTTTGGATGAATTTTGATCTCTACAGTGAGGGTGTAGGTCGAGTTCTGTGCAGGAAAAACTCGACCGAATATGCTGCAGACTGCAAAATAGTAGTGAACTGTTCGATTTTTAATTATTTATTGGTAACTATAATGTTGGCTAAATGGACATCTATAAATCCCTTTGTTTTGATTATGACAAACATTTCATTCTTATTGATCTAACGAGCTACTTGAGTGTGCAGGATTAAGGTGGATGACAAAGTAACTAGGGAAATCCATATGCTTACATGTTTATGTTTTCATGAAATGTAATCGCCTTGTAAAAACTTGTACAAATATATAATGTACAAGTACTTAGATTTCATGTAAATCAAGCGTTAGATTCTCCCTATCTAAACACCACATTTAGATAAGTCATCCCCTTCAAATAGGATCACATTTGCACACTCATACATATAATTAGTGCCTAAATTGAAACATTGAAATAGGATCAATCTCGGTCGACCAACTCCTCGACCGAGACACTCTCGGTCGACAATCTTCTCGACCGAGAAAGATCCAAAGTAGCCGTTAGACACAACTGACAAGGTAGTTGGCAGTTGGAGATAGACGTTGCAAATCACTTGATCCAGAGAGCCTGTCGGTCGAAAAAACTTCGACCGAGTAGGTATCTCGGTCGACCATTCCTCGACCGAGATGAACTCTGACAGCAACTGCAGAGTAAATTAATTAGCCGTTGCTAAAGCAACAAACTTGTACCTAACGGCTAGTTAAGCACTTAGAAACCCCTAGAAGTTGTCTAGAACTTCCTTAAGCATCCTTAGACCATTCCTATAAATAGGACAAGCCATAGGACACTCAAACATACTTGTTACACTTGAGAAATCCTTGAGCATACTTTGAGCAATCTGTTTGTGAGCAATTTGAGCATTGTAACAATTGGCTACTTTCATCCTTAGCTCAAAATTCGTGTCCTATAGGCTAGTATCTCCTACCCACTGCAATCACAAGTCCATACACTTGGTTAGGAGATCTATACGCTTGATCTAGGCAAATCAAGCCTTGGGCTACAAAGGATAAGTTGTAATTTCCTTTTTCCTTTCTTGTTCTCTATTATTGTTTGTACTCTACTTTCTACTCCTAGGTTGGAGGCTGCAGATTGGAGAGGGTGGAGATCTTCTTGGTGAAGAAGGCGACCTTGAGCTACTTCAGAAGGCTGGTGCAATGGGAGGTTACTTCTAGAGAGGAAGGCTACTTCAAGGGGGAGCTTGGAGTTACTTCAAGAAGGCTACCTCGAGTTGGTGCACCTACTTCAAGTGAAGGCTGTTCAAGGGGTGTAAAGGAAAGTATTGTATTTTGTATAAATCCATGAGAAGGTAATAAAATAAATACTTTCAAAATCCTAGTTGGGTAAGCCACCGGGTAGTGGACTGACAACTTTAGTATTTGCTAAAGTTGGAACCACTCTAAACACCTGTCTCCTTCTTCCAATTTCAATTGTGGTTGTTTGAGTTCAATAAATTGTTAAAATTATTTTAAAACTCTATTCACCCCCCCCTCTAGTTTTTTTCAATTGGTATCAGAGCAGGCTTCAAGGAACCCTAACCAGGTCTTGAAGAATGGAGGGTAATGGTGATTACAATCACAACAAAAGGTGCTGCTTGGACAAAACTACAACATGTTGCAATTGGTGCTTAGGAACAAGCCACACAACAACTAGATGCCCATGGAGATCAAAGAAGGAAGATGAGCACAAAGATTGTCTTATTGCTACAACTAGTGAAGAAGAAGAAGAGGTAAGTCTTTTTGATTTATCTAAAGAAGAACTAGTTGCTAGTCTTGAAGAAACACATATTAAATATGTTGAGTGCAAGAAGAAATTAAAGAAATCTATTAAATAAAATGATGAATTACATGATAAGCTTCTTGCTATGACTTTCGAAAATGAAGATCTTAAAAAGATCATTGAAGATCATGATAGTAAGATAAAATCTATAGAGGCAAATTGCAATCTACTTTCTTTAGAGAAGATCAATTTGCAAACTCAAGTGAACGATCTTCAAAAACAACCCATATTGTGCACTCATATAGATTATGACACTATTGTCAAAGAACGAAACTCTTTGTCATCTAATCTAGACCAAGAAAAACTAGATATCAAGAAGAGAATGGATGAGATTGCCAAGTTACAACAAAAAGTTAGTAGTTTAAATAACAATGGCATTCTTGATCAAATCTTAGATAATTCCTATCATCAAATTGGGAGAAGAGGACTAGGTTACAAGCCTAAAGGGAAATCCTATCAACAACCTAGTTGGAGAAAGTCACAAACCCATCAATCTATATATGTACCTAAAGGAACATCTTCACCCAAGGACAACACAGAACACAACCATAGAAAAAGATATGAGGTTGACTCGATATGTTGTCATTATTGTTTGCGCCTTGGTCACTATTCTTTTTCATGCCCTTACAAGAGAAAAGATGTCGAGTTAGTTTGGGTTCCAAAACCTCCAAACTAAATGAACAGAATCAAGTTGAGATATGACCAAGGACCTTAGTTGCATATTTCTATGTCTATCTCAATGGGATAACAAATAAATTTAATTATCTAAATATTTAACTTGCATAATTATGCTTCATTTGGAAGAAATTAACAGTTCTAGAAATTTTATCGGTCGAAAGACTGTCGACCGAGAGACCATCGGTAGAGAAATTGTCGACCGAGCATATCACTGATCTCCATTCTGCTACAAAATTGCTGAATTCTTTTAAATTTGATGAAATTGCTATCTCTCTGTGATTGATAACTGGATATATTTTGAAAATCATCCCTATAAATTTAAATGAGATTAATATTAGTTTATTCCCTAAATGATTTAAGTTTAAACTAAAATTATGCTTAGTTCAATGAAAAGAAAATTTCTATTTTCACATAATTTTTCCTAAAGTATTTTCTGGTCTATCCATACACAAATCATGTGATGGAATTATCATTATATACTGTTATCATTACATCATGGATATGCTTTCACTATTTGGTACGCATAGATAATGATAATTGTATGCATGGATCCGTGATGATATATTCGGCAAGCAAAATGATTTGTTAATTATATGCTATTGCTTGCAACACTTAAGACAAAATCTCTAAATTAGTATCTTTGAAGACTTGAGATATTAATTGTGCCTTCATTTAAGAATCATATTAAGTAGTATGCTTCAACTTGTTACCCAATCAAATTTTATGCAGATATTATACTCGACATATTCAATTTGAAAATCTGCAAATTTGCCTCTTGGTTAAAATGAAATTTGACCAACGGGCGCTATGGTCGTAGTCAAAATCGACCTAAAATAAGTTTGACACAATAACTAATTGAATATCATTTTATTGTGATTAAAAGCACAATTAATTTATGATCACAAAATTGTTCCAAAATTTTCAATAATAAAACAAAATATTACTCCCTTAGAAAATATATATATGCTCTACAAATTTAGTCTATCATTTTCATTAAAAATCAGCTTGAAAATTCATACCCAGTAAGTCTGTCGGTCGACGAATTCTTCGACCGAAAACCTCTCAGTCAGCCCACCTCTCTCGACCGACAGAATCTAGAAAGACTTAACATCAGACACACTTCCGGTCGACAATTGTTCGACCGAGATAGTGTCGGTCGACAATTGATCGACCGAGAATGAGCCATTAGGATATGACCGTTGCAATTCGACCGTTACCGTTGACGGCCGATCGTTGCAAGTCGACCGTTGGACGGCCGAGTGGCGCGTCTGGAATATGACCGTTGCGGACACTCGGTCGACAAATTTTCGACCGACCCAGTCACTGGATTGCTATAAAAGGGACCAAAAATGGGTCACTTCTTCACACTTTCATATTCTTGCTTCCATAGGTTCTCTTTAGTGCATTCTTGTGCAAACCTTTAGCATCCTCATCCCCAAGACTTCCTTGCTTCTTCTCCACCATCAAGCACCGCAATGGCCTCATCATCTGCTCGTGGGAAGAAGAAGGTCGCTGACAGGAAAGGAAGGGAAGCTACTCCACCATTGACGATCATCAACGACATTGCCTTCGTCGACGGAGATGCTGGTGATCGCTATCTACGGCTCTCCTCCAAAGCTCCTCTCCCACGATGACCAGTTGAAGTTATGGACTTCCTCAACATCATCGACTTGGAGGACCTTTTTGAAGTGCAAAAGTTGAAAGAATTCATCAACCCTTCTTTCCCTTCCTATTCCACCAAGGTAGTGAATGAATTCTATGCTAACCTCATCTCCCACTCTGAAAGAGAAACCATCTTCTTCTATACTATGGTCAATGGGCATAGCTTTCGATTTACTGAAGGAGATATTCTTGACATGCTAAATATTGACCTAGATGAATATCAAGACACCCTTGACCTTACCACTGGAAACCCACTTAATCAATTTTCCCAAGGAGACCATACCGTTAGTCTTAGTGACATCAAAAGAGCCATTTTTCAATCAAATACTACTTGTCACGAAGATAGGGGCACATACTATGCTATCAATCTCAAACCTACAGCTAGGATTGTAAACCTTATTGTTTCAACAAACATACATCCTAGAGCAAATAAGTCTGAAGTTCCTATTTTTCGCATGTGTCTAATCTATGCCATTATCCAACGTATTCCCACAAATTTTATCCGCATCATTCTTAAAAATATGCTTGAGTTTTCTGGCAATCCTCCATATGCTGATCTTGTATGTCAAATTACTCAACATTTTCTTAAAACACAAATTGAGGATATGGGATATACATGGGAGCGTAGACCACAAAAAATAAGTAAGAATACTGTAGAAAAAATGAGAATTGATTTCGGTCATAAAAGGGCTAGGATGGAAGGAGAGACATCTAGTCAAGACATACCACCACCTCCTCCTCCCACTAACCCATCCTATGATCCCATTCAAAACACCATTACCTACATTGCGGGCTCCTAATATCATCTTAGTAAACAACTAGATTATAACCATCATGCCATGACTTATCTAAACCAAAGAATGCAAACCCTTTCTCCAAACCAACCAGATGAATATCCTTATTCTTTAAATCCTGGCATGCTCAATCCATATAATCCATCTTACAACTACTATCAACCTCCACCTCCACCATCTACAGATCTCACGCATACTCACTTTTCATCAATGCAACTACAAGATATTGCTGCTCATTTTCGATTTGATCGTGTTCCAACCTTCTTGGAGGCGTATGCCTTAACCAAGACTGGTGCTCTGGAGTGGCAAACTTTGGTCCAATATTATGGAGCTGAGTCCTTTCTTGGGAAAGACCCTGATGTTGATGTAATTCTTAAGTCTTTCCAGTGAGATTTGGAGTTGTATTAGTTGTAATAGAATCTTTGCATGATTGTAATAAAAGGGTTATCTCTACATGATTTGGCTATCTTTCCATGCTTGTAATGAAATTGGTTATAATGGATATCTTTTTGGCATCATTTGAATTTGGATTATAAGACTATTGTAGAGCATACAAAATAAGGGGAGTAATAAAAATAAATCAAAACGGACGCAATCTTTGCAAATACCTAAAATTTAAAGTTATGGCTAAATTGACATCTATTGCAAATCATTTATACCTTGGGATATCTATCTAAGGGGGAGCATAGTATAAAATTAAGGGGGAGAAGTAATATCAAATATTTAACTTGGATATCTTTTTGAAATGACAAAGGGGGAGAAAAGAATATAAAATCAAAAATATAAATAAGTTTCATAACATCTTGGCCAGCATTTACTTGCAAAAATAAAAATGGCTACAAAAAGGAAATCTTCAGGTATGAAACTCATATGTTTTATATTTCCTTCATTTATATTTTGGAAATGTTTGTCATCTTCAAAAAGGGGGAGATTGTTGGCTAAATGGACATCTATAAATCCCTTTGTTTTGATTATGACAAACATTTCATTCTCATTGATCTAACAAGCTACTTGAGTGTGCAGGACTAAGGTGGATGACAAAGTAACTAGGGAAATCCATATGCTTACATGTTTATGTTTTCATGAAATGTAATCGCCTTGTAAAAACTTGTACAAATATATAATGTACAAGTACTTAGATTTCATGTAAATCAAGCGTTAGATTCTCCCTAGCTAAACACCACATTTAGATAAGTCATCCCCTTCAAATAGGATCACATTTGCACACTCATACATATAATTAGTGCCTAAATTGAAACATTAAAACAGGATCAATCTCGGTCGACCAACTCCTCGACCGAGACACTCTCGGTCGACAATCTTCTCGACCGAGAAAGATCCAAAGTAGCTGTTAGACACAACTGACAAGGTAGTTGGCAGTTGGAGATAGACGTTGCAAATCACTTGATCCAGAGAGCCTGTCGGTCGACAAAACTTCGACTGAGTAGGTATCTCGGTGGACCATTCCTTGACCGAGATGAACTTTGACAGCAACTGCAGAGTAAATTAATTAGCCGCTGCTAAAGCAACAAACTTGTACCTAACCGCTAGTTAAGCACTTAGAAACCCCTAGAAGTTGTCTAGAACATCCTTAAGCATCCTTAGACCATTCCTATAAATAGGACAAGCCATAGGACACTCAAACATACTTGTTACACTTGAGAAATCCTTGAGCATACTTTGAGCAATCTGTTTGTGAGCAATTTGAGCATTGTAACAATTGGCTACTTTCATCCTTAGCTCAAAATTCGTGTCCTATAGGCTAGTATCTCCTACCCACTGCAATCACAAGTCCATATACTTGGTTAGGATATCTATACGCTTGATCTAGGAAAATCAAGCCTTGGGCTACAAAGGATAAGTTGTAATTTCCTTTTTCCTTTCTTGTTCTCTATTACTGTTTGTACTCTCCTTGCTACTCCTAGGTTGGAGGCTGCAGATTGGAGAGGGTGGAGATCTTCTTGGTGAAGAAGGTGACCTTGAGATACTTCAGAAGGCTGGTGCAACGGGAGGTTACTTATAGAGAGGAAGGCTACTTCAAGGGGGAGCTTGGAGTTACTTCAAGAAGGCTACCTCGAGTTGGTGCACCTACTTCAAGTGAAGGCTGTTCAAGGGGTGTAAAGGAAAGTATTGTATTTTGTATAAATCCTTGAGAAGGTAATAAAATAAATACTTTCAAAATCCCGGTTGGGTAAGCAACCGGGTAGTGGACTGACAACTTTAGTATTTGCTAAAGTTGGAACCACTCTAAACACCTGTCTCCTTCTTCCAATTTCAATTGTGGTTGTTTGAGTTCAATAAATTGTTAAAATTATTTTAAAACTCTATTCACCCCCCCTCTAGTGTTTTTCATATAAATGATCTCAAATTTTTACTGGAGGTCTGAAACTTCATTAGGTATAACATATAAAATTTCCAGAATTTGTGGAGCTTCTGTTAGCTATTCAGTAGGCGAATTACAGAAACTATTGTGAAACTGAATATTCAGCCAATATAATTAAAGTTGAGTGTTGGGTCAATATGCAATTGACCCAAGAAGCTCAAATTGACTTATATGATTGACCACACACACACACAGCTCTCATTCTTCGTCATCCACCCCATAGAAATGAAAATCTAGAGAGACAGAGGGAGAGCTAGGGCTTGAGTGGAGAAAGAGGAGGAATTGCTGACCTAGGGTTTTGCGGTCCGAGGAATGGTGAAATCAAGTAAGTTTGGATTCTTTGTATAGAATTTTATGGTGAATCTTCTCTCTCATGTCAAGATTCTGTCCATGCTCTGATTTGATCCAAGATGATGTCGAAATTCCCTCTTTTCTCACCCTTTCTTCATAATCCCTCATTTTCAAGGTTTCCGAGTTGAATGGAAGAAGAATTGGGAGATTTGCTAGGGAATTGATATGAGTTCGAGATCCCCTGAGTTTAGCTGCAGTTTTGAGGTATTTTCACACCTTAGGGTGAGTGGGTTCTTCCTTCAAATAGTGTAATGCATGAAATTTGATTATAGCATCCAAATCCCTAATTGCTTAGTATGTGATCCTAAACCCTGAATGTCCATTTGTTCTGTGTAGTTGCAATTTGATACGAAATGGGCTCCTTCTCTGTTTGAACGACTCTCTGATGATAGAATCATATTAGAAATGTATACAACACATTCTAGAAAGAATGCTTTTCGGATTCATATTGTATGATGTAATTAGGGTTTAACTGTATACAACACATTCTAGAAAGAATGCCTTTCAGATTCATATTGTATGATGTAATTAGGGTTTAACCTAACTGAGATCTCACTAGAGTTGTAATCCAATTGAAGATATATCTAGACTTAAACCAAACCTAGGTCTAAATGCTCTCAATCAAGCTTAAGGCTATCATATTTCAATATCTAAGACCTTTGGGATTCATCACTAAGTCTATGACTTTGATTTCACTAGTTTAAGCTCGAATGACCTGTGCCACGGCCGTGGGGTGACACCACGACCGTGTTGGAGTAAATCCTAATTGAACACTTAAAGATCAAAGTTTAATAAAGAGGACTAGTAATCCTATAAGTGGTTGGGATGTAACTCATGGGATATCTTAATTGAATTTTATTCTTGTTACATGATATCTCAGTGAATGGTATGGAAAACCTAAATTTTGTTAAATTTCCATGGTTTCATATCTATATTGATTGTATATGATTTGTTGGAAACAATATTTATTTAGTGAATGCTTATATCCTATGAAATCCTTATGAGAGCCATGTGACAAGTGAATGAGGTAAATGAAAAGGTGAATGAGGCGAATGAAACCCTAAGAGTAGGGTGTTGGCATGTGATAAATGAATAAGGCAAATGAAACCCTAAGGATAGGGTGTTCAATGAATCATGTTATGGTGATATGAAAGGTCTCGATATGAGATGTGGTGATACTTAACTGTTGAATTGAATGTTTCTAGTGCATTTAACTTTATATGCTTGTTCTCTCTAAGTTGATATCTACATACTGCAGGGCTTCTTATTTTCAATACATATCTCGTAAATTGCAGGTGATGAGATATGACATGCCCTGGAAAGGGATGTTACTGAGACATGATATATGTTGAATACATAAGTTATGATGTTTCTTATGATATGATATGGCAGGCCGTGTGAGCCTTGTGAGAAATGTTAAATGAGTTATGATTTCTGTTTAAAATGTATCTATAATGTTAATGTTAGACTTAGGTGCCCTGAACACCGTAGAACCCCTTTGAGAGGTCTGCACCTTAGGGGTGAAACTCGTGTCCAACATCAACCGGTTGAGTAATTCTGGTGGCACGAGGGTTGATAGGGTTATCCAACACCAACTGGTTGTGTAATTCTGGTGGTAACCCAGTGTTGACTCCCTGCGCGTGTGTGCTCAGGTTAGAGGAGGAGTCCAGAGCACTCAGGATGAGTGCAGAGAAGGCCGGAGAGCCTGTGAGTCAGGCCGGAGAGCCTGTGGGTCATGTAGCAGACCAGGACGGAAAGTCAGACTTAGCATTTCCCGGGTGTGTCGCTAAGTCTTGTACGGTGTAGCCGTAGTGCACTGCGAGTCTCTATGCAGAGTACACTGCATAGATCAGGGCATAAGATAAAATATGATCATATAGGTTCACAGAGTTCCTTATAAATGAAATAGTTAAGGAAGACTAGAGCATAGTCTTCTAGTAGTTATTCTTTGGATGCAATATTTACATTCTTTGTTATTTCAATTATATTGTTTTAGAACTACTCAGTGTAGTATTTATTGTTGTTAAATTTCATATTGTTTACTCAAAGTTATATCTGTAATCACATTAGTGCCTTAGACCGTTTCTTTGAAGTACTCATTCACTGAGCGAGTAGGCTCACCCCTCTACTCAAACATTTTAGGGTTAACCGCGTGGACTTGAAGATGGTCAGAGAATCAGTGTAGATCTGCCACAAGAGTTAAGTACAAGATTAGTTGAGTCAGTCGGTTCTTGTCACTCTAGGTCCTCAGTAAGAGATAAGAGAGAGAGTTGTAATTACGATGTGTAATATTATTCCTCTTTTGAAATTGTATGCTAATTAGTAGGTCTTATGTGCATAAGGTGTAAGAGACATCATGAATGTTTATACATGTATCTTTGCTATTAAAGTCTGGTTAGTAAGAGAAATATTCTGATTCCCTTGTTAAGATGAGTTATGTGGTTCAATGCGAGGAAACAAGAGTTTTAACAGAAAAGAAATAATTAAAGGTTAAGGGTGTTCTTTGTATTACATATAAATCCTATCTTATGCCCTAATCTCATGATTTGAGGGAATTGTGAGATTGGGGTGTAACAATAAGCATCAAAGGCAAGCTTCCAATTCTTTTTGGTTCAGTCATATGAGATAATGATAGAATAGATTGAATGTCTAGAGAATGACAATGCTCAATAACGTATGCTTTCAGGTTCAAGACCTGAATGATGAGATCATACATATGCTAAGAGTTTGTACATTCTTATTATGTCCCTAGTCGGATGTCATTGTGGAAGGTAGATAGAAAACAATGACACACAAGACTAGATTGTGGTGTTGGTTGATGACAAAATCTCATTAGTCATGATATGGAGATATCAAACCAAACACATAGGTACTTGTTAGAGAACAAGTGTACCAGACAAGACCCACCGTGAGTTTGACACATGGAACCAAGACATGGTAGTCACAATCAGTTGTCACAGTGATGGTTGTGAGTGTGATTCTTTGACCTGAAATCACTACACTCAACACATGTCGTTGGGTACACTTTGACATCATCAAACACAGTCCTGAAACATGGGTTGTTATAAAGGTGATGATTGGGTGGCTTTGATACATGGGGCTTTTAAGGGGTGAGTGATAGATATGGGATTTGTCCCTCCTGAGGGATTTTGATATCAATGGCCAGTTGATGAGTAGGATTGAGATAGGCATGCACACATGTGTGAATTAGTATGTGATATTGATGTCATACATGTAACATCCCTGACCTGGGTTATATTCTAACCCTAGATGTTTTGCCTAATAAGGTTGAGTATATACTTAATATTATCTTGGGAAAAGTAATTAGGGCTCATAAGAAACTTATGTTTCAATTTTGGTCTTGTTTGAATAATGTTGAAGCAATGTTTGCTTATTTTGGACTAAAGTGCAAATTACCCAAGTTGAGGGGTTAAATTGCAAATGTTGCACGATAAGATATTCCTATGATGTGTAGACATCATAATAATTAAGATGATGTAGTGGTATGGTTATCACAAGCTGGGCACTAAGATTAAGCTTGTAAAGCAATCCTTGTGCATTAAAACCTAGTTTTGGTGTAATGTGCAATTTACCCAAAACCTAGGGTTCAACATGCAAATTACCACTTCAATAAGGTCCCTAATGTTTCTTGGCATCATGTAGAGAAAAGAAAATGAGAGGGGCTCCTCATTTGAATTAAGTTGGAGGAGAGAGAATCTTGATATTAAAATAATCAAGATGTAATCCTAAGTGAAACCCTAACTCGATTTAGGGAAAAAATGAATGTATTAATTAAAGGGCCTTCAACCAAAATTAAAATGGTTGAGTTCATATATGTGTGGTAGTCTTTGTGCTTTGCAAGAGCCACAAAATATCTTAAGGAGGTGAAATTCCACTCACCATTATTATAAGAAAAAGAAATTCCACTCACTTGTGGATATTAATATTATAAGGGTTAAGGTGCTTAATTTCTTTTCCCTTTATTCTTAGATAATGAAGAGGTTTTGAAAGAACATGAATATGTCTTAGTGGCCAAGAAATGGAAGGGTTTTTTGTGGAAATTATTTTGGGAATTAAAGGAAATAATCCCATTTTCTCTCTCCTTGGGATTTCCTTATACATATCCCTTTTTCCACTCACTTAAGGACTTATTTTCGGATTCCTTTCTTTCCCCTTGATTGAAAAACGACCAAGGATCTAGGGAGGAGCAGGAGGATGACCCCCAACCTGTTGGTAAGGTTCTTGACCTCTTTTCACCTTGAATCCATGGTGAAAATCGAAAATTAATGCATGAATTCTTCATAACTCGATCCCCTCTTCAATTCTAACCAAATATTTTCACTCAAAACTATGAGGACGAGCCTTGGAATGGTGAACGGAGTTGCATCCACCATTTTTGACGTGAGCTTGAAGCTTTGGAGCTCAATTGGAGGCGGGTTTTATAACTTGAACCCTTAATTTTATTATTGCAATCAATTCCTTATCAATTGGTGATCATTTCTACATTTCCGAAATTAAGTTTGGTTGATTGATGAAATATCCATGGAAATCACAGTAGATTTCATGAGTTTGGAGCTTGATGATGACATCATCATAAGCACACACCTCCCCAAATATCTAGACCAAACGGTTTCATCATGTTTGCCCATTCGGTTTCACCAAACCGTTTGAGAGCAAATGGTTTGAGACCGTTTGAGAGCAAACAGTTTCAAAACCATTTGAAAGAGTTGACCAAGCATTCACCGTTTGAGAATCCTGTTCCTAATTATGTTGGTTGATAACCCACCAAATTTGATGGATTAATTCCATAGGAATCATGAGTTGAAGGCTAATCAATTAGGAAAACCCTAATTGGATTAAGTGCTGATTTTCGACTTGATTGATTTGACTTTTTGGGTTATTTAGCCCAAACGGTTTCAAAACCATTTGGGGATCACCCAAACAGTCTCAATACCGTTTGGGGGTCACCCAAGACCGTTTGGAGGTCTAGGGTTGGATATGGTTAAGTGTTTTAAGGAAAAAAGATATGGTGTTAACCCTAATCGGCTAAGTGTTGATTTTGCATTGAAATGAGTTGATGTTTTGGGTTGATTGGCCCAAACGGTTTCAAAACTGTTTGGGAATCACCCAAACGGTCTCAAGACCGTTTGGGGATCACCCAAGACCGTTTGGAGGTCTAGGGTTAAGCATGGTGGACCAATTGAAGGTCTAAAGGTACCAAATCACTTTGCAATCAAGTGTTGATTTGATGATCAACTCAATAGTTCAAACCCTAATGACTTTTCACTAGAATCCAAGGGATAGATGAGACAAACGGTCTCAAGACCGTTTGAAGCTCATACAAACACATGGATGAATAACACATGAGATGTGTCATGTCAATGGTTACATTGAGATGAAATGTACCCTGTTGAATGTAGGCCAACATGCCTTATGAAAAGGGTTAATCCAAACCTATAAACTATGATGTAATCATAGTCTGGCAAAGATGAAAGAGAAATTCATGTTGTGTGTTGATAATTCATTTAATGATAAATGATGAGAATAATGAAGTATGATTAAAATACTTATTATTCCATAATGATTCCTTGCTATGTGAACCCTAATACAGGGCAATACTATATGAACCCTAACACAGGGTAATTGCTATGTGAATCCCTAATGTAGGGTAAATGCTATGTGAATCTCTAATGCAGGGTAATTGCTATGTGAATCCCTAATGTAGGGTAAATGCTATGTGAATCTCTAATGCAGTGTAATTGCTATGTGAATCCCTAATGTAGGGTAAATGCTATATGAATCTCTAATATAGGGTGATTGCTATGTGAGTCCCTAATGCAGGGTGGTGTTATGTGAAGCTCTAACACAGAGTAATTCTATGTGAAGCTCAAATATAGACTAATGGGTTATGAATATAATAAAATAACCCTTGTATTGCATGGTACTGATATGTAATTGCATCATGATTACTAATCATGCAGATATGATGAGAAGATGAGTATATCCAGGTATGGGCTATGATGTTTTGTACATTGAAAATGTTCTATAGACCTTATAAGCTTTCATATGTCTCGTTGCCTATTAAGGGGTAATAAGAGGTGATATGGGATTTGTGAACTATGTGCAATACTTTGTGTAGAAAGAATTATAATGTCGTTGGTCAGATGACCTGAAGGTATGAAGTTACTTAATAAGTGGTAACAAGTGTTCTATGATGAGATAAGGGTTTAAATACCCAGATTCTATAATCATAATGATGAATGTGTTAAGAAGTGGAATTGCACTTGATGAGTTGAGGGATTGAGATCCCAATACTTTAAGAAAAGAGTGTGGCTACAGGCCATGACTCCACTGTGACAATCCTAGGCTTTAGATATATGATCTAAGCCTGAAGAGAATTAATGTTGTGATAATGATTCTGTAGTGGATAAATGTTATACATGTTCTTCATATTCCCTAATGGATATGTGATATGATGTTCTTTCAAGTTATAGCTGCAATATGAATAAGATTAATATTCTAATCTGATAGACATTGAATTAACTGCTATCAAGCAAATATGATTCCTTTGTTCATATTTATCTTCTTAAGATGTAATAATAATGTTACTACCAGAGAGTTATATCTCTCGCTGGGGCAATTTACAATTGTCTCACCCCCATGGGAACTACATTTTTAGGTGGTCGCAGACGAGGAGATAGAAACCCTTCAGTAAGGGAAGGACATCAGCAGCAGAAGTAACAGTAGTGAAGTCTCAGGTGGAGACACTGGCTGTTATGCCATGTATAGATGTATATAAAGTCCTATGTGTCGTCTCTGTACTCTCAGGTCCTCAGAGTAGTAGTTAGTGCTTTCGAGATTTTGGCTCAATGCCTCGAGATTTTGAACTGTCTCTGTTTATCTTGACATGACAGTTAGTGCTTGTAATTCTCAAAAGGAGATGATACAAAATATGTACTTGTGAACAAGAATGTAATTGTGTTACTTTTGTTTGATGTGAGAAAGTTTTTACTTGATGGATCTTTTGATAAAAAGGTTTTAATTTTTAGTGATTTTTGGTAATCCGCTGCTTAATGAACACTTCCGCATTAGTTAATCTTGTTTTCGCTAGACGATCATTACAATTTAGTGGTATCAGAGCTCTAGGTTCACTGAGTCTACAGAGACATAGGACTAAGGTTGTAGATTCTGTTCTAAGTGTCTTCCATTTTATCTGATAGTATCTTCTGCTCACATAGGAGAAGAAGAACTTGAAAATGACTGGAGAACGCGAGGAACACATTGCTAAGGGCAATGTAGTTGCACCAGGAGTGGGTGCATGGAACTAGGAAAGAGGAGAACAAGTGCCTGAGGATTCCCGCCTTGACCTAATCAGGATAAAGAATCCTATGTTATGCTCTTGAAGGGAAAATTAGGATAATGGTGATGAATATAGAAGACTGGATACTAGTATTACAACCTAAGTTACCAGTCTTTAATGCAGAAACTTTGGGCTTTGAAAGGATTCCTGAGTGACATGGTTATGTTAGAACAGTGGAAATGTGGGAAAGATTAATAAATGGCAAGAAAGTAGACTCTTCCATAAGCCTGGACAAACATTACATCTGTGATGATAATGCCCAAGGAGGGGCCATAAGCTATGAATTTAGGTAAGGTCTCTATAATTTTAGAGACATTTGCCTAGATATTCTGAAAAGCCAAAGTTTTTGGTGTCACCAGTGCAATAAATGCCTAGTGCACCAGGGCAATAGCCACTAAGTAAAGGCAAAAGCAACAACATGAGGTAATTGGACACTATGTGTTGAAATCAACCTAATGTGGTAGGTGACCTTGAGGGGTGATACTTAAATGAAATATATTCAATCCGATATTTCATATCATGATTCTATGTGTTAAAGATATGAAAGTAATTGTTTTTGAATTCCTTTGACTAGTCCTATAAGGACACAAGGGAGATGAGAATTTATATCTTACTCAGTGTTCCTTAAAATGTTTTATAATCTTCCTTATCTATGTGCTAAAAGATGAGATATAGAAATGATGCCTGAAGAAAAGTCAAGAATGGAAAATCCTGCGTGTATAATGATATGAAAAGTGAAGAATATGATAGCAAATAAAGTACATACTTCCTAATCTCAATACTTGTATACCCTGGCCAGGTATATGATTATTGTAGATAAGGCAAGTATGAAACTCTAAGATTGTTACCTTTTTGATTACTCTGATCAAGTAGTCATTCTGAAACAATCTAGAGAGTATAATGGAATTAAATAGGAAGAGCTTAGTGGATATTTTCAACATAGTTAGTGAACATGCTCTGTGGATATTTACAAATTGCTTAGTGAACTTGCTCTGTGGATATTATCAACATACTTAGTGAACTTGCTCCGTGGATATTTTCAAAACAAATTACTGTGTGAACTTGCTCCATGGATATTTTCAAAACAAATTATTGTGTGAACTTGCTCCGTGGATATTTTCAAAAACAAATTACTGTGTGAACTTGCTCTGTGGATATTTTCAAAAACAAATTACTGTGTGAACTTGCTCTGTGAATATTTTCAAAACAAATTACTGTGTGAACTTGCTCCGTGGATATTTTCAAAAACAAATTACTGTGTGAACTTGCTCTGTGGATATTTTCAAAAACAAATTACTGTGTGAACTTGCTCCGTGGATAAGGGAGGCACAACAAGGAAAAGATAACTATAGAAAGGCAACTGGTTGCAGGAGAGTGTGTCAGTGACTAGTACACTTACAGGAGGGTGCGACTCCTTCCAATTCCTTATGGGACAAGGAGATCAGAGTTCCACGTGGTCCGTGTGGACTACTTCAGAGGCGGGAGACTTCTACCGCTCGGAGGACAATTGTCAATTCTGACAATCGCGGTGAGACCAGGAGCTGCACAGACACCGTCCAAGACCAGAGGTGAAGACCGTGCAAGCCATGAGGTAACATCGCTGAGCAAGCCTCAGGACTAGGTATGTCTCTACAAACCATCCTTTCTATTGTATAGACGTTGACACGATTCCTTTATTCCGGGTTTGTGAGAAGAAATTTTTTGTTTTCTCTGCCTTCTCTGCCTCCCCTAATACCCAACAGTGGTATCAGAGCCATGCCAACTTCTCTATACTTAAGGATTATTCATGTTATCGATTTTGTTTTGTTGCCTATATTTATTTCATAGATGTGAATAAAATTGGTTTTATGCATGTCCAATCCTATATCCACAAATCCCAATATACATATATGATATGTAATATGAATTCACTCGATACGTGTCACCCTTAAACAAGTTTTGTGGTGGATGTACAGTGTGGTTATGGCCAATAAACCCTATGTATGTGTGCTTGGTTGTATGTGGTTGCTTACATCTCAGTCTGCACACTGATTCCCTACCTCCTTATTCCTAATGTAACTCGAGATAACTCGGGATTTCTTTCCTACCTTTTCTCCCCCCGATTGTAACTTGGGGTTTCCCAATTCAAATGTAAAATAGGATAGATCTTTTATTTCCTGTTATGTCAAAGAACGGAGGACAATCTGACGACGACTGAGACGATCGGTTCAAGGCGTGAACCAATCAGTTGGTGATCCCTACGACCAGTTTGAGGAGTGAGACGATCGGGTGGCGGCCATAAGGAGATACACGATGACTAGGCAAACCGATTGGTTGGAGGAGCCAACCGATCGGCTGGTGGCACCCAACCGACCGGCCTGATGGTGAGCCAATCAATCATGGAGATGAGTTGATCAAACCCAGTAAAGGCAAAGCACAGAGCTCATCTTGTACAGGTTGCATGTGATGTAGACCTAGATGACCGTGATTCCTCTTGGCTTGAGGAATCACATTTGGATGGCCATAATCATCACTTTTATTGTTTCACATGTTTTTATGGGATATAGCATGTATATGATACGTATTATGTATTGTGGTGATTGGATATGTATATGTACCTATAAAATCAAATCCCTCATTAAATATTAAAGTTTTAGATGCCTTCCAAATGCAACACAAGTGAAAAGCTTGATCGGCTAAGTGTGGGCACACCCTAGCATGGTGCACCATCTATCACGTGGAAGCGTGAAGGATAAATATGTGGGTCTTCCCTAGTAGGGTGCATATTCATCGTGTTGGCTTTGGGTCGGACTTAACAAGGTGACCTAGATAGGATATACCACCTTGAGGCATGGAGGTGATCATGGCAAGGAGTTGCATATGTCATCTTTCAAGAGTTGCATATGATGCAATTGGAAAAAGTTGCCTACCTGGAAGATATAAGTTGTGGGTGACAGCCCTTGCTGGTCCATGACTCAGAGGATTTTAGGATCTTGACCCACTAGAAGATTGTATGTTGCAGTCTTCTGAATTGATAGTGAGGGCTATCAATTCGAACAAAATAGTGGGAGTGATAATTAATTAAAGTCCTAATTATATCATCAACCTTTCAAATCAATCAAATAAGTCAAAATTGAGTTTTGGACTAAATTGCATATGTTTCCTTTTGTAGTACAAATGACAAAAAACAAAAATCACTTTTCATTGTGATCGGTCCTTGAAAAGGACAAGCTGAATGGGACTAACTTCCGTGACTAGTTTAGGACATTGAGAATTGTTCTCACTCAAGAGCGAAATCTCTATGTCCTGGATATTCCAATTCCAGAGGAACCTGCTCCTACCGCACCAAAGGCAGAAAAGGATGCTTATAAGAAGCATTTTGATGATGCCATTGATGCAAAGTGGTTGATGTTGTGCTCCATGAACCACAGTTGCAAAGACAACATGAGAACACGGGTGTTATTGAGATGATTCAACATCTCAAGAACATGTATAAATATCATGCACAGCAAGAGAGATATGATGTCTCCAGGGCGTTGTTCAAGTGTATCATGACAGAAGGAGATCCAATTGGTCCTCACACGCTCAAGATGATTGGGTATGTGGAGAACCTGATGAGATGAGGATTTCCCCTGAACCAAGAGTTGTCTACTGACGTGATACTACAATCATTTCCATAATCCTATAGTCAGTTTGCGATGAACTACAACATGAACAACTTTGACAAGTCGTTGACAGAGTTGTTGGGCATGTTGAGGACAACCGAGGCACAGATGAAGAAGAACAAGCCTAAGTTTATGATGATGATCAGCAGCAAGAAAGGCAAGTCTAAGTGCAAGGGCAAGGGCAAGGCTAAGAAAGGTTCTAATGCTAGCCAGCAGCCCAAGTCATCTTCAACTCTCAAGGCCAAGGGAGGCGTGACCAAGACAGGCAATTGCCACCATTGTCAAAAGCCAGGACATTGGAAAAGGAATTGTCCCCTCTATCTTGAAGAACTAAAGAAGAAGGAGGCAACAGATGTCTCCACCTAAAGGTGTCATGAAATAAACTTGTAACATTTTTGAGGTATATGATACCAAGATATAAAATGTAAAACACTCAATAAATGGGGCAAGTGTTGCTGCCATAGATAGGAGTACTTTAGTTTATTTTCAGCATTAAAGGCATGTAATAGAGTTATGAACTACTATTTCATATTTGACAATGGATAGAAACACATTATTTTTGCATATTGTATGACAATGATGACAATTAATAAAGTTGATGCTTCAATCTTGGTGGCAATGCCTTGTTAATCTTGTGGTACTTGGTATGCATAATATAATATGATACCTAAAAGTTATTGATAACTCAAACAATAAAATTAGCATAAATAATGAGAAATTCATTTCTAGTTTCTGTATGATGGATGAGTCTAGACTCTTTTGGTTAGAGAACCAGTAAGAGACATGAATCTCTTAGACATGATTAATCAATCTTCACTAGTGGTAGTGGAAGAATGATTATCCTATTAGGTATAATACATGAGATGTATTTACATACCTATTAGAGTTAATGCTAATACTTCAAACGGTGTTCAGAGAAATACCAATATGAATATCTTGAAGTGTTCAAGAATATCATAAATGAAGTACGAATTTGGTAAAGTGTTAATTTTTGATGATATCAATGAATGAAATACTTGAACCAAATGTTTGAGAACCTTGTGAGTGATTATGATAGTGTATCATAGTAAACTCATGATTAAGGTATGGTGGTGTCTAAATAAAAAAGGAGTCATACTCTAAGGAGTTAGAGGATGATTATCAAATAACTAAGTTCTTGTTAAATAAAGAATACCCTACACTAATAAAGGATATTAAGAATCACAAAGTGTTGTGAGTTCTCAAATTCCTTAACAGATACACCTCAATTATCTATGTGATGAGTTGGTCATGTGATGAATCAGATTTTGAGTTATGGTTTATGACCATTACATCCTAAATGACATCCATATGAACCATAAGGTATGACCTTGATGGTAGCACCTATTGGAATAAAATCCATAAGTGCAAATGAGTCTTAAGCATTAAGACACATGGATAACATTTTGAGAAGGATGATGCTTGTTGATTGCAACTTAATGACTAAGACATTTGCCATACGGATACTAAAACCACATTCCTATGAGGAATAAAACAAGGATGTGTACGTGACACAACCTATAAGGTTTATGAATCCATTAATGCAAATGAAGTCTATAAGTTACAGTGGACTAATCAATGTGATTGATTGAGTACAAGAAACTCAAAACTGTGATATTAATTTTGATAATATAGTCAAAGGGTTTGACTGATATGTCAAAGATAAGGAAGGGATTTGTGATTTAGTGGGAGCATATTCACATTCCACATGTTGATGTAAAATGGAAATGTTCTAGAATGGAAATCCAAAGTGGAAATTATCTTTAAGGAAGATAGAGATGTTTCCTATGTGATAGGAATAGAGATCTATAGAGATAGTTCTTGAAAACCTCTTGACCTGAAAAGAGAAAGCATACATTTGCAATCTATACTAAAGGGTTCCGTATGCACATATTCAGTGGGAGAAAAACTTGTCCATGTTACATGGAGTAAGTATCCCAAGACCAAGTGTCCAATTATTGTGAAGAATGGGAAGACTAAGAATAGATATGGATCTATCATGTATGTAATCATCCCATTATCTTGCATGTATGGACATAGCAAGAATAAAATACATTTATCATCTTGTATGTAGCACATGACAATATGATATGCCCATCCTTATAACTCGTATGTGGGACATGACGAGTGGATGTATGTGTAGTTCTAGTAAGGGTTACTAGAATACCATAAGAACTTAATATGTACTTGAGAAGTACTAGTTCTATGGAAATAAGGAAGTGTTCACTGTAAAGAGTTACGCTGATGCAAACTTCCAAAAAGGATAGAAAATTAATCACAAAATATATATGATATATATAAAGTGAATGTTTGTTGATAAATGGAAACGTTCCAATAAAGTAGTTTAAAAGGAAATGCTGAGTATCCATGTGTTAAAGAACATCAGTGGATACTATACGGATCTAGGAGTTCATAAAGATGAGCTTATTGTTATTTCGGTCGTTGATGACAAGTTAGTAGTGCTTGGTCATGCAATGTGGCTAACGGTTAGCAAAGAAATACTAGATCTCATATTACAACAACTCCATCTCATACGTGTGTCGTACAGTGAAGAGATGAGAGATATGCAGTTAATATCGACTTTGGCAAGGTGTTGCCATAACTCACTATGTTGGCACTAGAGCACAATAACATGTGGGGCATGTTTGAAGATCACTATGAATATGATTCAAGGGTGATTGGCTCACAATGCAAGTGGGAGTCTGTTGGTATGTATGCCCTGAGAGCCAATCATGGGATGATTGGTGGGATACATTACGATTGATTTGATAAGCATCAAAGGCAAGCTTCCAATTCTTTCTGGTTCAGTCATATGAGATAATGATAGAACTGATTGAATGTCTACAGAATGATAGTGCTCAATGACGTATGCTTTCAGGTTAAGGACCTGAACGATGAGATCATACAGATGCTAAGAGTTTGTACATTCTTATTATGTCCCTAGTCGGATGTCATTGTGGAAGGTAGATAGAAATCAATGATACACAAGACTAGACTGTGGTGTTGGTTGATGACAAAATCTCATTAGTCATGATATGGATATATCAAACCAAACACATAGGTACTTGTTAGAGAACAAGTGTACCAGACAAGACCCACTCTGAGTTTGACACATGGAACCATGACATGGTAGTCACAGTCAGTTCTCACAGTGATGGTGGTGAGTGTGATTATTTGACTTAAAATCACTACACTCAACACATGTCATTAGGTACACTTTCATATCATCAAACGCAGTCCTGAAACATGGGTCGTTATAAAGGTGATGATTGGGTGGCTTTGACACATTGGGCTTTTCAGGGGTAAGTGATAGATATGTGATTTTTCCCTCTTGAGGGAGTTTGATATCCATGGCCACTTGATGAGTAGGATTGTGATAGGCATGCAAGCATGTGTGAATCAGTATGTGATATTGATGTCATATATATATATCCTACAATCTACTCTGAGATCAAGAAAGTGAATGAACGTTGAAAGGATGATTGTTCCATGCCTTGAGTTCATTCGAGATATCAATGACAAAGGAATTATACATTCGTTGTAACACCATTCACAGATTGAAAGATTGAAAGTTGTTCTCCAACTTTCTATTTCACTTGGGTAGAACTGATGTGCGACTAGGCACCGCTCTTTGCTTGTGAAGCCATAAGTGTTATGGACTTTCACTGCCAACGTGAAATGGACCTGTAGGGTCACACACATAGGATTTAACCTGGAAGAGGAGTTTTATCCACAAATGATGTTTAGATTGATTACTAAAGGAGTTTAGTAGTTCAATTAAACACTTAATCAATTGATAGCTCAGTATCATAGTGTTCAAGGTGTTGGACCGATTGATTAAGAGTATTAGATTGATTGAAACTGCAATTGACTAATTTGCACAATCTGCTGCCCCAACCGATCGGCTCATAGGGATGAACCGATCAGCTCAGGTTGGTGAACCA
Source organism: Alisma plantago-aquatica (assembly GCA_963693085.1). Lineage (NCBI taxonomy): Eukaryota > Viridiplantae > Streptophyta > Magnoliopsida > Alismatales > Alismataceae > Alisma > Alisma plantago-aquatica. The sequence continues at coordinate 595,263,094 of OY856409.1, forward strand.
ATTAGCTCAACTGGTGATATGATCGACTCATGTTTCATGAGACGATCAACTCAATTGTTGAACCGGTCGATTCATGTGACCAACCGAGATCGTTTGGAAAGTCAGAAGACTATTTTGCAAATACAATTTGTTTCACTTGTACAAATTCGATTTAGATAAGGATTAATATTTGATTAATCGGAAACAAATATGAAAGTCAATTTGAGTTGTATTAGGACCACTAACCGATCATCTTAGAGCACCATCCGATCCACTCAGAGCTCCAGACGATCGACTCAGGTCCCAAACGATCGGCTCAGGGCCCGAAACGATCATTTCAGGGTGTGAACCAATTGGTTCAGCTGGCGCAGATTGGTTGTTTTGTGGAAAATCTCGAATCCATCTACTCCTACTTTAATCACGCATTGCCCGAGGTAGAGAACCCTGTCCCATTACCCTCCTATATATAGGGGTATTGGGGTTTCTCAAGAAAAACAACTCAGAACACCAGTTGCTCTGCAAAGTTTTTGTTCTCTCTGGTTTAGGTAACCGAGAGAGAGCCCGATCAAGTGCTACCCGATAAGGGAGGCACAACAAGTGAAAGAAAACTATATAAAGGCAATTGGTTGCAGGAGAGTGTGTCAGTGACTAGTACACCGACAGGAGGGTGTGACTCCTTCCGATTCCTTGTGGGACAAGGAGATTGGAGTTCCAGGTCATCCGTGTGGACTACTTCAGAGGCCGGAGACTTCTTCCGCTCAGAGGACAGCTGTCAATCCAAACAGTCCCGGTCAGACCAGGAGCTGCACAAACACCGTCTTAGTCCGGAGGTGAAGACCATGCAAGCCATGAGGTAACGTCACTGAGCAAGCCTCGGGACAAGGTATGTCTCTACAAACCATCCTTCCTATTGTATAGACGTTGACGTGATTCCTTTATTCTGGGTTTGGGAGAAGAAAGTTTTTATTTCTGTTGCCTTCTCTGTCTCCCCTAAAACCCAACACTTTTCATGTCTAAGGCAAAGTTGAGGGCCTTTGTAACACCTCATCCTCAACAAAACACGATTACATGCTAACCAGCGGATTACCAAAAAACACGAGAAATTAAAACTGATTTACCACAAGCACCACAAGATGAAACATATAATATCTGAGCCAACACTTTGCATATCATAGCATATTTCCAAGGTGCTACAACATAATTTCCCATCATCTCGTTACATGAAATAACTATTGCAGGATACTTTACATCAAGATACATATCAAGAACCATACATTGATCATTGTATGAGAAACATCAAAAAACTCTCCCGAAGACCTGAGTGTACAGGGACGACACATAGGACTCTACTGCAAGACGCTATCTATCCCACCCGATATGATACCTCTGCATAACATCCTTATCCACATGATATTCATCTTGCCAGGCACATCCATCTAAAAAGGGTTATTAACCAGCGGGGTGAGACACACAGTCCCAGCGAGAAACATAACCCTCTACCAGCTTTATTATGGTCACAAATAACTGATATAAGCAGATTATAAGAGCAGTATTGTCACGGAACTGTTCTTACCCCAATCCCAATCCTACTGCCTAGACAGTAGAAAAAGGATTGAAGCGCCCGTCCCTGAGTGGCCCCATAAGATCAATCACATTGGCATATACAATAAGAAATAAATAACTCAAAAACTGGATAATTAAAAACAAACTAACCCAATATGGAGATATAACCGATTGTCTTTGTCATCAGAGTATATGAGTGCAGAAGCGATCGTATTCAGTTTTCCATGTATATTGCCTAAAATCAAGAAAATCAAGACACAATCATGCAATTGCACGGTACGATATCAAAATCAAGTAAAATGATTTATAAAAAAATAGTATGCTTGGAAGGACTTATATTTCAAAGAATAATAAGCAATTTGCGAATCCAACATTTATTCGACAAGTTTTTCAAGCAATTCGAATTTTATTACGAGTTCCCATTATGCTGTAATTCAAGAAGCATGCTTATATATTTTGTATGACTCTATTACCCCAACGCGATGGGGAAGGTCACTAGGCCCCTTTTCACCATAGGAACATAGGAAGCCAATGTACAAGTCCCACCTCCAAATGAGGGGGTTGTTGTACTCAATATCAACATTATCAACATTATCAATATCATCATCATTATCAATATACGGGAAGTCATAATGGGCATTCAATTTATGTTTTCATGTTTTTAAAAATATAATATAGAAAAACAGAAGACTAATCATAGGGAACAATAGCTCATCCAAATAACTAGCCAAGCATACGGTCAAGAGATACATAAAAGTATCTTCCATACAATCAAGGAGGAGTTATATAAATAGCGTACCTTTCACCGAGATTTCGAGTATTAATCAACTAGAGTAGAAGATCAGGGTCTCAAGTGGTTCCTAGATCAATTAAGATATGGATCGAGGATCAAGATCATATTATAGACCAAAATCAAGTACACCAAATTAGGGTTTTCCAATCCTATTCATCCCTAAGGTAGATCATTCATATATAGTCAACATTATATCAAGATTTCAATATTTACTCAAGTGTCAAGCATATTCGAGGATGGATGATCTACCTAGGTATTTTAGGAATATATGTCAACCCTAAATATTATCATCATTATTCAAGTCATCAAGTCTTTAGGTCATCATCATGTTCTACATCATTTGTATTCAATATCATATTGATGGGTCAAAACTATATCAAGGGTTTGCAAGATTTGAGATCCATGTCAAGATTACTCAGTATCCATTATAATTAAGATTAAATCAAAACAATAGATCTAGATGACTAATGATTCATTCCCAAGAGTAGATGATTCAAAAAGATCGGATCTAGGTTACAAAATATCATCAGAGTCCAAATATAGGGTTTTCAAGGATTAAATGTCATTATTGAGCCATATGACAAATTAAATGAGCAAGAGTGTATGATCTAGGGATATCGGTGCGAATCATTTAGAATCAGGCTTCAAGACTATTTTTAATGGATTCACTAGATTTTTCTGATCATGATTGACTACTTATTTGTAATTTTTGGAGTTCATATGTACTTTCTATGATTAAAACAAGATATCAACATTTAATTGAATTTTCAACTAGAGAGATGTAAAATACCTTGATTACGAAATATGAGGGTCGTTCGATGTGTAAAGGACGGCCCAGATTTGAACATATAGGCGAGGCAGCTTCCTTGCTTGTCAGTCTGGTTTAGAGGCTAAAACAGTCGGTTCACATTTGGTTTCTTGGCTTGGTTCAACTGAGCCGTCTAGTCCCTCTTGAACCGAACGGTTCAGGGACATCTCCTCCCTCGATCAGGCCTTGTGCGAGCCACAAAGGCAAGCAGAGGAGCTCGCTGGCGTGGGGAGGCCTTGGAAGCAGGAGGAAGCGAGAGAGATGGCTGAGGTGCCGTTCGGCTTCGGCGAGCTCTTCCGAAGTCGTTGGTGGCCAGAGAGAGGGGAGAGGGAGCGAGGAGGCAGGACGCCCAAGGAGGCCCTGCGGCGATGCCGTAATGGCAGCGGCCGGAGAAGAAGGGAGCGAGAGAGGGAGGGCTCGATGTGGGAAAAGAAGGTGCTGTTCGGGATCGTGGGTGTGCGACGAACCCAAAGAGGGGTTTATATAGAGTCCTACTGCTAGGGTTAGGGCTACTAGAGGGGGCGGCGCACCCCATGTGTCGGCCTGCTTGCTTGACCCCCAAGCAGCGATTTCACAGCACCGACCCTTGCGGAAGATTCGAGAAAGAGCTGCGGACCTGTTGGTTGAGATAACGGGCGCAACCGATGCGAGCAGCTCGGTCGGGATCGAGCCAAGCGCTGGCTGGTCCACTGCAGACCTTGCCAAAATGAGCGCAAGGTAGGGGATGACCCCCAGCGCCGTTGGATCAAGATCCAAGGCTTCTGGGTCACCCCGCCTTGGCCAGCAGCGCCCTAAGCTAGGAAAAGGGCCGAGCCCAACAAGGAAAAAGGGAGAAAAAAGGTGGAAAAAGGCAAGGAAAATTGGGAGAAGGTGAAATTCTTAGAAAAATCGTATAAAATTATAGGAAGGTCCAAATGATCTCAAATTTGGACCATAATTTCAAAAACACGTGGAGAACCTTTAGGAAAAGTTTGAGGACAAGAAGATGAATTTTGATGGGTCAATTTCTTTATTTGTACAAAGTGATGAATTAATCAAATATAAGGTGTTATAATGTGTTTAAAGTTCACATTGTTCACCATATTTTGTATTTGAGTCTCAACTTTGCTTACGTAGATAAGAAAATTAATTTAGGACCATTAATGGATATAATGAGGTCAAAAGAGTTATTATTTTATTATAATTCTAAAATCCACTTTGTCACATTCTTCCCTCCTTAAAAGAATTTTGTCCCCAAAATTCAAAATATCCTCAAAAATTGATATTATTCAACCTAAGTCATTTCCTCAAATACTGGGGTATCCTCAAGTATAAAATCAAAATCATGTCCTCAACTTCAATTAGTTCCAAAAAATCACAATTGAGTTTCCATGTTCCATATCATAATCAACTCGGTACTAACATTATTTCATCATCGAGCAATTGAGTATCAAAATCAGCACATATATTGTCCAAAGTCATTATATGAGTCACAAATATGGAAAGCATCTTATTGTTCACAAGTTTGGACATATCATATTTTTTAGGTCAAACAAAAAGAGTCCTTGTATCAAGTGTACAAGGTGACTTCCAATCCCAAAATCTCAGGGTCTTAGCTTCTACGTTGGCCTAGGTGGGGTCATACATCCATGATTTGAGATTTCATATTTCAACAATTTGAGACAACATCATACTTTCAATATCATTATTGTGAGCTCAAAATCACTGGGAAGGTCCCACCCTAGTCCTTATGAGAGCTAAACCCTATTTCATAAATCAAGAGAGTCAATATAGTCATCATTTTGAAAATTTCAACATTTGGGTTTTTGAAGTCATTAGTCATATATCTAGTATGATTTGTAGGTCCAAAAAAATGTGAACATAGGATTTGTATCATTTTTGATATCTGATAATCATGAGTCACAAGTCCATTAATCAATATCCAGAGTCAAGATTTTAAGCATCAAAAGTCATAGGTCCGAAATTTGATCATATGTATATATATTTCAAAGCTAGGGTTTATATTCCTATTTAGACCTTAGGGGGTATCATTCATCTATATCCAATTTTGAGCAACATTATTCAATATTCGAGCAACATATCATAATTTCATTATCATGTTTCCAAGGTTGATGAATGATCTAGACCTAGGTCTATCTAGGAAATGAACCACAAGCTATAGTCAATATTGTCATATATCAAGATCATTATCAAATCAATATTCAAGATCGAGTATCAACCATGGGTTTGACCTATTAGGCTTAGGTCAACCAGTCTAAATCGGGTGAAAGGGTATACCTTTCCAGACTCTAAATCATTAACAAGGTGAAAATTTAGAGGTAGTCAAAATAGGGATGTCACCTAGGTTAGGGGAGTCATGAGTCAACTACCACCCTGATCTGGCACATTAGGGACATTAGTCATGATCTACTGATCTTATTCAAATAGGGAGAGTATCAAAAATTAAATCATATACATCGAAGTCATAAGATCAAAATTCAAGATAATAGGGCAGTAATGTCAAGATTTGCAATTCTTTCTTTCAATATCAAGGTAGTGACAAAGTTTGAAAATTGAGGATTCGAATTTGACATTCGAGGAATTAGAGAATAACAGTGCAAAAACTAGCCCATCTTCATCATACCAAAATCGAGATTGAAAAAGGCATCACTCTTACATCATGGTTTTGAGAGTCCTAGACTTAGTCAATTTCATAGCCTAGTCATGATGAGCATCAAATAGGATAAGAGTTTGCTTAACTATGTTTGAGGTTTAGTCAAAATAATAGGGAAGCATGGATTTGATCAAATAGGGACCTCATCAACAATGAAGTATAAGGTACAAGTCATCCTTATTTCACCAAATCAAAATTTACCTCAACATAGGAAGCATATATTTTAGCTAATGATATTAGGGATCATACATGAGTATTTTATTCTATGGATCAAAATCGAGTTTTCAAACTAGGGTCAGATTATGGTATCAACTTTCAAGATTTAGCGATTCCCATGCTTAAGCTACCCATAATCGAGACATCATGTGGTATAAGGTCACAAGGAAGGACCACATGAGGAGATGAGAAGACTACCTAATCTTCGTCTACAAGGGTGGCTTAGGATTGTCCTTAAAGAAGATATGAGATGCTAGAAGACTCTCTAAGGTTTCATAAGAGAACCTTTAGGTCCAGTTCTGGATCAAATGAGGCCAGGTAGAGCGGGGGATATCAGCCACCGTGAAGACGGATAGGAGAAATTATGTCAGGACCCCGAGCCTAGACACCTCAATTTTCACCATTATGGACTTTAGGGTTTCTTGGGTGTAAGAGACTTGAGAAATTATTTACTTAAAGTATATGAGAGTGTGTAAGCTCTGATACCAACTGTCACGGAACTGTTCTTACCCCAATCCCAATCCTACTGCCTAGACAGTAGAAAAAGGATTGAAGCGCCCGTCCCTGAGTGGCCCCATAAGATCAATCACACAGGCATATACAATAAGAAATAAATAACTCAAAAACTGGATAATTAAAAACAAACTAACCCAATATGGAGTTATAACTGATTGTCTTTGTCATCAGAGTATATGAGTGCAGAAGCGATCGTATTCAGTTTTCCATGTATATTGCCTAAAATTAAGAAAATCAAGACTCAATCATGCAATTGCACGGTACGCTATCAAAATCAAGTAAAACGATTTATAACAAAATAGTATGCTTGGCAGGACTTATATTTCAAAGAATAATAAGCAATTTGCAAATCCAACATTTATTCGACAAGTTTTTCAAGCAATTCGAATTTTATTACGAGTTCCCATTATGTTGTAATTCAAGAAGCATGCTTATATATTTTGTATGACTCTATTACCCCAACGCGATGGGGAAGGTCACTAGGCCCCTTTTCACCATAGGAACATAGGAAGCCAATGTACAAGTCCCACCTCCAAATGAGGGGGTTGTTGTACTAAATATCAACATTATCAACATTATCAATATCATCATCATTATCAATATACGGGCAGTCATAATGGGCATTCAATTTATGTTTTCATGTTTTTCAAAATATAATATAGAAAAACAGAAGACTAATCATAGGGAACAATAGCTCATCCAAATAACTAGCCAAGCATACGGTCAAGAGATACATAAAAGTATCTTCAATACAATTAAGGAGGAGTTATATAAATAGCGTACCTTTCACCGAGATTTCGAGTATTAATCAACTAGAGTAGAAGATCAGGGTCTCAAGTGGTTCCTAGATCAATCAAGATATGGATCAAGGATCAAGATCATATTATAGACCAAAATCAAGTACACCAAATTAGGGTTTTCCAATCCTATTCATCCCTAAGGTAGATCATTCATATATAGTCAACATTATATCAAGATTTCAATATTTACTCAAGTGTCAAGCATATTCGAGGATTGATGATCTACCTAGGTATTTTAGGAATATATGTGAACCCTAAATATTATCATCATTATTCAAGTCATCAAGTCTTTAGGTCATCATCATGTTCTACATCATTTGTATTCAATATCATATTGATGGGTCAAAACTATATCAAGGGTTTGCAAGATTTGAGATCCATGTCAAGATTACTCAGTATCCATTATAATTAAGATTAAATCAAAACAATATATCTAGATGACTAATGATTCATTCTCAAGAGTAGATGATTCAAAAAGATCGGATCTAGGTTACAAAATATCATCATAGTCCAAATATAGGGTTTTCAAGGATTAAATGTCATTATTGAGCCATATGACAAATTAAATGAGAAAGAGTGTATGATATAGGGATATCGATGAGAATCGTTTATAATCAGGCTTCAAGACTATTGTTAATGGATTCACTGGATTTTTCTGATCAAGATTGACTACTTATTTGTAATTTTTGGAGTTCATATGTATTTTCTAGGATTAAAACAAGACATCAGCATTTAATTGAATTTTCAACTAGAGAGGAGATGTAAAATACCTTGATTACGAAATACGAGGGTCGTTCGATGTGTAAAGGACGACCCAGATTTGAACATATAGGCGAGGCAGCTTCCTTGCTTGTCAGTCTGGTTCAGAGGCTAAAACAGTCGGTTCACATTTGGTTTCTTGGCTTGGTTCAACTGAGCCGTCTAGTCCCTCTTAAACCGAACGGTTCAGGGAAATCTCCTCCCTCGATCAGGCCTTGTGCGAGCCACAAAGGCAAGCAGAGGAGCTCGCTGGCGTGGGGAGGCCTTGGAAGCAGGAGGAAGTGAGAGAGATGGTTGAGGTGCCGCTCGGCTTCGACGAGCTCTTCCGAAGTCGTTGGTGGCCAGAGAGAGGGGAGAGGGAGCAAGGAGGCAGGACGCCCAAGGAGGCCCTACGGCGGCGACGTAATGGCAGCGGCCGGAGAAGAAGGGAGCGAGAGAGGGAGGGCTCAATGCGGGAAAAGAAGGTACCGTTCGGGATCGTGGGTGCGCGACGAACCTAAAGAGGGGTTTATATAGAGTCCTACTGCTAGGGTTAGGGCTACTAGAGGGGGCGGCGCACCCCATGTGTCGGCCTGCTTGCTTGACCCCCAAGCAGCGATTTCACAGCAACCCTTGCGGAAGATTCGAGAAAGAGCTGCGGACCTGTTGGTCGAGATAACGGGTGCAACCGATGCGACCAACTCGGTCGGGATCGAGCCAAGCGCTGGCTGGTCCACTGCAGACCTTGCCAAAACGAACGCAAGGTAGGGGATGACCCCCAGCGCCGTTGGATCAAGATCCAAGGCTTCTGGGTCACCCCGCCTTGGCCAGCAGCGCCCTAAGCTAGGAAAAGGGCCGGGCCCAACAAGGAAAAAGGGAGAAAAAAGGTGGAAAAAGGCAAGGAAAACTGGGAGAAGGTGAAATTCTTAGAAAAATCGTATAAAATTATAGGAAGGTCCAAATGATCTCAAATTTGGACCATAATTTCAAAAACACGTGGAGAACCTTTAGGAAAAGTTTGAGGACAAGAAGATGAATTTTGATGGGTCAATTTCTTTATTTGTACAAAGTGATGAATTAATCAAATATAAGGTGTTATAATGTGTTTAAAGTTCACATTGTTCACCATATTTTGTATTTGAGTCTCAACTTTGCTTACGTAGATAAGAAAATTAATTTAGGACCATTAATGGATATAATGAGGTCAAAAGAGTAATTATTTTATTATAATTCTAAAATCCACTTTGTCACAAGTATGCTGAGAAGGGCTATTCTTACCAACAGTCTTACCAAGTTATTCATGAGGCCTATAACCAGGCATTCTGTATGGAACATGATTGACAAGATAAACTTTATATGATCTTATCACATGATATAAGGACTATATGATAAACTGCAAGTGTAAAACCAGAGCAACTATACAAATAAGGCCTCAACCAATGTTTCGTATTTTCCCTAAGCAAAGATACTATACTGCTTTCTTACAAATTATTATGCCCTGAGGAAGTGAGCCGTACCGCTTAGATCCAACTGACGACTGCGAAACCCAAGCCGGTGCCATACAAGGTCAATGGAAGAGACAGACTCCACGACCTCCCACCTCGTGGTCAGTGCACGAGTACAATATAAGCAGGACCGCAGTCTCATGCTTAAGTGGCCTCAGCCACAGGGTCATCTCCATAGGCTACCCTCTGCCTAGCCCACCTCAGTACATGTCTTGGCACTAGTAATACTGACCCACGGGCCTGTTCACCGTGCTCTGAGAAATGAACGTATTCATGCTCCCATATCGCATATCCTGAGCCATGGGCATGTTCACCATGCTCTACACATATCACGAGTCTACAACCGCAGCTGCACTCTCATCCTCTCTATTATAGGCTAGGAGAAACCTCGCATATTCAACAATATGCGCTGCGGGTTAACCCGCAGGAGAACCCGTTTCACCATCACCAGCTCCTGACGATGATGGATCTATGGCCAGGGCAACTACATGAGAAATTCATCTATAATTTGTTAATGTATTTTAGGTGGGTTGTTGGGGCAATCAAGTTGTATTGAGCAACCATATATAAAACATGAACAACATTAGATTCATTACATTGGTGTTATATTGCTACTGCTATTTCCATTGCCCTCAACAATCATCACATTGACATGGGATATAAATCTCTCACATCATCTCATAGTGCTACTGCCTCTCAAGGCTTCAACATTTCACATCATCATGGGATATCAATCCCTGAGTTCATCACATTACACCAGTGCCTCTCAAGGCATCACCAACATCATTAGGGAATATCAATCCCTCATGTCATTACTAGAGGATCACAACTGAACATGCATTTCTCATCATACTGATGATGTATGTTATCTCATCAACATTATTACTTGGATACTGCACATATATCAAGTGATATACGAAGAACATAAGCAGATAGTCACCATAGCTCTTACTTGGATATGAATTCAATACACCTGCATGGTTAGCTTGCATAAGAAAGAGATAACTGGATCACCAAACATAGAACATAGATCCTTTAGAGAATCATATTATGATTATCATGCTATCAAGGATTTAGGTGTATAGCATTGGAATAACATCCATGTTCATAGCTATGTATGTAGACAAAATATATTATTGTTATCAAACTGTGAGCATCCCTCATGCCTCACAACTCATGATCATATCATGATTATCATGTCATCAAGATTAAGGTTTATAATATTGGAATATTCCTCCATCCTTATGAACATATGCAGATTAATGTCATAACCGGTGTACAGAACAATACACACTACTGTTACCGCATCATGGGTATCCCATCATACCCTATATCTCAAATCATATGAGCATCATCCCTAAGGATTAACTATAAGGATCATACACCATGATTCACCATCCAACTTTATCAGAGATTCATCTATCATTAACCATAGGTAACCACTATACAAGGGTTCACAACCTATCTTGTCGTAGCTCATCATGATCGAAGGTGTAAGCTCAAGAAACATGCACAGGTATATTGGGTTAGGCACAACCCTCACTAAAGGTGTCACCTACCCTTACCAAAAGAATATAGCGACCAAACAAACCCTCGCTAAAAGCATAGTGTGTCTCACCAAAGAGTGTAACGCCCGACACTATATCGGTTAAGCACACAACTCTTCACCTGTGTAGGCCAACACTCTTCTAGGGCTAAGATCATAACAGCCAACTATCATCACCTCGGTATCATTCCGCGCACAACCTGTGACGCCCAAGGCAACAAACCCTATTGCCCCCTTCGTATTGCCCAAGCCCCCAAGGCACCATGCCGAGCAGCACCCCCCAGTAGGTGCAACGCCTAAGACGTCATATCGGGCAACAACTAAGAACCCACATGTAACGCTGTGTCATGCTATCTATATCAGGCATCACCCCAAGACGGGCAACACACCTTCTTGGTGTAACAGTAGACTAGAACCAAAGGTGCATCGTGCCATTAGAGCTATAAGTTGAATCGTGCATCTTATCGGCCAAAGGCGTAACTCCACGAGCACCAACTAAGGCATATCGGGCAGGAGTACTAGTATTACTCAAAGCTTAACCAAGAGTGGGGCTCTCATCCAAAGTATCGTGCAAAGCACACTAAGGCCATAACGCCTAACTCATCATAATGGGCAACATCTCGTATTAGGAAACACTCTACTAACTCATCTATCGAGCACCAAATCGGGCGAAGGGTCTACAAGGTGCCATCCAACCATATCACGCAAGAACACCCTCTGTCGGTCATCTAGGGTTAGGGAAACCTTATCGTTCAAGGCTCCAGGTCATCCATAGTCACCATGTCGGGCAACTTACTTCGAGAGTGTCGTGCAAGCACAAACCTCATGCCCGACACAAAATCCCCTCAACCATGCTCATATCGGTCAGGGAGGCAGTCATGGTATCTCTCACCTAGGGTTTCATCATTCTACACTCAAGACTTATCCATATTGCCCAACAAGTACTACCATGGTAAGGAGTCATATCGGGAAGCATAACATTCAAGGCAAACCCTAGGTGAGGGGGGTATCCTTTAGGGCACCAAAAAGGTGTATCGTGAAAGGGTACAAGGACCACACCAAGTTGGTCACCTTCAACATCAAGGCCATGTCGTGTAACAAGGGTAGATCATATATGTCACCCAGGACAACCCTATCGCCCAAACTAGAGTTGAAGCCCCATATCATCCAAGACTCTAGAGTTAGGGTTTTATGTCGGCCAACCACCATCATCTTGGGTAGATGTACATATCGGTCACAAGGTCACTAAGGAGTTCACCTATTATATCACCCAAGGCTCAACTCTAGAAGAGGGTATCGGGAAACACACTCAAAGGATCATCATCGAAACATATCGGCCAAGAGCCCATCCAAGGGTCTAGCAACCATGTCATCCAAAGCTTGTCTCTAGGGTGGATAGGGGATATCGGGCATTAAGGTACAACTATTACCAACTCATAATATAGTCCATATGTCTAGGTCATAGGATCACCTTTCAAGTCCAAAGGAGAGAAAGGGGTGTTTCCATAACCATCGACCAAAGCATATGCTATTGAACAAAGTACTGTATCGGGTAAAGACCCATATCGGGCAACCTAGTTGTATCAGCCAAAGACTCATATCGTGCAAGTAATCTTCTACCTCTAGCCACCCATTACCATCTTTTACAAGGAAACAAGCTAAAGGTAGTAATAAAATGTAGCATTTCCATTAGCTAAGATTCCAAGTTCCATATATATATTTATCATGGAGAAAAGGTAATGATTTAAGTACAAGAACCATCATATACATATATGGAGAGTGTGCATAATAGAGATGGTTAAGAGTACTGTAACCCACCTTAAGAGGATCTCCATGAAAGGAACAAAACTCCATGATCCAAGCAGCAAACACACATTCTCTTCCAAGAACAACACCCATCCAATGCTCCAAACATGCCTTCGACACCATCATCACCACCTCAAGAAACAAAATAAGAAGAAGAAGAAACCATGGTTATGTATAGCTCAAGAAGAAGAAAGGAGGGAAGATGACAACGTCCTTGCTTACTTTTATCAAGGGCCTATCCTTGGACGAGAGGGAAAGAGTAAGGTGAAGAAGTAAGCATAAGGAAAAACTAGCAAGGAAGCATGACTCACCAAGGTCAGATCTTGAGCAAGGAGTTTCCATGGCCAAGGAGCTCGCCCCTCCATGCTCCATGGGAGTCTTCCTTAGCTCCCAAAGCTCTCTTTCTCATCACATACAGGTAGGGGAAGGAAGGTGGCCGAAAAGGATTGCTTGGCTAAGGAGGAAGGGAGTTATATACACCAAGGAAGAGAGAGGTAGCAAGGGAGAGGTGTCATAACCACAGAAACTAAGGTGCCACTTGCTCTAGCTCATAACGCCACTTGTTTCCACCCTAGCAGCTCATGCATGGCCAGGTGATACACTCTAGGAAGTTTATCATGCAGCTGGGCAGCATCCATGGCCGACATACCCCTGTTGGGTGACACACCTTCATGTCCTAGCCGATACACTAAAGGACAAGGTGACATATGTAACACATATATGTTATAAGGACCATATAAAGATGTCATTCCTCATCTATCAGCTAAACAAGATGCCCCATCACTCATACTCATTCCATATGATGTCATACAAAAGCAAGAAGGCTCTAGAGCTGATAAATTGCACATTGACCCCTCCACTTTGGGTAAATTGTAATTTACACCAAAACTAGCACAAAAGCATAAACATCAACCAACCAAGCTCAAACTTGAAACATAGGTCCTCCACAAGGTGCCCCACAACATCATTCTATTTCTAGTCATGCAAGAGAACTAAAGGAATTCTTTACATGTGATATATTGCAATATAACCTCTAACTTTGGGTAAATTGCACTTTGGTCCAAAATAAGCAAACATTGCTCAAACAACATCCAAACGGGACCAAACTGGAAGCATGAGCTTGTCACATGATAACAAAAAATCTTAGAAGATTCGATTAAGGTTCTAAGCACATTTCAAAAGCAAACCAAAGAGGGTTATCCCAAAACCTGGGTCAGGGTCCTTATAGCCTTTGTGAAGTTTGGTGGTTTACTGGACATCACATGGGGTTTCACTCGAGGATGCAGATGCTCAACAAAGTGCTCCACTCTCCATTCCTCAATCACCATGTAGGCAAAGTGCTTGAGGAGACAAAATTTATGAGCATAATATGCCACTCTCGTTTTGCCCTAATAGAGGAGTATGAATTGTTTCTCCTTTTCCTTCTTGGTAGAGATGGGAATGAATTTTGTAGAGAAGATGGTGTAGAAATCTACCCAGGCCATCGTATCCTCAGTCATATCTCGATCTATAATGTAGTTTTCTCACCATAGTTTTACTGCTCCTATACGGTGAGCAACAAAAAGGACCTTCTTGTTGGGTTTCACCTCAAGGATGTAAAGCCATTCCCTACAGCTTGGAGGTGGGCATCCACCTTGTCGACAAATTCTACCTTGTCCTAACCCCAGAACTTTTCTACATTTAGCTTGACGAAGTCGAGGAGGGTGGCTCCAAGATGAGGGAATATAGGTAGGGTTTCACCATTCTTGTCTCTAGTGACGTCCATGAGGGCCATGGCACTAATGGCCTAAGTGAGTTTCTTCACTACTCTAGCCAAACATCTCAGGGGTCTAGATCACCACCTACCTAATAGAGCCAGACCCACAAGCACCTGGGTTACCTTCATCCTTGGGTTCATCTTCCATCATGGGTTCACCTCTAGGATCAAGACCAACTTCAGGGTTGGGGATCACAAAGGGGACATCCTCATATTCGGGACCTCGCTCGGTAGAGGCATAACCTCTTCCTCTTCTTGGAAGACTCACCTTCCATGGACCTACTCCTCTTCTCGTAGGACATTGTCTTCCTACGAGAGAACCTCCCCTCTAGGTGGTACCATGTTGTGACATCAGGGATGTCGATGGCCTTAGTGCGGGGCCATTTTGTTCCACATAAATAAATTAACCTCAATTTTATGTTTTGGGCTTTTAAAGCATTGTAAAGTTATGTCCATGACATCTTAGTGACATTTATTGATTATAATTTGGTGGAGGATTCCTTAGCCCTACCACTCATAACCCTAATTCTCTTAAGGGTAGAGGAATTAGTTATCAGGTCCCAAGGGTTTTATGGGGAAGTAGGGGGTACAGAAAGAATGAATCACAAGATGAGAAGAAAACCTAGAGGTATATTATTTCAAGAAGAATCTTTTGACTATGGTTAGGAAGGATGCATAGTGTCCTGAGATGCCTTGTAAGCTGACTAGCAGTGCGGGAAAATGTTTTTCCAGCACCCGGGGTTGTGGTCCCTTCTAGACACCATCACCTTTAGAAACTGCCCTAATAATTCCCTTGGGCTATATGGAATTCTATAATTTTTTTTATTAAAGGTTAAATGGTATACTTGGGCTCTGATACCCAATGTAATGGTCCCTACCCCTATGATACCCAATTAAGGTTGATCTAAAGGGCAAGGGTCATTATCATAATTACAGGATCAAGGTTTAGTAGTTAACCAATAATAATTAAAATTTTCATTGAATTGAAAGGGTTTGCAAGAAATAGGAAGACAAAATCTCCTCTAGGGAGTTACATGGAATGAAAATCTAATTTTTTTCAACATAAAGTAAATCTAACTATCTATAATCCACAAGCATAACTTCAAGCATATTTCTTTTGTGCCTTCTTCTCTAGATGTCCATATTTCACACAATTTGCAGATTAACTAAAATGGTGCAAAACAAAAATGTGTCATTATATCGAGATATATTGAGTATCTAGGGGGAAAATATATGCTTGTAGCTTTAACAACATAATCAGCCATAGAAGAAATTATCATTACAAAATAGAACACGCATTTTCTTGTTTTAACCTCTCAACCCTTATCCTTTCATTCTTTGTGGTTTGCCCTCTCTTTAGGGGAGCCTATTTATAGGGAAACCTCACTTTAGAGTTGGTCCCTGTAGTGGACTTTCATAACATTATCTCACCTGAACTTGGTTTTATGCGTTGGCCTTCCTTTTTTGGTTTGGCTTGTTGTGGTGTTCCTTTCTGGTCTTAATCACAGTCATTCCCATAATGAATTTTTTCACCCCATTCTCTTTAACTCATAATAGATAATAATTCAGGGTTTGAAAAAGTTACATTTATATAAGATGATACTCATAGGGTTTTTATAGATTGTAGGAAGTAAATAAGCAATCAATTAGTTTTATTGCAATTCATTCAGGTAACTTTGGAAAATGTGAAAGTTGATAAAGTGAGTATTCATAAGTGTAACCACATACCTTTCTCAGAGATGACTTAACTTGTAAGAAATCAAGAGAAAATGCAACTAATAAATCAATCACCCTATAATTAATGTATAACACCTAGGTAATACTATTCTATTCACAAAATATCCATTATGACTGACTTGGGCTCTAATTAGGGTTCTAGGGTCAAATTAGGGTTTCATTACGGTTAGGTTTTCCAAACCCTAATTATCACATTTTAAAACTTTTCAACTTTAGAAACCCTAATTTTGGCAAAATGTGAACTTTTAACCTAAATTAGATCCAAGATGTTCTTTTTATCTAAATAGATTGGACTTTATTTTGTACGTCTAATTATTCAAGCTTTACTCATTAATTTCATCAATCTTATGAAATTAGGGTTTTTACGTATCGAATTACATTAAAGATTGCATCTTTATGCACCTTGTGAAATCGAGTATAAATCTGGCCATGGAACCAACACTACTACATAAAAGCCTTTTAGTGTCGATTATTTAAGCTCTTTAGTGTAAGTTTCAAAGTGACACCCAAGTGGGCGCCGCTAAAGGGGGGCACCTTCGACGTCGGATACCAACCGATGCCAAAACATTTTTCGCCACTGAAAACGCACCAGCAAAGGGACTATATGCGTCGGTTATTTAGTAAAAACCGACGCCCAAACTCTTCCCTCCACCGAAAACACACCAGCAAAGGGACTATAGGCATCAATTTTTTACTAAACAACCACCGCCAAAACTCTTCCCGACACCAAAACACGCCAGCAAAGGGATTATAGGCGTCGGTTTTCTAAGAGAAACTGACGCCACATCATCTGAACCGATGTCGGTTTTGTGATAATAACCGACGCCCTATCCCCTGTCTTCCACCACGGTCATGCTTCACAGCACGTATGTGGTATCTGGTCACATAGACGTCGGTTTTAGGTGAAAACCGCCGCTGTATAACATAGGTGTCAGTTTTATTCAAATAAGTGACACCTATGTTTTTTTTCCTGTCAGTCTGCAGACCTGCTGTGGCTGGTCACAGGATGAGAAACCTACAGTTCAGTTATGAACTATAGGTTTTATGACATCCATTTATATCAGCCAACAACAGGCCACAAACATGCAAAATTAACATGATGGACAATATTATATATATGTGATTCACACTCATGTATAAGAACATTTAATTCGTATTATTTTTTTCATTACACACATGTAGAAACCAGTAGCAACTTGCAGTTCCATTTATTTCATCTCTTTTCACATTCAGACACATGTAGAAACATTCATGTATTGATGATTTTCAAACACATATGACAATTCATAAAAATTCATTCACATTCACACAAAATTAATTATGAGAACAAAATTATTCTTTATTCATCATTGTCATCATTGTCAGCAAAATCATATTGAAAAATTCCCACTCTTTGCAGGGCTTTTGCCCAATCTTCTCTTACAACATCTAATTCATCTCTCGTATAGGGAGCATGTACATCGAAACGCTTTGCACCTGTGTTGAATTCCTTAGTTTTAAAGACCTACAAATAGAACTACGTACATACATAATTATAATAATATATAATAAGATTCATATATTTCATATTATCTAACGAGACTATGTAAAATACCTGTTGTATGTTATTGATTTCTAATACGACATGTTTGATGATTAGGTCCATAAATCACATCACATAGTAGGCACATGCCCAGTCGTTGTCTTGTGTAGCACACTATAAATTGAAACATACAAAATATTCAAAAATACAAATAAGCACAGTTCACATAAATAATATATACATTGGAGTCAGGAAATTACTTTCACGTTCTCCCAAATGAGTGTCAGATTTTTTTCCTGGGTACCTTTCCTCCAGCTTTTTTGTACTCTTGTAAAGCCCTATATATGTTAATGTAACACATTAAATTGCATAATTAAATAGTAATGCAGTAACAAATGTTAACAGATATAAAAACATAAAATATTTCTCACGAAAATAATGGCCTTTTAATTGCATGTCCATATAATACATCCAACTCACTCCCCTCAGGATCTAGATAATAGACGGTGCATGTCTTGGGGACAATAACTAATAACTCCCAATGCTTAGCACTACAGGTAAGAAAGTAGAAAATTAATAACTCAATATCCGCAATAAAAATGTAATTTTCTTAAGTCTAAATTACAAGCAAAGTAAACTTACTCGACATTGAATGGAGCTATTATCACCGTCTTATTAGTTTTACCAAAATATTCAAAAGCATCACAACAGTATGAAGTAACTGAAGAAGGGTTTGTATCTACAAGACTAATAAAAAATGGAACCAAAAATCCCACATGAGAAAACCCAAAATCTGTACATGTCTTGTATAAGTGGCTGCAAAACATGTATTACGTATGTATTAATATATAAGAAACCAGATTGCCATATATAAAACAAGGTATATGGATGTATAAACCAGATTTCCGTATGCATTAATCTCACCATATCCAAAACTCTATCATAGATGTGTTCAACCATTCATAACTAAACAACTCCAAAATATCTTGTATAAATATGTTGTTTCTGAATGTTTGACCTGCATAAATACGTATCCAGAACTTCTATTACGTATGCATTAATATGTATGCTAAACTTATATAAATAGATTGTTATCGTATGATTTACCTGCATCATTCTCCGGAATAGTAACATTTATAGGGCAATTTGGATTATGTTCGCCGATCCATACTGCCACACTCCTACAATTAGGACCTATCGAGGTGTGTAGGTCCCTTGGAAGCCAACTTGGTAGTCGAGGAGGTGGAGGCCGAGATGTAGCGGGTCTTGTCTTTTTGACCCATATATATAATTTCATATCAATTGACTCATACATATATACACACTAACAAATTAAAGTAATGAAAATTTATCATACAATATCAATATAGAGGACACCCGCTTCGGGCCATAATATCACTCTGCCTACTGCCTCACCAAGTGTTTCAGCATCTGGGTGTGCATGAGGTAGTGTAAGATTCGTCCAGCCAGCGAGTATATGTATGGGGCTCACACGTACCATGCCATATGGTACTGGACTCCCATGAAACATGCACCCTTTAAGGGGTGGGTAAGCCGATGCATCTGCAACGATATATCCTTCACTTTGTAGTCGGCATGGCTTCAACCCCTACAAATTTAAGTAAAGAATGTTATATGCATATATACACAAACATATCATCTTGAATAGACTAGCTATTATATATGCCATAAAAATACTTACAGAGGATGTGCTAGGTTGTGGGTCTATAGGATTACTCCCAACATCTACAGTACGAGTAGTAGGAGAAGAGAGGTTCGCCACAGGTACTGTCTGAGTGGCAGTCTGAGACGCCTGCCACTTGTTAAATGCTTCCTGGAGTCTTTTATCAACTACTTCCTCAACTCTCCTATCAATTAAGGAATCGACCTATACATGGATAAAAGAAATGCTAGTTTCTGATTATTGAATTCCCTTTCTCAATAACGTTCTAAAATAAGAATAAGTTACCTCAGCTTGTAAAAGTCCCGCTTTTGGGACAAGTTTGTACTGGGATGGCCCAAAGAACGTTTTGATGCCCACACCAGTGCCTGCACCCCTTACACATCTAGGATGCTCTGGGTTACCCAGAGCAACTGTCAGTTCATCCCTTGTGCCCTGAGGGATGAACTTGCCTTCCTTCCTCTGCTCGTACGACTCCCACTAAGCATCATCCACAAAAATTCGTAAGTAAACATAACAATAATCAATATCGATAGATTGCTCTAAGAGTTTGATTTTTACCATTTTTGCAGCTACCTCAGCGGTTGTGGGCTTCAGTATCTCTCCCTTCTTATTTTGCCTCCCAACTATCCACATAACATGATGAGGCAGAGGTGCGGGAGCATCAGTAGAGGACTATGCAGTCTCCTGAGTAGCAGTAGGCTGAGTAGACTCAGCCTGTAGTCTTTGGCAAAAGCCTGCATATCCTCTTGGACCCATTGTGTGGTCGTGCACATTCAGTGCACGCCTTGCTCATTTCGCATCACTGATAGCCTAGTTAGTTAGCACATCTATTTGGTTAGTAACACTAAAGGTTAATCTTGAATAGGTGAATACATAAAAATGTATATTAATTAAATTGGGAGTGGCGCTTAATACCTTGAATTCATCTATTTTTCTTTGGGTAACAAACTCCTCCCATTCTTGGGGGTCCAAGTAGTTCCATTACTGTGTGGCTTGCTTCTTCCTATATTTATTTTTCAAAGAGAATACAAACAAAAATTATTAGTGTAGAGTTAGTGAAATACTGATCAATGTCTAGAATTGGAATCAATCAAGAACCTATTCTCAGCATCGCGTATGTAATCTCAGAAATAAACACTCCTTTAGAGGATCTAATATTAGGCACAAAGTCATGGCTTAAATACTCTGGAAAAATATATATTGATTCAAGATCACAACTCCCATGCAGGTAGACATCAAATCCACTCTTAACAAAGTATTAAAGGACTAATCCAGTAAAAATGACACCAATACTAGAGTCGGGTCAGACAAGAACCCTACATAAATCAACATTGGATATAATAAATGAAGACAGAGACCAGACTGTACGGTACTCCTAGTTGCAATAGCACACACATAGAAACCAGTGGATCAACCACAGTAGAAACAGAGATGGAGACCAGACTATAAGGTACTCCTCCAGGTCACACACATAGAACACACGTAGAAACGGCGATGGTTCCATTACCTTTGATTGGCTAGAGCAGCGACGGAAGCAGTGGCGGTGGCGGAAGGCAGCAGGAAGGTGGTGCCGGAGTTGGAGCAGTTAGAGAGAAGGCCACCAGAGTTGGCCAGAGCAGTAAGAGAGCAGGCCGTCGGAGGCACCAGAGCAACAAGAGAGAAGGCCGCCAGAGAGTAGGAGACCAAGCCACTGGAGCAGTGAGCGGCGGCGGCAGAGGAGCAGAGACTAGCAAGTGGCGAGCAGTAGGTGGTCGGCGGTGAGCAAGGAGAATGGCGATGGCGGCGAGCAAGGAGAACGACGGCAGTGGGCGGAGGCGCGGAGGGATTCTACTTTCTCACTGGAATCGCCAGACCCTAAGCCGATTGCAATGAAATAGAGAGAAAGGGGAAGAGTCAGGCTCACTCGTGCACTATTAAGTTAACATTCAGTGTCAGTTATTAAACAAAACCGACACATAAAACTAAAGGTGTCAGTTAACCACAAAAACTGACACCTGTTCTCAATGATAATCGTCAGTTTTAACTAGAAAAAAATGACGTCTATCTACATATGTTGATAAAAAATTTTGTTCTTGATTAATGACTATAGTCATCGGTTTTTTTTTAGATCCGACGCTCAAAGGGTGTGAAATTTTTTCGCGAATAGCGCGGGAAAACTCATAAGTGTCGGTCATTGTTGTAAAACCGACGATCAAAATGTACCCAATTTCTGTTTCACGAATAACCTTTAGTTGTCGATTTATTAGTTAATGACCGACACCATATGTTACATTTTAGAGGTAATTTTTTTCACTGGAAATTTTGGATTTGGCAGTTAATTTTAGGCGTCGGTTTTTTATTAAGGAACCGACACCGAATAAAAGTGATACATGTGTCTGGTCGCCCTTCACAGATTGATGTCGATTTATTTTATAAACCGACGCTTTATTATTTAGGTGTCGGTGTATTTATGCAACCGACACCTTTAAAAGTGACGTTATAATCCATTTCTGTAATAGTGCAATTTTATTGGATTCCTTATAATTCTCTAATAAAAAGTATGTATATATCCTTATGTTTGGATTTACCAATTGATTACTAGGATTTATACAAATTAATTCCTTTGGGCTAAACGAGACTCACCACATAGGAGAACAAATAGATTTTATTTGTACCATTGGGATGAGGATGAGCCAATAGGCTCATGCCATGGCAGATCTAGCACACATATGGTAGAGTGGAAAAAAGGGTGTGAATGGTTGTCTTGCCACTCACCTCACAATAGGCAGTCAGGGGCAGAATAGTAACCCCCCCAAGTCATCTTCTAGCTTGATATGTCTCTGTCATGAGCAGGCTCTTGGGCAAGTCAACATCGATTTTGTCTTTGTGCTGCAGGCCTCCCAAGCGACAAGGATGGGTGTAATAGTCTGCGGCCTGGCCTACTAGACTAGATGATGATCTCAATTTGCTAGGGGGTGACTGGAGCATAGAGGTAGGGAAGAGGATTACCTCTGTGGCATGGAGAATAAACAAGAGTGAATCATAAGGATGATGATATAATTGGTGGCAGGGGGACACTTCTCTAGTCACACCAGATCTTATAGAGGGTGCACTGACCTTACAGGGGATTTCCATCCCTTTATATATTCTTGGTTATAGGTGTTGGTTGTCAGTAAAGAACTGTAATTGGGGAAAGCGTTAATAGCTTCCCAAAGCAGACTAAACTAGGGTTAACTATGTTCATAATCATCTCCTGATCCTAATGGAAATCTTTTCAAATATCCATATCAATCAGAGAGAGGGAGAATCGAGGTAGAAAAAGAGGAATTATTGTTATTGCCTTCCTATTTTTTTCATAGGTAGCAGATGGCCTTATGACCATTTATCCATGAAAACCAAGGATTGGGATGGTGTGTTACACAATTGGGTCAGGTCCCTATATTCCTAATATGAATAAAATTGTGATATTTAACACACTATCAAATATTCCCTTCACTCCAGGGAAAACATAATTAATTCATGTCTTTCTCTTCCCTTAACCAATTGATCTTAAATTTTAAATGAACACTTTTAATGATTAAATCTCAGTGTGGGAAAGATTTGGTGAGAAAATACAAAAGTTAAATACTCTTTTCTTAACTCTTAAGAAGTTGTTTTATTTGATCATTTAAGGAATCAAATATCTCTTTCTCTTGCCCAAACTTGGAATGAGTTCTTATTTCAATATATTTTCTCATTGATTACAATATTGAGCCAAATCAAATTCACTAGTTTCCCTAAACAAATCTTTTTCTAGAAATTTTAAACAATTACATATGTAATCACCCATTGTCCTTTACTTTTGGGAATTCCTTTATTATTGAATTTTCCATTCTTTCTTTAGCCAATAACTATCAATGGATTGTTGAAAACAATAAAACCATGAAATTCTTTTCATATGAAGAATTTGCATTCTTAAAGAAAACTTGCAGACAAGACATGAATCTTTCTAGAATATCCTTATTTGTCCATTATTTGCATCCAAATATATGTATAAATACATACAAAAATCCTTGTTGTAAAAGTACCCCACAACCCCTTTCTCAATGTCGATTTCTCATGAGTGGCAAGTTGAATGTGACTGATGGATCCCTCCCACTGGTCCATGACAGTATGTCTTTCTCCTCTCCTCTCCTCTCCTCAATAAAGATCTAAATAAATTCCCTTTCCTTTTTAATTCATAATAATTACAACACTTACCAAATATACAAAACCAATATGTCATTTTGATAATTAATATTCAACTATTATTTTAAAAATGTTTACAACATCTAAATCCATGTTGAATTCTACTGGTTATCTTGAAATGCACTATTTGAATCCTTTCTCTAGTATTTAATGATGGTTGTTTTCAATAATGAAGTAATGGTACCCCAAATATATTTTTTCACCTAATAAGTAATTCGTGAACTACTGGTTAAACCTTGATAGAAACATGTCTCTCCTATTTATTATTACAACCTAAGTGACATTTAAACATTATGAAATGTGAAATTTTGATGTTATGCCTTCAAATATATGAAACTCCCGATTAAACAATGTCCCCATGTAATTTTTTTAACACTAACTAGTAACCTTAGTTTCTTGTGACACGAAATTAGGACCTTGATCACTCTCACATTATCTTTAGACTAGATGACGTAAAAATGCCTTGAATTTGAACTACCATGATTATTTGTGCTTAAATCATTATCTCATATTCAAGTCTTATGATTTCTTTATTAATGGTAAGGATAACCATCCTATCCTTAATATGTTGGAAATGTTCCACCAATGTTCATTATAAAGGTTGATATTATTTGAAAATAATGTTATAGTTGCATGCGCTATTCATGATGACAAAAGCAAGATATCTAATGGATAACATGTAGAATTAGGGTAACATACACCACCTTGCAATGGACCTTATTTGACACAACCTTATTGATCTAAAAGCAATCATGCATATTTATACCACAGGTCCTTTTTAAGGGACACTATTCAAAGATCTAATCAAGTCTCCCGAACTTTATCCTTTCATCAAGGTGCAAATTACCTCCTTAACCCTACTATGATATTGAAATGTTTGTATGTTTGAACCCTAATGATCCTTGGCTGCTTAGCTACCTGTTTGAGTAAAACTACTTTTGTGTTGATCATAATATGTTGGCAAAATTTGAACATAATGTTCAAATCCATAATATAAAACTTGTGCACCTTCTTGAATTCTCAAGGTAAATGCACAAGGCTCAGTGTACATACTTGTCTCAATAAAATAAGTGCACAATACATGTAAAACTAGGGTTAGCTCATTGACATTGGTCTTTCAGCCTCTCACATAAAAACATGGTTACTTTTGGGATTTTTCCCTCAATTGTACCTCATGGAATCTTCCTTTGAAATATTGCTCAAAGTCCTAATATTGGTGATGTTGGTTTAATGGAAAATTCATCTAAAACATGCTTTAACTAAAAAGAAAGTTTCTTTCCAAAGTATACTGTTTTTAGACAAGGAAATTTATATATAAATTTAAATTGATCTCTGCTATTTTTGCATATAATACTCAATACATTCATAATGATATATTTTTCGGATATATTTAGATGTTGCTGAGTGATGATACATTGCCTACATCTTATGGACACTTGTGCTATGAAATGCAACATCAATAGGTTTTTGTAATAGTAATAGGAGTAGAAACCCTCATCTTCATGATGTCATCTATGTATTTTCTTTTGGATTGTATCATTCCTTTCTATTGGGAACATGTTTAATATATAAACCTTTGGTTCATAGCACATAACAGATTGTTGTTGTCTAATTTTGTACATATTCTTGTATGTTTTTTTCCATTCTAGGGAAAAATGCTCCAGTCCTATCACATAGTCCTCTATTTATGTTTAATGAATAATACTTCACATGAACATATGAAAGTAGAAATCCATAATGGTGAATGTGAGGTATTGGGTTAGGTGCTAAATAGGGGGTTCTGTCTAGTAATCACCTTCTATTCTATCAGATGCAATGGATGAGGTTCTGTCTAGTAATCACCTACTATCCACAACTAGATTCATATTTTTACATGAAAAGCTTAGAGATATTCTATCATCTGAACTATTCTTTAAGCACTATCCAAACCAGCTATTATGTTGTGATTCATTAGTCCTTCCCATCTCTTTCTATTACATGACTGCTACTCATAAAGATCTCTCTATTTTGGGTAAATTAAGGATTGGATGCAGCTAAAATAGGAATACTTGTTGAATCTATAATGGGCTCTAAAGGGGAGGTGAATAGATATAAATCCACTCACATTAAGTTCGTTAGAAATTCAAGCTACATCCCAAGATAATTTTTGAAGTATGAAATTAGTGAAACTAAACAAGCATAAGAAGGGAGAGAGAGATTGAACAAGCACCAAATAACACAAGTTATTTATAGTGGTTCCAACCTCCAAACTAGGAGATGTACATCTAGTACCTAGAGGGTTCTAGGATTTTCAACCATGTCTCACTCCTTATATTCCATTATAATAGGTATAAGAGAAGATATTCTTTTCTAGGTGAAGGGATAAACTAGCACTCATTTCCAAATCAAGGAGCCAATAACCATTATAAAGGACTTACCTATCCATGACCAAAATCCTTTCTCCTTAAGAAGGACTTACCTATTCTTGACGATAGTCTGCAACCTTCTCCAAGGACTTCCCTACTCTTGCAATGAGTCTTCAGCTTTCAAGGTATTACCCACTCTTATCTTGGATATTCTACATTTGACTTCACCTTCACCAAAGGGAAGCTTCTCACGAAGAGGCTCATTATGTTCTTCTTCACCACTCTTATCCAAGAGATATAATCGTTATCTTCATGATAGAAATATAGATTGGGAGATAGAGTAAGTGAGGCCCTCAAATTATAGATATGGAACTAGCTCTCTTACAAATCTCCTACTCACTCTAATGGATATGGAAAGTGATTAAGCTAATGAGAGTGGATGGAGGTTCTTGGAAGAAAAATCTCTCTCAACTATGGTATAGGGAACTTCATAGTGCTTGCTAACAATGGGATGAAGCACAATGGATCCTATGTATAGTTGAGGTTGCCTCCTATCTGTTAGAACCTTTTAGGATGATTTATAGCGTAATTTAGGTTTCCATTGGATTTTTTACACCTTTTTTACCCCTCTAATGGCTATATTTCATTCCAAAAACACTTGCTATAGTACGGTCAACCAAGTTAACTATAGGGACAACTTGGCCAACATAACTTATTGTTTGGGCCATCTTCTCATCATCTGAGCTATCAATTTGGCCAAAAAAAGGTATTGAAAAGCCCTATGAATAGTTTTTTCAGTACACTCCAAGGCCGGTCTCGGCCGACTACATTTGATTTTTTAGTTGTTCCAAAACCTACCAAGTGAAATATAGTTTATCCTAATTAATCATACTACAAATATGAGCTTAATTGCAAGTCATCAATCATTATAAGTCATTTACATTAACGATATATTGAGAAAATTATATATTCTTCAATTTTGATGTTTGTGATTTTATGACTTGATTTTCTTCAAATTACATTTTCAAGATTAGTCATTTGAAGTGTGTCTATATTAATGTGAAATCAGTCAAGTAGAAGCACTAGGCACAAATGAGTAGAAGGGTAAACAAGGGTCTAATCAATTTAAACATTTAGTCAACATTCTCCCCCTTTTTGTAGGTGACAAACCAGTCCATAAATGTACTAAAAGCTTTTTTAAAAAAAATAAGTAAAATCATACATTTGGAGAAACCTATGGGTTTAAATTAATTTACTATGTATACTCCCCCTCAAACTATTTTACATTTCCTACAAAGTTAGCTTTCATAACATTTCTGGAAAATATGTCTTCTACTCATATATCTCTTCTCTCCTTTACATAAGGTATGTCTTCTCCCCCTTCGTCATTTCAAAAAGTAAGGGGGTTGAAGAGATAAAAACAACTTGTCAGAAAGGGGAGAGTATAAGATCAAATCTAAGGGCTTGTCTAAGAAATATGTGAAAAGATAATAAAGACATGCATTTGAAAACCCTAGATGCAGTTCTAGCAAAGTAATCAAGGCATGTCTATGAAAGCCAGTAACACAAGGTAGTGGATTTTTAAATGAAGAAACAACATTGATTATGTATGAAACAAGATACAAGCATAGAATATAGTTGGATGCCAATCTATGAAAAAAACAAGAACTATATGTTGGTGGCCTACTAATATATGATATAAAAAATTAGGACTACTAGTAGGATCCAAGTCAAAGAAAAATATGTACGAGTTAGGAACAAGATATAAGTACATTTAGAGAAACATTTATACATAAAATATGCAATTCAAGAAGCAAGGATGGATATTTCTCATTACTAAATATGCATCATGACTAAAAGAAGATGACCAATAAGAAAAACAAGGTTGCATCAAAACAAGATATAAAACTAGACTGACTTATCAAGTTAGAGTGCACAGAAGAAAGTTAATCACAACCATATTTTCCAAATATATCATCATAAATACATTCATAAACACTCTATACAGGTAATTGTACGATATAGAGATACAAATTTAGAGAAATTAGAAAGATATAGTGATGTGCAAAATTGGTAATTTAAAGCATGGCAACATGCATATCAAGTAAAGGTATCAAGATGAGTGCAAATAGAAGAAGCCTATTGGTTGAGAGAATCTAGATGAGAGGGAGATTGTAATACATAAATCCATATGTATATTCAGTGCATAGTGTTTTCGGTTGAATTTCTGGGTTGAACTTTTCGACCAATAACAGCCACTGGAAAGAGCCAAGATACTTGTTGATCATGTTCCCTTAGGACAAACTTGGCCAAAAACAACTATTAGAAAACAAAAGGATGTATGTAGGTCGAGTTTCCTCAAGACAAACTCAGACGACAATAACTTCTACCCAAAAACAAAAAAATTTTAGAAAAAATATCTATAGGCTTGATAAAAATATTAACAATTTCCAAACAAGTATATGAAAGTTAATTAATGATGCACTATGAAAGTATCAAGGGAAGTTTTTGAAGAAGAAACTAATGAGAAACACAATATACCAATTTTGACCCAAAAACCATATGGAATGTGCATACAAACTTTGCAAAAATAAGAAATGATCGAATATGAGCAAAAATATAATTACTTCTATTCTTTCCATTTCTTTTCAACTTGATTCCAATGCATACACATCTCACCTTTCTTCTTTTATGTAGATTTCAAAACCCATTTGCAAATCAATAGGTCATATGAATCCATTTTCATGTGAGCTATAATAAGAAAGATGACATGGTCCCTAATCATATATTTGGGTCTAGGAGGGTTATCTTAGTGACCCCAATCATATTGCTTTTACAGCTTTACTAATGGTGCAATGTGTAAAACAAACACCATTTTCATTACAATGATTACAAGTTCCCATACCCTTGGACCTAGAGGTTTCTCCATTTAAAATTGGAGGTCTTTTTTCTTTATTGTTCCTTTGGCTACTATCATGTATAATACCATCTCTACCCATTTGTTTAGTAGTATGGTCTAGGATTTGATTAAGATTCTTTTTGCCGTCTAAGGATCCATGAATAGAGGATCTCAAACTATGATTATTATTCATAAGAGAAGTGATAGTAGAAGATAACTGAAAAATATAATCTCTAGTGTGTGAAAGATCGGTCTCTAAGAAAAGATCTTTAGTCATCTAAGAATCTATTAAAAAGGAAGAGTAGAAATAACATTCTATATATCAATGGAACTAGAATAAGATTCTAGGCATATTTCTATAGTAGTTTTGGACTGCCACCATGTCAAGAAGATTGTGTAGTTGTTATTTTGAATTACTAGACCTTGTCCTCTCCAACTGGCAACAACCATCATATAAGATCAGCCTGACCAATTTTTATAGTTTACTTTCTTTGGTTAATCATAGAAACATAAACACTATTTGCAGTTTCTGTTCCTTGCAAAACGAAATGTTTGACCTCATTTTTAGTACTAAGAACATCATTATCAAGCAGAAAGAATTAAAAAAAATAGCATGCTCTTCATTAGGACTAGGCATAAAGTTTGAGCTTCTAGGAATCTAACCTTATAAAGGAATCTAGCATTTTCAAATTTATGAGCATATGCTTGACTAAGATAGGTATAGTATTCTATATCAACACCATTTAATTTTAATTCAAGTTCTAAATAAATATTTTGGACATTTTTAACATCATATTTCACGTAGATGACAACATGTTTAAGATCATCATTTTATTAATGCAACTTTTCAACAATTTTAGCTAGCTTTTTCTTTGTATACTTAGTAGACTTAAGAGATGCATGAGTGGCATTAATAATGGTAATTAAGGATTCATTATCTAAATAGTTTATATTTTCCTCATTTGAATCTTCATTGGAACTTTCCATGAGAGCAAAGTGGCATTCTCCACTTTCACTAGAGCTTGACCTAGAATCTTTACTTGATCTTGAGTTTGAGGAGTCACTATATCTTTGGTGCCATTTCTCCTTCCACTTGTACTCCTCTTCCCTTCTCTTGTGAAGATGATTTGTTTGTCTTGAGGACAATTATACTTGGAGTGACCCTTCTTTCGACATTCGAAGCACTGGTTGGAGGAAAAGGACTTAACATCATAGGATCTGCCTTTAGAGTACATGTCATATTTTTCTACTTGAGAGAATTAGTTACTTGATGAAGCATGTAAAGCAATCAAATTCTCCTTCTTCTTTTGATTCTTGTCTTCAATCTCCTCTTCTTCTTATTAATTCATTCTAACTTCATGGGCTTGAAGGTTTCCTATGAGATGTTTCATAGGGATGCCGGAGAGTGACTTTGTTTCTTACATAGTAGCCACTTTCATTTGCCAATGACGAGGAAGAGTACAAAGAACTTTTTGTTCACCTTTCCTTGATTCATGACATGACCTAGGTTGGCAAGACCATTTACAATGGTGTTAAGACTGTAGAATATTTCATTCACACTCTCCTCCTTTCCCATCTTTAAGCCTTCAAAGATTTCATTGAGCATATAACTCTACTTACCTTCACCTACGTTGTCCCTTCATAAGTAACACATAGATTTATTCATATATCATAGGTTGTTTCACAAGAAGATATGAATTTAAACTCAGAGTGGGAAAGAGAAGCATTAAGTATGTTAATGACTCTAGCATTCAAAGTATCTTTTTTCAAAGTAGCTTCATCCCATACTTCTAGATTTCTCTCATTTTTTTGTACGGAAGATCCACCATTTTCCATATCTCAAGACTTGATCCTTGAATATGGAATTGCATTCTTCTCTTTGAACAGTGAATGTTTCTACCATCAAAGACTGGAATGGTGAAGTAGTGTTTCCCTCTTAATTATCACTCATCTTCTCTTACTTGTGGAAGAATAATCAGATCTAGAGGAGGGGTAAATAAATATCATTTAAACAAATTCATTAGACCATCAAAATATATACCATGATAATATCAAAAGTATGAAAATTTAGTGCAACTAAACATGCATAGAAAGGGAAAAAGAGATTGAACAAGCAAAAAATAAAACCAGTTATTTATAGTATATCCAATCTCCAAAATAGGAAATGTACATCCACTAACTAAAGGGTTCAATCTCTAGTATTTTCATCCATGTTCGCTCCTTATATTACATTATAAGAGTAACAACATAAGACCACCCTTTTTTGGATCAAGGAATAAACTAGCATTCCTTTTCAAATCAAGGATCGACTAACGGTTACAAAGGACTTACCTATCCATGACCAAAAGTCTTTTTCCTTACCAAGGACCTACCTACTCCTGCAACAAGTCTTTGGCCTTTTCCAAGGATTTACCTACTATTGTGATGAGTCTTCAAACTTCAAGGTCTTACCACTCTTTTCTTAGATATTTCTCCTTTGACTTCAACTTCAATAAGGGGAAGCTTTTCAACAAGGGAATCCTTCTCTTATTATTCTTCACCTTTCTTAACTAAGAGAGTATTTATCTTCCTAATTGAAATAGAGATTGGTAGGTAGAGGAAGTAAGAGCCTCACAAGATATACATGTAGGGTTATCTCTCTTACAAGTCTTCTACTCATTCTAATGGATGTAGCAAGTGATTAAGCTTGTAATTGTGGATGGAAGCTCTTGTAGGAAACATCTATCTCAACTATAGTATAGTAACCTTAAGAGTACTTGGTTAACCATGGGATTAAACCCAAGGGGATCCTATTTATAGTTGAGGATGCCTCCTTTCCATTAGATCCATTTAGGATGAATTCTAGCCGTTCTTGGGGTGTCAAATACATCTTTTTCCACCTTTTTTCACCCATATGATCGCTATATTTCACTCCTAAAAACACCTTCTATAGTACAGTCAGCCTAGTTATCTATGGGAACAACTCGAATGACAGTCCTTACTATATGGGCAATTTTCTAGTTGGTTGAGTTACCAATTCAACCGAAAAAAGGTTCCAGAAAGCCATGTGAATGGTGATGTTGGTTGAGTTACCCTTGGGGAAATATCAAGTGATTTGAGTTGTTTTTTTGGGTGTTCCAAACCCTTACAAGTACAATATAGTTTGTTCTAATTAGTTCTTTTACACAAATTAGCTTAATTACTAGACATGCAATCATTACATGTGATTTACATCAATGATCGAAGGAGAAAACTATATATCATTCAGTCTTGATATTTGTTCTTGTCTGATTTGATTTTCTCCAAATTAGGATTTACAAGTTTATGCATTTGGAGTGTGACTATATAAATCCAAAATCACTTAAGTAGAAGCATTAGTCACAAATTTTTGGAATGGTTTAGTCATCATCAAAATAGTGGAGCCAATTTAAACCTTGAGTCAACAATATTTTGTAGAAAGTGACTAAAAATGATGATAATTATCTAAACTTATGCTAAGATTTTGAACTGTGATCAAATGTTTTATATAGTTAGGTATCTTCCATATGCCTCTTAAGACTTGCAAAACTCAGGATAACACTTCTAGTACAAAATCCAATGACAAGGGAAACGAAGAAAAAGGCAAAGGGGAACACCAAGAGTGTGTTGAGTCACCTACTAGTACACCCATGACAAGTGGGACTCGGACAAGCAGAGGTATTTCCTTATGGATGCTATGCATACACTTGTGACACAGACCACATAATTACTACATGTTGGTCCTACCTAAACCAACCTAAAATCAAACCTTGGGATCCCCACCATCTTTAACTTCCTTAAGTTTAACCCTAAACTTTCTCTGGTGATGTTGAGGGTAATGTCTTGGATTAAGCCGAAGCATATCTTCTTTCAATGGAAAACACCTTTAGTGTCCCTATATGCCCTAACGGTTACAAAGTAACCTATATGCCACACCAATTGAGGTGATCAACCAAACTATGGTGAGAAAATTAAATCCATTCCTAACAAGTCATTCCCTTAAACTAAAAAATCTTTAAACCCATCTTAACAAATGGCTTCATGTCGATCTCTGAGATGAAGGAAAAATAGAACCAGTTTGAAAACCTCACCAAGGGTAAC
The DNA here is from genome assembly GCA_963693085.1 of Alisma plantago-aquatica. NCBI lineage: Eukaryota > Viridiplantae > Streptophyta > Magnoliopsida > Alismatales > Alismataceae > Alisma > Alisma plantago-aquatica. The sequence goes on from OY856409.1 coordinate 595,296,264, forward strand.
CTTTGTATTCAAGATTATGGTAGGAGTTTCCATCCTCTAGAGTTTCATTCTAAGGGTTTATCAACTAGTGTAGATTCTAGAAGATAGTGTACCACATTTGCAAGGAAGAGGGCCACTTCAAGAATTCTTGTCATTATCCTCATCCCCATGCCCCAAAAATGGTAAGCAGTCTGATCATTTTCAATCCTATGCTTTTTCCCTTAATGTCGAAGAGGCTAAAGAAGATAGAATTTGATTAAATTGAAAGTATAAATAATTTTGTATTCCTAATATTCCTAACATCAATAATTAAAACATGAATAATCTTACACCTTTTGTATATGATCTAGATGCTGTGAACCTTCATGATAACTTTATAATTTCCCTATTGGATTCTTGATCTACTCACACTTTCATGTCTTGAAGTTTTTCTATGCTATTTAATTTGAAATTGAAGGATTTAGGGTACACCCTTGATATATATTCCCCTAGTGAAAGTTTGTACAAATTTTATCATGTGAATGAAATGCACCAGGTTTTATAAACACCATGAATGAAAATGTGATTTCATCTTGCTTGGTATGGCGAAATTCAACCACATTCTTGGGGTGGATTGGTTATATAAAATCCATGTTGTCTATGACTATTGTACTAAGAAGATCATTATCTCTAATCCTAAATCTCCTACCATCACCATCGTGGGAAGAAATGATGGGAAAAAACATTGTAAACTCTATCGTTAAAGCTCAATTCATGATGTATAAGTGTTGTGGAACATACCTTGCAATGGTTACCTTGGTCAATCTTGTTACATCTACTCTACACAATATAAAGGCAATGTTTGAGTACCTAGGTGTTTTTCCTGAGGAGTTTCCTTAGCAGCCTCCAAGTTAAGACACTGAGTTCTCATTCGACCTTGTAATGGGAACCTCGCCCATCTCTTGAGCCTCATATAGAATGGCTCTTGTAGAGATGCTTGAGATTAAGAAATAGATTCATGAACTACTTGACAAGGGCTCTATCCACCATGATTTCTTCTTCTTAGGATTCACTTGTGCTATTTGTTAAAAAGAAAGACATATCCATGAGGATATGTATCTATTATTACATGATTAATCAATATATTGTCGAAAACAAGTATCCTGTACCTAGAATGGATCACCTCTTTTATCAGCTCTGTGTTGCCTATGTCTTCTCAAATATTAATCTTCATCTTGGTTATCATCAACTCAAGGTTAGGGATGAGGACATTTTAAGACAACCTTCAAAAGGTGTTCTAGAAATAATGAGTTATTAGTTATGCCTTTTAGCTTATCAAATGCACATGTTGCTTTCATGAACTTATGAACATAGTATTTCAACCTTTCTTTCATGACTTTATAGTGATCATTATTGATGACATTAATATCTTGATTAAATATCTTGAATCAAATTGTGTACACCTTTGTAAGGTCCTTGATCTCCTTCAAGAACAAATTTTTTATAGCAAGTTGTCCAAAAGTAAATCATGGATTGAGAAATTTATGTTATCGTGACACTTCATCTATTTTGGGGAAAAAAGTATTGACCATGCCAAAATTTTTGTTGTTCTTGAATGAAAATCTCCAAAAAATACCTTCTCTAGGATATATAATTTTCTTTTAATTATGCATTACTTTCATAGATTACCAACTTCACCAAGACTGCTCTAAGTCTCACCAAGTGAACCCGCAAAGGAGAACACTTCATCTAGTCTAAACCATGTGGGTGTAGCTTCTAAGAGATCAAAATTGGATTGACAAATGCCCCCGTTCTAACTTTTCATTTAGGAAGTGACGTTTGTCAAGTTCACTCATGCCATTAAGAATTGTCTGGATTGTGTTCCGGTGTAGGAAGGCATGGTTGTTGCTTATAATTATTGATAGTCAAAGCCTAATGTGGTCAAATAACCCCCCCCCACATGATCTAAGTTGGTTGCAATAATCTAAGCTTCAAAGATATAAAGCAACTAACTTCATGGTGCCACTATCACCATCCTCACCGACCACAATAGTCTAAGTACAACCTGATGCAGAAGGATTGAAATCTGAGATAGAGGTGATGGATAAAGTATCTCAAGGATTACCATTCATGATTTCCAAATGCTCTTGCATGGAAAATTTGTGGTACGTGCTTTGAGAAAGAAGCATGCAACCTGTGCTTCTATCCTAACCACTGAGTGGAAACATATGGAGGTCATTTCTCCTTGGGCTTCAAGAAATTGGGTGACAAGATCACGTGGAAAGACTCAATGTGAAACTTGGTCTCCAGTTCGACATCCTTTGAGAACACCAATGTAGTTATAGTCTGGATGAAATGATGAAACGTCTAGAGAATACTCAAGCCCATCACTCATTGGTGTACATGTTGGTATCCACACAAACAACATATGTAGGTTCCTAAGAATTGACTCTATGTGATAATATATTATAGAGAGCTCATGATCAAAATTACAATGTACACCCATGGTCTACAAAGAAGTACAAATATATGTAGAGGCACTTCATATGGAGAAGCATCAAGAATATTATGGCATCATTTTTCTCATGATTCCTCACTTGATAATAGATCAAAGTAGGACATCAAAGACCAGGAGGTCTTCTACAACCCTTGCCTATCCTCAAATAGAAATGGGATAACATCAACATGGACTTTGTGGTGGATTTTGACAGGACAAGAAAATGGAGTGATTCTTTATGGGTTATATAAGATTGCCTGACAATGTTGTATCACTTCATTATTGTCAAGACGTCTACACATGTTCCTTAGTTGGCTCAGTTGTTGATGCAAGACAACATGATCATCTAGAACATGGCTAGGTTTTCACAACTCTTGATTAGATTATTTTTATGATTTATCTTTTAATTATATTTTTCTTTTATTTAATTGTTGAGCATTTGTTTTTGTTTTGGATTTATTATGAAAATATTTCAGTTTTAGGATCTAAATTTAATGTTGGAGACTTCCTTGTAAGTTATAAGTTGTAAGTTTTTAACACGTTATATTTTGGTCTCGAGTGGAAATAAGCCAAGTAGGGCTCTCCACGTAATATCTTTATAAGCCTATAACGCGGGTCTTGTCCAGTAGGGGAAAATGATATGAACTAGTTTTATTTGCAGCATGGGTTGCACTAAGTGGTATTAGAGGCTAATATCAAAACCCTAGATCTTGATTCTAGGACCCAAGGGAGATGCACAAAACCCTATGCGCATGCCATCCACCTAGCTGCCACCACCTGTTAGTTTCCTAAATCCTAGGTCTAGGATCCGTATCCACTTTTTGTTGGATCCAAACCCTAGGTTAGATCTATTCATTATTCCCAAACTTTATGTTAGGATCAATCACATCCATCCACCAAATTCCGTCCACACATATATAAAAAATTGGTCTTCACATATAACGACTCACTACTACACTATTCTTCATCTAATATTCTACTATCATGTCAATACTCCTTCCCCCTTCTTCAGATCCATTGATTCACAAACTTGTTCTACCCATTATCCTCTTATTAGTCTCTTTTTTCCAACATTAGCATGGTTCCATCCCATGGTTAAAATCTCTCATACCATTGTTTCTCTCTATGTGCATCTACACACTACCTCAATTTCCCACCAAAAATCCAAATTGGATCACAACAGCTATGCCGAGAGACCCCCTTCCTCTTCCTCTCTAGCCAATAGCTTCCTAAGCCCCATCTTCCAACAGTGGATGTACCATGTGAAAGTTTATATAGTGTAATCCATCCATAAGTCTAGCTGTCATGTGATAGTTTGACCTCTAGAACTCTATCTACATTTATATTTCCAATACAAACCCATTGCCTCCCTACCTCCACACTATTGTAACTTATTCATTCCCCTAGTAATCCTTCACAATACCCCATTGACTACCTACTTCCACACAACCAAAAACCCCTCATTACAATCCTTTTTTTCCTAATAATCCCAATGCAACTATACTACTAGTCACTTCATTTAGCCCTTAAAATTTATGGAGGGTGTTCGTTTGATACCTATAAACCCTAGATGGGTTCCCACACTCTTCTCCTCATTGTTTAGAAACAACCTGGATATCAATGCCTACCGCAGTAGTTGAAGGTATCTCACAAAGGGCCCCCTCTCCTTAGGAACCACGCCAAGAGGGACGTGCAACCTTCCTGCACCTTCCCCTCTATCCACAATGAAATTATTAAGGAAATAGAAGTTGTAGGAGGGAGCATGATATCCATAGTGCCTGATCTCATCAATCGATGTTACTATAGTAACATTGCAGTAATGAGACATCTTAGAGATTTCATCCCCAAACCAACTAGTTAATTTATCCCCTTATCCTATTAGGTGGAGCGCTTTTGTGAGACATAGGAATTCTCATATTCAACTTCATTTTTAGTGTAGATGTGTACGCCCCTTGAGTGTCATAATATGTGTTCTTCCAATCTATGAGGATCTTACAAGTTCTTAATTAATGAGTTTTTTATTCTTCTTTTCATTTGGTCTCGATAAGAAATGGGCCAACTAGGGCTTCCTCCATATTTTTTGTATAATCCTATGCACGCAGGTCTGGTCCGATAGAATTGAATGATATGAATTAGTCTTTTATGGAACATGGGTTGCTTTAGTTGTATATCAAGGAGATTATACAACTGCACGAGATCCCCACTTCTATTGTTTCTGATAGACGTGCAAAGTTTACTTCCCATATTTAGCTTCAAGTCTAACATAATCTAGGGACATAATTGAATTTCATTACAATGTATCACCCACAAACATACATGCAATCTCAAAGAACCATCCAAATTTTATAGGGATTCACTATGATCTTATGTCTTTGACTGGGGAGGGACATGAGTCCATTACATTCATGTAATGGAGTTTTCCTACAACAACATCTATCAGTCCAATATCGACATGACTTAATGTGGATCCTTGCATGGGAAGTCGTGTAGGTGACCACTATACTAGTACAAAGTTGGTGAAACAAAAATTTTGAAATTTGAGGATTTGCAATTATATTATGATAATGTACATCTAATGAATATGATTGGCTTGTTCTTCAGAGCATGTGAACATGCATTTATGAAAATCTAGTTGATCAAGGCCATTGCAAAGAATAAGCATAAGACCAGTCTTAGATACATGGGTCCATTTGGGGTTCAGGACCATACTATGAGTCTATTTATAGTCTAGGTTTTCCGCTACAGTATAGCTTGATGCATATTGTCTTTCATGTATCCAATATCTAGAGGTACATCAAACATCCCAACCATTCCATGAACCATGAGACTATCTAGTTGAGAAACTCTCTGGTCTATCAAGAGGTTTTCGTGAAGATTATCGACAATCATCCAAGGATCTCTAAAATAAGAAGATCAATAATGTGAAAATTCTCTATAAATACCTAAATAGTGATGATGCCACATCTTGAGTTCAAGTCTGATATGGATTCATATTTTTCCATTCTTTTTCAAGGATTTTAATTATGAGGGAAACATTCCTAATAAGAAGGGAAGTATATCATAAAGTAGTTTTTCTCTCACTTTCATGCATGCACACTCTAACTCTAACCTTGATATAATATACTCAATTTGTATCTCTCTTTGTTCTTTGAGTAATATTGAAACTAATATTGCTCAAATACCAACCTATGGTTTCTAATTATTAATTTCAATATCTTTTGATATATGTTGTATACACATGTGTACATGCAATGACTTTTGTTTCTTACTTCATTCAAACTTTTTTGTGTGATACATAAACTTCTTGTCACGCCCCAATCTCATATTAACCACAAACCACAAGATTAGGACGCAACAGGATGGGATTTACACATAAGCCAACCACTCTTCACTTTTTAAAACATTTCTAAGATATTAATAGAAAAATCTGATTTATGATGTAAAATGAAACTAAACAAACTACGGAAGCATCTTTAATAAATTGGAAAGCAATATAAACAGAGTCTACATCATATTACATTGTCCGACATAAAATAAAGCATAACAGTTAATTTACATCTCTATACACATTCTCTCTCACTCACATCTTGTCCCGAAGATCGAGGGGAATGGACTAAGAGACCTCTAACTACTAACTACATATACCTTCTACAGACTAAGCGATAGGATGAAAGGATCCTTCAGATTTCCTGCTGCTAATAATAACCTGAAAATGTTTTGAGTAGAGGTATGAGCCTACTCGCTCAGTGAATAGCATTTCACTTAGCTATCACTAAACAACTCATCAGGTTTATAAATTGAAATTAAACATAAATGCAGAACTAAGCAAGGCAGTTCTAATAACATATCAGTTTTGCAGAATATAATCACATTTCACGCAATAGCACATAATTTGAACAGATAATCAGATATAAAGAAATAGCACACACGTTTGAATACTTTAAATTTACTGTGATCCTATATGATCTCATATTTATTTTATTATGCCCTAATCATATGCAGCGTACTCTGCATATAAAGATCCGTAACAAGTCCATACTACGACCCCACCGTATAAGACTTAGCGACACACCCGGGAAATGCTAAGTCTGACGCCAGCCCTGCTCTGCTACAGGACCCCTGGCTCTCCGGCCAGAAACATAGGCTCTACGGCCTCAAAGCACTACTATGAGTGCACCAGACTCCTCCTTTAACCTGAGTACACCGGCGGAGGGTCTCACAGGGTTACCTTCGTGACACAAGCACGAATGGTGTTAGATAACCAAGTTTTCTTTTTCCCAGTGCCATCGTGACACAAGCACGATTGTTGTTGGACACTGCCTCTCTTTCTATCCTCGTGCCACCAGAATTACTCAACCGGTTGATGTTGGACACAAGTTTCACCCCTAAGAAACATACCTTCTTTTAGGGGTTCTACGGTGTTAGGGCACCTAGGTCTATTAACTGATTAACAAATAAACATTTAAACAGGAATATCACATTTCATGCATATTGCACAATCTGAATAATACATGAAGCAAATATATATTCATTATCATCATTAAACATATTTCAGTATCATTTATCCACTTTCGATGCTAAACATCTATTTTTAAATCAGCAAATACATAACACTTATAATACAGGAAAATTTCATCATTTTCACTAAGCATATTAAGTAATTCAAGTTCCAATGAAACTAACATACTCTATTGTATGTACTACACTGTTTAGAAGTTATACTAACTGATACAGAAGTAATTAAGCATTTAAATTGAGTTAAATAATGATTTCTAAATGAACTACTACTCACTGTACTGAAACTCGGCCGACCAATCTGGGAACTCGGCCGATTGGCCGAAAACTCGGCCGATTCACTCTAGGCAACTCGGCCGATCGGCTGACAACTCGGCCGATCAGTCTCCAATCTCGGCCGATTGGAACCCTGTTCGATTTCCTTATAAAGGAAACTCGGCCGAATCACACCGAATTCGGCCGATCAAAAAGCTGACCCTGCAATAAAACAATAGCATCATACACGAATCTAGATTGATTCAAACAACAACTAGGTCTAGCTAAGGCTATGAATTTCTTGTCTAAAATCTAGACCAAGCACAAGGGCATCATCTCCTTGGAAAAAGCCATGCCATAGAGTTCTAATTCAAACCTATATACAGAACAGACACCTCTACGTTTACTGACAAACTGAAAGAAGAACCGTGCTTAATACTTGGCACATCTAAAGCTGCAATGTCGAATCCATGGTCATGAATAGGAGGTAGGAAGTACCTTCCCGGAGTTTCACATCAGCCGACAGACTCCTCCTTGGTCATGCACCGCGCAGCAGTAGCTGCAGGTCTACCGATGTTCAGCCAGCTAGGGCTCAAGGTGGTTGAACTATGGCTAGGCTCCGGATCCAGGCTAGAGCTCCTTGGTCGACCTCGGCGCCGAAGTTTGGAGGGGCTGGCCGCACCAAAGGTCCCTCTAGCCGGCGACTTGCTGCACCAGCAGCTTGGGCGGCCTCTTCTAGGCGGCGTCCTAGCAGCTTGGCTGCTCGGTAGGCTGTGGCTAGGGCAAATGGAGAGAGGGGGAAAGAGAAAGGGAAGAAGGAGAGGAGGCGATTTCTCCTGGAGTCGAGCTTGAGAGCCCTAGGGCGGCTATCAGCTTCAAGATGCCGCAGGTCCCGACCCTGCTCAAGCGTCGCGCCTACTGTTCCATCGAGTATCGGCTGAGAAAGGAGAAGATAAGGGAAAGAAAGCAACTTCCCCATTAAAATAAATAATTGGGAAAAATTGCAACTTAAACCCTAGAAACTAAAAAGGTCATAACTTGTGACTCGTAGGTCCGATTTGGACGATTCTTCTTGCAAACTTTCAAACACGGAATTCTCTACAACCTCAAAGCGAGAAAACTTGCTAAAAGGACTATTTCACTGGGTCAAAGCTCTAATTACAACTGTGATTACTTGATTCAACTTAATGTACTAAATAATCAACATTTTCATCATTACTTTCCTCAGATGATTCAATCTCAGTTGTTAATTCACATCTTAGCATTTCTTGATTATCTATGATGTTTAATTGATACTCAACACTAATTGAGGTGTTTTACGTAATTCGAGGTACTTATCGACTAATCATGGAGTGGGTCATAACAACCTTTTCCCCTTAAAAGAATTTTGTCCCGAAATTCCTAAAAGAGAAAGGAAACGTGTTACTCATTTCTGACTCGTATTCCTACGTAGCTCCCTCTTAGGTTAAGATTTCTCCACAAAACTATCACTAATGGTATCTCCCAATTCGTGAGTTTCTTGATCCTCTGATCAACCATCTATATAGGTCCCCTAACCTAGGACACATCTGATCTGATTCCAGATCAACCCACAAAACATTGTCTTTCCAGAACTGTTATAACAGTATCTCAATTTATGGTAATTACTAAGAAATTATTATACTCTACATGCAAACAAACTAAAATTCTTAAATAAACAGAATGCATGTCAATTTGGCAGTTTATACTAAAAATCATGCAATTTAACTGTTAAACATCATCACATCTTATAATGAAAATTGATATCAAGATACTTGATTCATCGTACACCCTATCCTTAGGGTTCCATTTGCCTTGTTCATTCATCACATGCCAACACCCTACTCTTAGGGTTATCTCATTCACTAATCACTTGGCAACACCCTACTCTTAGGGTTTCCATTATCTCATCTGTTTGATTGCAATTCAAATCACAATACGGTGTCATTCTAAAACTGGCAGAGCAGTATATTTCAAATCATTGTAATTACTGAGTAATCTTTATATCATGCATACAGGTAGATTAAAAATTCATAAATATTCTAAACTCAAATCAATTTTGGCACATACATATTGAATTCATGTAATTGAACATCTTATTACACCAATAAGTGTAATTTACTTCACCTATAAGAAACCATCTGTAATATTTATCAATTATCTGAAGTTTCTCGAAGTACGTGCATATTAACCAAATTCCTGGTTTATTCATCACATAACTCAATTAAGAGTTATTTACGTATCATAACACAAATAATTAATAGTACTTGAGAATTCTAATAATACCTCATAGAAACGTGCCAATTCATGTAAATGCTAGGTCATACACATTAACATAACAGGAAGCATGCAACTAGGTTTATTTGTATATTTTAATGCTAACGTACTTCCTTGAAATCATGCACCTAATGATTTACCAAATTTGTATTGCCTGGGTTTATATTCAAACCGAAACATTATCAATTGTGTATTTCTAAACTCAACATTCACACTAAGCAAACTTTATAAGACTTAAATGTTCTTCCCAACTTCCACTGAGATGCATAACACATGCTCTCAGCATGTCCTTAAGAGTCTGAATGGTTCTCTCAGACTAACCATCCGTATGCGGGTAAACAGGTTGTACTGAATCTTAACTTTGTGCCCGAAGCACAATGCAACTGTTTCCACAACCTAGATGTGAACTTTGGATCTCAATATGATATGATTGAAACTGAATTACCAGGCAATCTAACTATTTCATTCATGTATATCTTGGTCAAGTTTCGAGACATCAAAGGTTGACTTAATATGAAGAAAGCGAGCAGACTAAATTAGTCTATCCACAACCATTCATATCAAATCACAACCTCTAGGTGTCCTGGGAAATCTTACCACAAAATCCATTGTGATAAATTCCCATTCCCATTCAGGCATAGAAAAAGATTGCAAGGTAGCTATAGATTTCTAGGGTTCAACCTTAACCTACTGGTATACACTAATTTTAACCACATTCTCAGCTACATCCTTCTGCATATCTGACCATCCGTTTCAACTACTCGAATTCATATACATCTTAGTGTTTCCTGAAAGCATAGCATACATCAATACATACACTTCCATAAAAAATCTTTTCTTTCGGCCTTTCCCCTTAAAAGAAATTTACTCTATTTCGAGGTACACACAACATGTCATGCATAGTCTGGTTTAACTCACTATCACCCTATAGTAGTTCCTTAATCTGATCATAAGTAGGCTTGAACCTGCATCTGTACAATCAAACCACTTTGTGTTGTCACCCTTAAGTCTAAGTTTAATTTCCACATTTCTACTAACAAGTCTCTATTGAAACCTTCCATAGAGAATGCATTAACTGTTGAACTTGATTTTTTGCTGAAAGCATCAGCCACCATATTCTCTTTACCAGGGTGATAATCTATTATCACATCATAAAGATAGTGACGCCATGTCTTAAAAACATGAACTTCATCAGCTATCTTTATATCATATATCGGATAATACTCCGCTTTCTATGCTACTCTCTTATTGTTATATTTCAAGTTTAAGTCTTATTCTTTTCTCTAAGTCATTACATGTTGCTCAGGTACCGTTCAGATTATCTACCTCAAAACCCGAGATCACTATCAAAGCCAGTTTACTTTTCATAGAACAAATCTCAAGGTCTTATTTTACAAGGTTACTAGTAATCAAGGTTACCTCACTAATGATATCCCTTAAACTACTACAACTTTAATCATTCTAGGGTTTTGGTCTATATCAGTAACATAGCTTTATTGTGTGTATGTGTGATCGATCATATAGATCAATTTGAGTTGCTTGGGTCAATAGCATATTAACCCAACACTCAACTTTAATTATAGTAGCTGAAAATTCAGTTTTCACAATAGTTTCTGTAATTTGTTTATTAAATGTATAACAGAAGCTCCAAAATTTTTGGAAATTTTATATGTTATTCCAAATGAAGTTTCAGACCTCCAGTAACAATTTCAGATCATTTCAAGTTACCAATAATTAATTAAAAATCAAACAGTGCACTGCTATATTGCAGTCTGCAGCAGGTTCGGCTGAGTTACAAACTCGGCCGACACCCTTACTGTAGAGGTCAAAAGTCATCCAAAAATTTCACCAATTTAACAGAGTGTCTAAAATTGTAATTTTCAAGCACAGTTAAAATTTGAGATCAATTGGATATACAAATAAAAAGATAAAATTCAATTACCACACTGCTATATCATTCAGAAAATGTGATCGGTCGAGTTTGAAACTCGGCCGATAAACAGGTTAGAACATTCTTCAAAAAATCTAATATTTTCCAATGTTGTTCAACTTTTATATATCCAAATCATATCCAAATTTGAGATAAATCAGATTTACACATAAAATACTAAAAATTATTTAGTGAGACATTCTATTTATCAAATTCTGTATTCATATGTCATTAAAATCCTAATTTGGGCCAATTAGGGTCTATGCTTCTCAAACCCTAATTCTCAAGACAAAAGAACACTTAGACTTCTTATCATAATTAAAACATCCTAGTGTATATACATTCTCACTATGTTACGGGTCTAAATCATCCAGAGTCTATTCTTATTTTACTGTTAATAGAAGTCGTTAGATCCCAGTAACGCATCCTGCCAGTCGGACCAGGCCGAACCTGTAGTCCTGAAGCCAAGAGCTACTCGGGATTAATCAACCCCTATTAATCTTAAACATGTGGAAAAAATATCCACTTAGGGCAAATCATTTATACATAATTTCGGGTCTACTTTAATACAAAGAAAACAAACATTAAACAATTCACTTCATGTCACAACAATATAAAAGAATCATACTTATTGTACAAACTGAAAGTCTAAATTCATGCATATAGGAGCGTTTCTAATGATCTTTAATCAATAAGCAATATAAAGTAGGAGTTATATCACATCCTTTATTTAATCTCTTACTCCTACATTAATTTCTGATCTCTTAACCCTAAGATTTCTAGGGTTTTTTCTCTAGCCTATCCTTCCTCTGCATACCTGGCCAGGGCATCCAGAGAAGAACAGACAGAGTAGCTTGATAATGGTCAATCTAAGTATTCAGACACCTGGCCAGGGTATCTAAACACTCAGACCTTCCAGAGCTAAAACACATCATTCGTTATTTGCCTTACTTATAACCTTATCTTTTGACCCTAATGATTCTTAACGACTCAACTTAAGCTCATTACTTGATTCTCTTGACCACATCCTCTTCCTGCTATCTGTAATAGTATAACAGAACACTTCCTGTTAGAAAATTATATATAGAAGGAAGACACCTATACCTTAATCCTATTGGTCTCTTATCCTCCCCTGACCTTGAGTAACTATGTACTCAAACCAAAGCTCTGATACCAAAATTGTCACGCCCCAATCTCACATTAACCACAAACCACAAGATTAGGACGCAACAGGATGGGATTTACACATAAGCCAACCACTCTTCACTTTTTAAAACATTTTTAAGATATCAATAGAAAATTCTGATTTATGCTGTAAAATGAAACTAAACAAACTACGGAAGCATCTTTAATAAATTGGAAAGCAATATAAACAGAGTCTACAGCATATTACATTGTCCGACATAAAATAAAGCATAATAGTTAATTTACATCTCTGTACACATTCTCTCTCTCACTCACACCTTGTCCCGAAGATCGAGGGGAATGGACTAAGAGACCTCTAACTACTAACTACATATACCTTCTACAGACTAAGCGATAGGATGAAAGGATCCTTCAGATTTCCTGCTGCTGATAATAACCTGAAAATGTTTTGAGTAGAGGTATGAGCCTACTCGCTCAGTGAATAGCATTTCACTTAGCTATCACTAAACAACTCATCAGGTTTATAAATTGAAATTAAACATAAATGCATAACTAAGCAAGGCAGTTCTAATAACATATCAGTTTTGCAGAATATAATCACATTTCACGCAATAGCACATAATTTGAACAGATAATCAGATATAAAGAAATAGCACACAAGTTTGAATACTTTAAATTTACTGTGATCCTATATGATCTCATATTTATTTTATTATGCCCTAATCATATGCAGTGTACTCTGCATATAAAGATCCGTAACAAGTCCATGCTACGACCCCACCGTACAAGACTTAGCGACACACCCGGGAAATGCTAAGTCTGACGCCAGCCCTGCTCTGCTACAGGACCCCTGGCTCTCCGGCCAGAAACATAGGATCTACGGCCTCAAAGCACTACTCTGAGTGCACCAGACTCCTCCTTTAACCTGAGTACACCGACGGAGGGTCTCACAGGGTTACCTTCGTGACACAAGCACGAATGGTGTTAGATAACCAAGTTTTCTTTTTCCCAGTGCCATCGTGACACAAGCACGATTGTTGTTGGACACTGCCTCTCTTTCTATCCTCGTGCCACCAGAATTACTCAACTGGTTGATGTTGGACACGAGTTTCACCCCTAAGAAACAGACCTTCTTTTAGGGGTTCTACGGTGTTAGGGCACCTAGGTCTATTAACTGATTAACAAATAAACATTTAAACAGGAATATCACATTTCATGCATATTGCACAATCTGAATAATACATGAAGCAAATATATATTCATTATCATCATTAAACATATTTCAGTATCATTTATCCACTTTCGATGCTAAACATCTATTTTTAAATCAGCAAATACATAACACTTATAATACAGGAAAATTTCATCATTTTCACTAAGCATATTAAGTAATTCAAGTTCCAATGAAACTAACATACTCTATTGTATGTACTACATTGTTTAGAAGTTATACTAACTGATACAAAAGTAATTAAGCATTTAAATTGAGTTAAATAATGATTTCTAAATGAACTACTACTCACTGTACTGAAACTCGGCCGACCAATCTGGGAACTCGGCCGATTGGCCGGAAACTCAGCCAATTCACTCTAGGCAACTCGGCCGATCGGCTGACAACTCAGCCGATCAGTCTCCAATCTCGGCCGATTGGAACCCTGTTCGATTTCCTTATAAAGGAAACTCGGCCAAATCACACCGAATTCGGCCGATCAAAAACCTGACCCTGCAATAAAACAGTAGCATCATACATGAATCTAGATTGATTCAAACAACAACTAGGTCTAGCTAAGGCTACAAATTTCTTGTCTAAAATCTAGACCAAGAACAAGGGCATCATCTCCTTGGCAAAAGCCACGCCATAGAGTTCTAATTCAAACCTATATACAGAACAAACACCTCTACGTTTACTGACAAACTGAAAGAAGAACTGTGCTTAATACTTGACACATCTAAAGCTGCAAAGTCGAATCCATGGTCATGAATAGGAGGTAGGAAGTACCTTCCCGGAGTTTCACATCAGCCGACGGACTCCTCCTTGGTCATGCGCCGCGCAGCAGTAGCTGCAGGTCGACCGATGTTCAGCCAGCTAGGGCTCAGGGTGGTTGAACTATGGCTAGGCTCCAGATCCGGGCTAGAGCTCCTTGGTCGACCTTGGCGCCGAAGTTTGGAGGGGCTGGCCGCACCAAAGGTCCCTCTAGCCGGCGACTTGCTGCACCAGCAGCTTGGGCGGCCTCTGCTAGGCGGCGTCCTAGCAGCTTGGCTGCTCGGTAGGCTGTGGCTAGGGCAAACGGAGAGAGGGGGAAAGAGAAAGGGAAGAAGTAGAGGAGGCGATTTCTCCTGGAGTCGAGCTTGAGAGCCCTAGGGCGGCTATCAGCTTCAAGATGCCGCAGGTCCCGACCCTGCTCAAGTGTCGCGCCTACTGTTCCATCGGGTATCGGCTAAGAAAGGAGAAGATAAGTGAAAGAAAGCAATCGCCCCATTAAAATAAATAATTGGGAAAAATTGCAACTTAAACCCTAGAAACTAAAAAGGTCATAACTTGTGACTCGTAGGTCCGATTTGGACGATTCTTCTTGCAAACTTTCAAACACGGAATTCTCTACAACCTCAAAGTGAGAAAACATGCTAAAAGAACTATTTCACTGGGTCATTGATTCAACTTAATGTACTAAATAATCAACATTTTCATCATTACTTTCCTCAGATGATTCAATCTCAGTTGTTAATTCACATCTTAGCGTTTCTTGATTATCTATGATGTTTAATTGATACTCAACACTAATTGAGGTGTTTTACGTAATTCGAGGTACTTATCGACTAATCATGGAGTGGGTCATAACACTTCTCCTATGTGTAAAAGACACTTTTCCAAGGAAAGTGGTTAAGATTTCACGTAAACTAAAGTTTCAATGTAAAAGTTGTGACCTATGCAAGTTTATCCTATTCCTACCCATTTTCACAGATTTTTCTCTTCCTTTTATCCTTTCCCCCTTAGACCGACCTTACTGGGCTTCAACCTTGATGCTCTACATCCTCACCCCTCACTAAGCCATGATTCACGGCCAAGACTGGGAGTGTCACCATGTTACCCAATCACAGGCCAATAGGACAGGGTGATTTGAGTATACAAGAGGAGTCGTCCCCAACTTACGTAGGTTAGTGGCTAGGACCATGACAATTCCACCTGGTCGTTGCCCCCATATTCTCTTCTATGACTTCCTAGCACCTCCTTTATCTCCCATTCCTCTCTAAACTCCCCCATGCCTCTAGGAGTGATTTTAGGCTAGTGAAGTGGCACTTGGACCACATCACTACAACCACCTCCACAATGAAACCCTAATTCACATCTCTACCACCACCTATTATTCTATAAATTACTCCACCATGTTTGAAAGCTCTCATTCTTAACCACTGTCACCTCCTCTAAACACCACATGCCCTATTTCACAAACCCCTATTTTTCTAAGGGGATTTATTGCTAAGCCACCCATTCAAATTGAGAGACATCGACTCTGATAGATCCACACCAACTCATACTTAACTAACTATCTTTCATTTGCACCTATCATCTCTATTATGTCTATCTATCTATCTATCTATCTATCTATCTATCTATCTATCTATCTATCTATCTATCTATCTATATCTTGTGCCAAAAGTCAACTTTGATGAGAATCACCCAATGGGAGCACACCACACAACCACATGCTCACCTACCTCACCTTGCCTCTCCTATTTGGTGGAGCTGTCCAGTAAGAGGACAACACAAATATAAGACCAACATACCCCACACTACCTATCACGCTGCCTGCCTTATGAGCATTAAGTTACCACACCATGTGACGCCCTCCCACTGGTCCATGGTGGTATATCTCTCTCCTCTCCTCAATAAAGTACCAAACAAATGCCTTTCTTGTTTAATTCATGGGACTTACATCCCTTAACTAAATATATCAAACAAGTATATCATTTTTATTAGAGAACTATAAGGATTATGTTAGAAAATGCTTCCAAGGTATATATCCATGCCTAATTCTATTGATTATCTTGAAATGCATTATTTTATTCCTTTTTTCTAGTATTTAATGACATTTATGCTTAGTAAGAAGTAATGATACCTGAAATATACTTTGCCACCCTAAGTAGTAACTTTTGAAGTAGTTATGAAACCTTGATCGAACTATTCTCTCTTTTGTATCATTTATGCCTTGTGTGACATTAAAAAATTATGAAATGTAAGACTTTTAATGTTATATCTTCAAATATATTCAAACATGAATAACATAACAACCCCGTCTATTTTTTAACACTTCTCAGTGACCTAACTATCTTGTGAGTCAAAATCAAGACCTTGATCATTATGATGCATTAAATTTAGACTATGTGACATCAAAATGCAATGAATATAAACTACCAAGATAATTTTTACTTAAATCATTATATCATATTGAGATATTATGATTGGCCCATTAAAAGAAAGGGTAGCCAGCCTCAAAGACTTTGGTATGTTGTGGATGTTCCACCTAGTTAGTTCTAGTATTATACATGATGTCATATGAAAAATATGTGAAGCATGCATGCACTTTTCTAATGATGAAATTAAGATATCTAATAGATAACTAGACTTAGGGAAATATCCTCCACCTTGAAAATGTATTCATGTGACCAAAACCTTACTGATCTACAATTACTCACATCTATTTATATCTCGTGTCCTCTTAAAGAGATCTATTCAAAGATTTAACCTAGTCTCCTAAACTAAATCTCTTCATTAATGTACTTTTACCTACTTGACCATACTATGATATTGAAATGTTTGCATGTATAAAACCTAATAATGCTTATCTACATAATTTACTTGTTTGAGATACTTTTCCCTATGAATACTACTTTTGTGTTTATCATAGTATGTTGAAAAACCTTGAACATAATGTCCAAATCCGTTATATAACCCATGTGCACCTGACTCATTTTTTGGGGTAAGCATACAAGGCTCAATGTAGCTACTTATCTAAATCAAGTAAGGGAACAACACATGATGAAATAGGGTTACCTCACTGACTTCGGTTTTGGGGTCCCTCACATAGAAACAAGGTTACTTTTGGGATTTTAGCCTCAGTTATCCCTCATGGACCATTCCTTTGAAAGATTGGTCACAACCCAAATAATGATGATGTTGGTATTTGGAAAATGCATCAACACCATGCTTCATATAAAAAGATAGTAGATTATTGTTTCATTTTAGTTCATTCTAACTATGATGTTTATAGACAAGAAAATTAACATATGACTCTAAAATATCTTCTCATTTCTTTGCATAGAATTCTCCATGCTTTCACATTGATATTTATTATTAATATTTTGGATGATTCCAAGTGATGATACACTACCTACAATGTCTAAAAACTCATTCTATTAAATGTGACAACAATGGGTTTGTGTAATAGTAATGGGAATAGAAATTCTTATCTGCATGATGCAATCTATGTAGTATCTTTTGGAGTTGTATATTTCCTTTTACGTTTCCTACAAGCTTGATGTATAAATCTTTGGATAATTAATGACAAATGGAGTGTTGTTGTCTTGTTTCATATATATGCTTATGTGTTTTTTTACCATTCTAGAGACAAACACTCAAGTCATAACACCACTGAATCTCTAGTCAAGGGAGATTGGATTTGGGTAATGGATGGATCTTCAACAAAGGACTAGGCTTAGGCTCGATTATAGGGGTCTGGTTTAGGGCCTAATTAGGGTTAGTTTCCAAACCCTAATTCTTATGTACATGGTCTATGGGGCTAGGAACTCTAGTTATACATCATTGACATCGTAATCTTGCAAAGATCTCAAGGTTTAATTAATACCTAAGTAAGATCAAATCATAATATAAAATATTAGTTCAACATGTCTAACATTTTATTCATCAACTTTAGGGTTTGCATGTAATGTTATCTCACATTGTTGCATTAAAATATTCATTTTAAATTAAGAGCATAATCACACCTTTAATCTATCTTTTCATAATAAACATAGATTTTTGATCAGTTTAATGTATAGTTTATTTAAATCGAGGTTAAACTTTATTTTTAACAACTAATGCAAGATAACCATATTTTGACATACTATAAGGTTCTAAGTCAACGAATTAAAAAATGTTGCTACTTAACCTGGGGTTGGGTTTGAATGAGGGGTAAAGACTCGACTTTCATCATGTTGTGCCTTGTATTACCATGTACTTGCAGGATGTTTCATTATGTTTGAACCCTTCTTCATATTCCTTATTTTTCTTGCTCTATTCCACCTTGTTGGTACCAACTATAAGGTTGACTTCTTCTATATGACACAGGAGTCCCAAGAGAGGGTATAGAAAATTTCGTAGTGCCCTACTGGACATCGTCGGTTACACGCTTTATCCTATGATGGCTAGAGTTATGAAAGATTAGAGTTTCATCCTATAATATGGAAGAAAATAATCAAGGAAGCTAAATAGGAGAAGAAATATTAACTACACATTTTAGAGAGGAGTATGGGAATCCAAGACCTTCTATAAGGTGATGAACTCTTCAATGTGGTTTGTGGTAGCTAGGATGCTCATTTGGCCATCCTTTTATATGCATAGAGGGTCAGGGAAGACTAGCCAATAGATGGGTCCTTGCGAAGGCATTTTGAGTGCCTCAACCAATTTCTCCTCATTTATTGAAGACTTCTAGTTCCTTATATAGGAACTAGGATATACATCTTGGCCCTACAACGTCTTCAAGCCATCAGGGTTTTATGGTGTTATGCAAGAAAACCTCAAAATAATGTCAATATTGGATTTGGTTGGGTTTGTTATGACCCTAGGGTTGATTGAGCAGTTAACTAGTGAATTTTATTGAAGGTTGAGGAGGCTGAGAGAGGTAAAAGTGAGTGAGGTCATCTATGATAGTATTGGAGTTTTGTGGAGTTTGGTTGACTAGGTAATATCCCTAATCTTGACAATGCCAAAGATTCTGGACCCATATCTAGGAACGAGGATCTCCCTCACAAAGTTTGTTAAGGTACTTAATTAAAACCACTTATCACAAAATATATTCAATAGGTGATGTAAGTTTCTTAACTGGCCCTAAATTTTGGGATCAACTTAAGCTAGACATTATTGGATTTTGGATCAAAGATTAGATAAAAACTAGTTCATTTTATATGCTAAACTTTGTTTTCAAGAAAGGTCTAGACATTACCTACTTAGTTACCTAAGACACAAGATAACTTGGAATCTTCTAAAATTTCTTTAATGATCTCATAATTCATTTATCAACAAAATAAAAAGATATAAACATAAATAATTTGATATGTCAAAATGGTGTGTGTAAAACGCATGTAATCCTTCACTATGACCTAGTCAAAATAATAAAGAGGTGGGTTTTGATATAATATTCCACACACCTAAAATTTATTAATACTTTGGTTAGAGTAAGTACAAGATAAATATGAAATGACAAGTTGAATACATTTTTGGGAATTCTTGGACATGCTTATAAGTCATAGAGTCAATTTTGATTAGCCTTAGTTGCTAGGATAAACGTATATTGGGCAATATCTTGTTGTTTGTCTATAATGGAAACCAGGCGGCAGTTGAGTTCATCTCAACATCCTAATGCAAATGGTTCTATAAATGCATGAAGAAGAGGGTGGTAGGAGTCAACAGATCTTGGGACTCCTACACTTAAGGAAAAGAGGGAATTCAAAGAGAGAGGTGATATCTCTATTTGTCTCATTGGCCGCATCCATAGTTATGGATCCGAATTGACTCCTGTCATTCACAATATTTATTCTATTTTAAATAAAAATCTATACCAAGAAACTAATCACCTAGTCGATATCAACCCTTCAATTTATCCCAAATTTTGGGATTATCTAAAATTATCCATTACCTAACATTGGGTCATAGATTAGGTATAAATAAGTTTATTTGATGTAAGAAAAATGATTTTCATGGCTAAAATTTCCATTAAAGTGTTTATGATCTCATAATCCATTTAACAATAAAATAAATTTGTCATTGGTATTTAATATTATCATAAATATGAAATTCTTGATTTGTATCATAAGGACCTCTTTCTAAACGTAAAAGTAAAATTAAATTGTGCTTAACTTGGATTTTAGGGCCCATCACTTTTAAATGAGGCACTATAATGAATCCACAGGTTTTAGTGTAGTCTTAATACACAATTAAGGCGTGAAACACCATTATATTTGAGTAGATGTATTTAATGAGTATTTTTTCCATATTTCTATATTTACCTAAATTGACGGTGAAATCTAACTCTAAATCTAAAAATAATCAATGAATGTCATACCATTTATCTTATTACTCAGCTTTGATTCTCCCATATGTTTTTGAATTAAACATAGAACCTCCAAAGTTTGTGGTCATGACATTCATCCCACCTTAATAAGAATTGTTTCCTCTAAATTCAAAACAATTAGGTTAAAGTGTATTGCAACTCTTCATTATCCACATGCATTATTAGTCTAGAAACAGAATTGGGAAATATTTTATCTAAAATTATTAATTACTTCCATTGAAATGACTACATGTATACATAAACTAGGGCTGGAACCATACTATTTATTGTGTGATTTTTCTCCCTCATTATTTATTACATTATATTTTCACTTGGTTATTAGTTTTTCACTTATTGACTTTATTTTCACCTATTTCTCAAACAAAAGAACTATATTTTAACTATATATGAGTAGATGGTATGGTAAAACCCCTATACCCTAGATAATATGGTTAGTTCACAAATAGGATACTCATAATATATAAATGTATCATAATTGGATACCCATTTTCTCATACATATACTAAGATGAAATAAATAGTTGGCTACATTCAAAATATAAAGGCCATCAAATTTATCATACAGAGGTGGTACATCCACACCTTATCTTTTAGTTCAAAAATTATATTGAGTCATCCTCAAAAGTGACTCCCAAACATGAATACCATTAACTCCAAAAATTTTTCTTAAATATTATTAACACAAGGGGAAAAGTGCTTTCACAGATCTCTATATTTGTTAACAACCTCCCTAACAATGTTATTTCAATAACTATAACATAACTACTTGTATTATGTATATCTATATCTCATGTATCATATGCCATAGTCATTCCCTTATGGTTTCTAGGGGTATACCTACTTTTTAAGTGATATTCATCTGACACCAAGGGCCTTATGTATTTATGAAGTGCCTTTCGCTTTACCCCTCAAGACTCATGTACTCATGGATTGTCGATTCTCCTAAACCCTCAGGCCTCGTGTACTTATGGGTGGCTTTCGCCAAACCCTGAGGGCCTTATGTACTTAGGGAATGATCACCTCCTAGATCTTTGAGTCTCATGTACCTTTAAGCATCCTACTTGACACTCAGGTCGACTTAGGTCTGTAACATACTTAGTATTAATTGAGATGTTATAACTTCATTTTGTCTCTATCATTTTTTATACCTTATTTATGGATGAGGGTCTCCAATTTGATTATGTTTTGTGTCTTATGACTTATCCCAAAAAAATTTAAATAGGAGTCCAACTCATCATTTGTATTAAGTACACAAATCTAAGATTCTAATCAGATGCTTTGACTCCCACAAACTAGCTCAATCATTCTATGCGGGGTAGGGTTGATCATGCATAGGTTGAGGGAGATCATTATATTTAGCTCCCAAGTTGCTATCTCTTTCTTATTCCATGTGTTTAGAGAGGCAAACCAAGTGTCCTAAAATCTAGAAAAACTCATACCTATTCATATATCTTTCTTTGTAAACCTAGAGAATATCCCTCTAGCTTGCCTTAATGATACATGTAACGAGTTAAAGTTTTCATAATAATGATGAATTTTGAACCTAAAAAAATGATTTATTGAGATGATCCAACTAACTACAAATTTGTATCCATGCATCTTACCAAATCATTTATTTTTTTTGTTAGAATCCCATTTATCTATCATTAGTTATACATCTTAACATACACATATTTATGTATTATATAATTCAATTCAACAAATTATTTTTATATGATACAACTATATTATGTAAGTGAGTGTATGGGATTAAGAGAGAAAGATTTCTCTCCCCCTCTCCCATAACCCGTGGCGGAGGCCGGACGCCCGGGAGGGTGATAAATCAAGAGATGCTTCTCCGTGTGGTTTCGAACCCGGGTCCCTTCTTTGGAGACCAGCAGAATTTGCCAACCGAGCTATTCCTTTGCCGGCTATGTAAGTGAGTGTATGTATGTATGTATGTATATATATATATATATACTACTACTACTACTACTACTACTACTACTACTATAAAAAGAGAGAGTTCATGCTGTGCTCTCCTTGATTCTCTCTCTTCTCACAAAAATTTTCAACTTTTTTTATATTTGTTCAATTTTATTTTTTTTCTTTCATGATAAAATCAGTTGCCGCAAACCTCTCAACTTCTCTGTCACATTCCTTCCTTCAAAGTGCATTTTGGAGTCAATAAACAACACATTT
Organism: Alisma plantago-aquatica; assembly: GCA_963693085.1. NCBI lineage: Eukaryota > Viridiplantae > Streptophyta > Magnoliopsida > Alismatales > Alismataceae > Alisma > Alisma plantago-aquatica. The sequence continues at coordinate 595,319,388 of OY856409.1, forward strand.
TTAAATTTTCTAAAACAATTAAGAGAATTACCATTATCCTTTTGTAAAATTTTATGTTTCAAATATTTAATGTAAAATAAACACGTTCAATGGGGCATGTGCATGTGAATGTGTGTGTTAACTAGTATATATACATATATATGAGTTTGGTTTGATCAAACTACACCCTCAAATTGCACCAAGCTCTTTTTAGCGGTATGGAAATTTTTGGAATCAAGCCAAACTATTCTCCCTCCTAAACCTGAACTCAACTGGTCTGGTTTGATTTTGTGTCCAACCCCAGTGGAAGGTGATCATCCTATTTTTGGTTCTCCCTCCCCTTCAACCTGACCTCTTCATTTTTTGCGTCCCGCACATCTCTTTAATTTTTAGTTCATTGGAAGGGAAAATGGATATGAAGGTGAATAACTTCAATCAAGTTTTGATCTCCTCACTGCAAGTCACAACAATAACTATAAAATTGATGTGTGATATGTGTATGTTGTCTAAGAAAAAATTGCATGTGTGCACACAACTATGCATGGGTTGTGTGGATATAAATTTTAGTAGTGGTATTTGGAGTGGGGATAAATCATTGGGGCTCTTCCCTTATCCCAATGCAAGTATAAGGCTACCCAAAGAATCAATGTGATTAAAACAACAAAAAGAAAACCCTAATTGATCTTAAAAACCCCGTGAAGTTGTTTTCATTCTTCACCATCAGTGCTTGCAACCATAACCTCCTTCTCTCAAGTTGAGGCTTCTCTAAGCCAATCCTTTTTCTAGAGGCATTGTAATGAATCCTTGAAAGATTATTGACTACAAGACAGACCTGTCAAGTCCCTTGAAGGCTTCCCCCAATCATTCATCCATATTATGTGGAAGTTCTTCATTAGAACACTTTCTTAGAACCTCCTAGGCTCGCAAGAGTGATAGGAAAGCTTCCTTGGGCCTCTAGGTTCCTAGTTTGATCTTTGCTTCAATGAAAAGTAAGGCAATATAGCTTCTTTCTCCATTTTCCCTCCTATTATCCTAGCCACTACGTATCCCCTTCACCCACCTCATGGCTTGTAGAAAATCTAAACAAGTCTACCATGACCGATTGTAGCTAAACCACCTCCAAATTAAGGTTCATAGTGCCCATAACCAAATTCCAACTATGTAGTTGACTGCATGCATGATGCATCATGTAGGACCTGGGGAGGAAGAATCCCCTTAAGGATTGTACTGGCTTGTCTTGATCAATGTTTGAAATACTAGCCATGGATTAAGGGAACTATGATGTTTTCTCACTATTGAAAACATGACCCCTTGTTAATTAAAATACAGACTATGTTACAGAGGTAGTGCTTCCAAATTGGCTAATTTATGTTTAGTTTGTGTTAAATCTAGTAAACAAACTATAAATCAGATTATAAACAAACTATATATCAATTTGATCAAAACTTCATGTAGATTCTAGACAAAGTATATTCAAGGCTCACATATACTTCTTATTAAGAAGTTATATATTATGCATGAATGTAAGATAATATTACATAAAAACCTTAATGTATATAAACCAAATGTGAAAATTGTTTAATGTTGGATGAAATTTCTTCGTAATGACACCATTCCATGCCTCATTTCATAAGGAAGCTCAAAGTGGCTCTATTTTGATTATATATTCCATCCATAAACCAATTTCATTTGTTTGATATCCCTTTGTGATATGATCTTATCTTACTTAGGTAATAATGAAATATAAAGATCTTTGTGATGTTAGGATGTTAATAATGTGCACTTATTGGTTTGAGATCTTTAAAACTTTTACATGATAATTATGGCTTATAACCTAAACCTAATCTTACCACATACCCTAGCATACTACCCTGACTAGATTTAATCAACATTATATGAATACAATGATGACATCTTACATTTACATATAGTTCTAGATTTATTGATTTTATGGAATACATCTTGTTTGGATTACATATGATTTGAAGTGCATGATTAGTATTTCATGGCTTACTTGAGAAGGTACATAATTATTTTATGAACTATTGATCATATCAACAATTAATTGATCCCTGAATATTTTTAGATATGTTTGATCACATGCTTAAAATTATTGGGTGTTTATTTAAATCCATAAGTATGATGCATATCTACTTCATAAAATAAATACTATGATATTATGAACCTATTGTTATTCCTATCGAGGGGAAACTTGTATAACTCTAATGTTGGGTAGAGAAATGAATACACTAGTTGGTTAATGAGGAAACCTTGGCCCATCTGAATCTAACTTGACCAAAGTCTAAGGTTCTTGCCCAAACTAAAATACCTATGGTATAATGTTTGAGGTTCTTGGTCTTGACCATAGGAATTCTTGCTGCATGGTGAGACTTATAATGGTTTAGGGAAGTCATTTCATAAGTTGATAGTGGGAGTGACATTGTATTGTTGTACAATAGATCTCGTACATGCATATATTTTGATTATAGAGCTTGATAAGGCATTTTAGATTTTGTACATACTAGAGGAAGCCATAACCAGGCATACAATCCATCTAAAAAAGAAAAACACTAGCCACTGGTACTCCATGGAGAAAGATAAAAGACCTATCCCCTGGGTGGACTTTTAGAAGGAGTTTGGAAGTAGGTAATTTTTTCATTAATGCCTATGGGATAAGATAAGGAAATGTGAGAACCTCTCTTGTAGGAAAATGAGAATGAATGGAGTAAGAATAATAGTTCAGGGATCTCCTATGGTTCTGTCCTCAAATAGCCCATTTTGATGATTGTAGAATCTAATGATTTGAGGAAGTGATGAACATGGAGTTGCAAAAGCTTACATCCATGATGGAGATAAGATATTAATGTAGGGTTCCATGGAGGTGACATGAACAATATAGGAAACAAAAAATATTTATCCTCATTTACACAAGCAAATCTTGTCAACATTAATATAATGGGAAGGAAGGGAGGTGAAAAATACATTTATCATGGAGTACATCTGATGACAATTCTCACAAGAATATATATGAATAAGGAAGTTGACAATGTGTCCCAATGTAGTCACAAAGGCATCTACGTCTCTATATTGTATACACAAATGATTGAGAACTCTACATTGTGCTCTAAGAGAGAGTAGGAGAGGAGTATCCTTCTTGCTTGCAACATCCTATCATTGCACAATGTTACCTTCTCTCTCTCCTTGTGGGTAATTATCACTATTTATAAATGGGTCACCAAAACCCTAACAATCATACCCCTATTTATGGGAGAGGTAAGGGAGTATGGTTTCTAATCAACAACAGAAAATGAAAAAGATAGTGGTCACCATTTTGTAGCATGCTCATAGATAGCCCATCAATTGATTGGCTTACTCCAATGGATCCAACTATCTAGGTCAGGTGATGTAGCCCTATTTTAGGGCTCCATCCTGTGCCATTTTGTATATAAGTTGCATCTAAACATGTTAGATTACAAGTATTTTCCCCCAATTTGATTATCATTATAAATACGCTTATGGATGTTCGTTGCACTATTTTAAAGTATTTGGACCACAATGGATGGACGAGTGTGATGGAGGGGCCCAAAGAAGGCCCCAAAGCTCCCCCAACCTACTTTGTGGCCAAAGAGTCATCACAAAGCAAGGACATCCGAATTTGACAAAGTTTGAAGTTCATCAGCCTGCTCAAGCCCTCACCACGGCCGTGGCCACTGCCCACGGCCGTAATGTTTATTGCCAAGGAGCAGCAATTCCAACAGGAGAAATGCCCAGAATCACCACGGGCATGGCCCTCGGCCACGACCATGACAATCCAGAATCACCACGGCCGTGGCCACTGCCCACGGCCGTTATGTTTATTGCCAAGGAGTCTACAGGAGAATGTTCGCCACACACCACGCCCGTGGCCACACACCACGCTCGTGGCCCAGCCTCTTCACCACGGCCGTGGCTCCTCGCCACGGTCGTATTGAGCCACTCCATTCATTTCCAGTTTCCTTCACCATAGCCGTACCACCTGACCATGGCCATGTTATACCGTCTTCACCACGGCCGTGGCCCTTCATCACGGTCGTGGTGGCCTTCTTTCTAGCAGACTTTTCCACTATTTTTCCTTTTTTACCCCCACTCAACCCTAGCTCCTATATAAGCACTAGTTGCTTCTAGGGCTCGAGAGAGAGCACTCTCCAGCCGTCACCTAGCTGCTCCCTTGCATCCATTTCTCCAATCCACCCATTTCCTTGCATTCAATCCCATTTCCATCCATTTCCCACCCATTTCCATCATAGAAACCTAGTTTCTCTAGGTTTCTATCCATCCATTCCACCATTTTCATGCACCCCTGCACCATTGGAGGAGGGAGGACGTCTGCAGCTGCTTGGAGGTGAAGAAGAAGGCCACTTCATCAAGCTTCATGGAGTTTCTTCCTCTTCTACCCCCTTCTTTTCCTGTTTTCATGACTATGTATAGCTAAGCCCCCTTGTGGTGGGCTGTTTGGGATTAAAATGTTACTTTGATACCATGTTGGGGGATAAATTCTTCTAATGAACTCAATTCATATTTATGATGATTACTTCTTGCTTCCATCTCTTTTCCTATCTTATTGCATGTGGTTTGTGCTTCTTGTATGAATTGCTTGTTTTGAGGTTTTTGATGACACTTCATTTCTAGGAGGAATTGCGGTGTATGTGGCAATCTTAGAATGGCTCCTAGGTCCAACTAGTGGATCCCAAGCTAGCCCCCTTTGTTCCTACATACACACCCCTCCTCTTACAAATGAGTGTGAGATTTAAGTGGCTAGTGTAAGTGAGAGTGATGCAATTGCCTAGGGCCTTCTAAAGGCTAGATTGGCTAGTGGCATGAGGATTAACCCCTTCATCTCCACTCCCATCTCTACCCTCAACCCTCAATTGCCCACTATCACTTACCCTAGAAACCTAGATTTGGCCAATCTCACTAGAACTACACCTAACCCTAGTCTTCTACTAGTAGTATAGGGTATGTTCTAATGACATTGACCTCGTTGTTTGGTTTGGTAATCTAGATATGATTTGAGCACCATGCATGTTTAATGAACTCCCCCAACTAAAATCAAAGTGACATTCCCCAAACAGCCCACCCACCTTAATCACCTTGCTTAAAACCCTAATTGCTTAGTTTGCTTGTTAATGCTAGCTTAGTTCAATTGCTCTAGTCTAACTTAGTTAATTGCTTAATTTTACTCTTCAGTGCTAACTTAGGCTTTTTCTCTTGCTAGTGGTTAGTTTAGTTCGTTTTTGCTTCTTGGCTTGCTAGAGTAGTGTAACCCTTCTTGTCCCTATTTAGTTAGTTTGATAACTTAGTTTGCTAGTTTACTTACTCTTTCATAATTTAGTTTCCTTTTTGCATTTCTTACTCGCTCTCTTAGTTTAATCAACCAACAATCAACCTTAAAACCCTAAAAACCCTACTCTCCGCACTAGGAACGTAGCTCACGCTGTCTAACTCTAGCGCCCCCTTTATCCTCGTGGATCGACCCCATACTTGCCGCCTCACCTATACTACGACACGACCCTATGTGCTTGCGGGTGTAGTGTCTTAGTAGACATAGGTAGTCAGTGTGGGACCATATAAATTTTGAAAGCACAATCCCATATCCCGTGCACTCTGACCTCGTGGGGTGTAAAAGCACCACTAGTAGAGATGCACCAAGCTTTCTGGCGCCGTTGTCAGGGATAGAGGCGCTCGGCCTAGTTAGATAGTGTAGCTTAGCCTTTCCTTTTGCCCTCACCATTGCTATTATTTATTCTTTGTGTTACTCTTGCATATTGGTTCGCTAACTTGGCTCCTTGTTGTTTGTTTGTGACTTGCGCAGGTGACAGCTGTGCATGCGTAGCACGCATTTGACTTGCACCGACTTGGTGGTTTACGACCCCGAGATTGGAAGAAGAAGGTGTCAAGCTCACCGCAACCTACACCGAGAGGCCGAGATGGCACAGAATGACCTGCCACTGGAGGTTCCATCTCCACCGCCACATCGCCCGCTTCACGAGTACTTCACGCCGGGGAACTACAACTCCCCCATCGCCACTCTAGTTGACCAGATGCCAGGTCAACAGTTCTCCATCCCGCTGGCACTCTTGGGGATTCTCCCTACATACTTTGGTATGGAGAATGAGAACCCCTACCACCACATAGATGCGTTCCTTGAAACGTGCTCTACCTTCGGCACGCCTGCTGCCACCGACAACTTGATCAGGAGGACACTCTTTCCTTTCTCCCTCAAGGAGAAAGCCAAGGAGTGGTACGTCTCGAGGCCAGAGTTGGTCACTTGGAATGAGGTGAAGAACGAGTTTCTCAAGAAGTTCTTCCCCATCGCCAAGTTATCCTACATGAGAAGATGCATCACATCGTTTGCCCAGAAAGACAACGAGCCCTTCCATGAGGCGTGGGAGAGGTTCCAGAAGCTGCTTTGTGACTGCCCTCATCATGAGGTTCCCCTTTGGCAGCTAGTTCATGCCTTTTATACCAGGCTTGAGGAGCAGAGTCAAAACAATGTAGATTCTTCTTGCGGGGGCACGTTCATGGCAAAGCCGCCCGAGGACTCATGGCCGCTATTTGAGCATCTAGCCGAGAACTCTCACCACCGAGCTTCCACAAAAGGGGGGCATTGCAGCCGGGACTACACTTCCCCACCCTCCTCCGTGGCTCCCGCACGCAATGCCACCAACCCCGATATGATGAAAATGATGGCAGACATGATGCAAATGATGAAGAATCAAGTGGGTGGCTCTTCTAGCCAACCCGCGATGGCTGTGGAGACTGTAGACGAGGGAGTTAACACGTTACATTCCTTTGGTGGCCGCAACAACCAGGGCCCGATGTCCCAATCCTACACTCCTGAGTGGAGGAACCACCCCAACGTCTCCTGGAAACAACAGAATGAGGAAGGGCAAGGGCAGGGGAAGAAAAAGCCACGCTACAGCTCCAAGTTTGAGGATGAGGTACTAGGAAGGCTAAGGAATCTAGATGAGGTAAAGAGAGAAGTGTCTTCTCAAGGACAAAACATCAACCGTCTTGAGCAAAGGCTCGACCAAATTTCTATCTCACTTGCTCGACGTGAAGAGGGGAGACTGCCATCTCAGCCTATGACGAATCCTAACAGCGATGGTAGTTATGTGACTGTCACCCAAGCCACATACATCCCACCACGTGGCCAAGCAACCTCACTTCCATAATATCAAGGGCCACCGCACCCATATGCTCTGCCATCCCACCAACCCCCGCTAAACTACCAATACCCACCACCACCTCCACATACTTACCAACATCCAACTCCACCACAACCAACCTGCATACACCAAAATCCTAATCCTCCCCAGCAAAGACCACCACCACCTCCGTCCTCACAAGCTCCCCCTTCTTCACATGAGCAAGTGAGTATGATCACTATCATATGGGGTGAAGAAACTGCTCAAGGTTGCAGAAAAGGGGAAAAGAAAGTGACTGAGATCAGAAGCAAAGTCCCGATGCTTGAGGGATATAGCAAATATAAAGAATACTCCGAAGAAAGTGCCACCCAAGCACCACCAGGGAATGCTAAGTGCACCCGGATTTCTACTGCACCCGACGCGAATGTAGAGGCACCCTCCTTGGTTCCACTCGTATTCGGGGATACGGAAATTACAATAGATATAGCTCAGCCGGCTGTTGGTGACAGTGTCACGTCTACTGTTTCACATACCATGGACATAGCAGCGCTTGAGGCCATATCCTTATGGGAACGAAGACATTTACATGAGACAAGCGTCACCATCACCCCTTCGCAAGTTCCAGCCAGTACAATGGAGATAGTTGATGAAGACGGGAAGCAGCCCCATGATGGTTCGACTCTCCAAAAAGGGGGCAGAAATGTTATGAATCTCCTAGGAAACATGAAGCGGGGAACAATAGGCATTACATCACTCTTGTCGTTGATGAAGGACATATGCATGGGAAGGAGAAAGTTAGTGCTACTGCCGACCGAGGAGATTGTTGCCTCAAAATATGTGAACTTCATCTATGACAATGGCTTCCCAGAAAAGAGAGGTGATCCGAGAGTGCCGCTGATTTCTTGCTACATTGGTACACATCTCGTCAAGCACGCTGTCATTGACTTAGGTGCAGGGACAAGCCTCATGCCATGGAGCATGTACCTACGACTTGGCCTAAATAAAATGAAACCAGTGGAGTGTGCCATTATCTTGGGTGACGGAACCAAGCGAAAGCCATTGGGAATCATGCAAAACACAATAGTGTCGATGGATGAAAGGGTGAACATTGCCTATGTGTCCAATTTCTTGATAGTGGATACCGCACCTATTAATGGAGAAGAGTACCTCATATTGGGTAGGCCCTTCCTATCCTCTGCATGCACAGAAATCAACATCCGCAAGGGCACGCTGACGGTTACTTACAAGAGGAAAAAGTTCGACTTCTTCATGTTCACCAAAGAAGAGAGAGATGAGCTGGCCAATGAAGACTTCGGTGAGAGTTTGTGCTATCTTGACCCTTTGGAGCTGTGGAGATCGAGCCCTTACTTCTATTCCATGTACACTCCTTGGGACGAAGTACATGTCGTAACAGCGCTCGACAGGATCACCGTAGAAGAGAAGGAGGGCACCGTGGGTGTCAATACATGATGAAAAAGAGCAACAAGCCCAGCTGAAGGCTATAAATTTAGCTCTAGTGGGAGGCAACCCACGTGGTTTGAGATTCTCGAACCTTGTTTTACCATACTTTCTTTTGGTTTCCAAGAAACACACACACTATACTTGATAGTTTTTTGGTTTTTGAATCATTTTAGCACAGGCACAAGAAAGAAAAGACGAAGCTGAAGATTTTAGCTGAGACGGAGGTCAAAGTGGAAGAAAAGATTGCAACTCAATGGAGGAGCTACAGGAAGAAAGCCAGAACGGCCGTGTTGCTCAGCACGGTCGTGGTGGCCCTGTCCTGCTCACCTAAAAGTTACTTTGACCACTCCAGCTCTCACCGGTTGCCTTTCGCAACCCCACACATTTTTACCCTACTAGTCTAAACTTCTATTTCATGATGAGGACATCATGAGTTAAAAGTTTGGGGTGGTAGGGCGGTAAGACTTCTTTCGCCGCATTTTTCTCTATGTACCTTGTGCTGAATTTTTGCAAGATGATCAAACAGTTTGACTGACTTACCATACTCGATTACCCTAACCTTGTGTGCCTGCTTGCATTTACACATTCATGTATAGTTTGACTGACTTACCATACTCGATTACCCTAACCTTGTGTGCCTGCTTGCATTCACGCATTCATGTAGTTAACTTCTGCATTTTTGAGTAATTTTTCAAAATTTTTGCTTCTTCATACCATGCATTGCATTCTCATGTAGCTTTGATAATTGCTTGTGCATGTTAAGTAGGATTTGTTGCTATATGTCTTTAAAACTCCCTAATGTAGGTTTAGATGTGATTTAGCGCAAATTGGCACCATTTTGGCCAATTTTGCCCAGATTTGAATAGTCTTGCTCCGATAGGATGTTTTGACTTAATCTCCAATGTTTGAAATGAAAAAGTTTACTCTTGTGACAAATGCATGCTACATTCTTAGATCTTATTGATATGTGGTCTTGGTTGTGACTTTTTACATGTGAACCACATCTCTTAAGTCTATGAATGCTTTGGTTGAATCATGAATTGAGCAAGCAACAAACGCTTAAAGCCAATGGGATCACTTGTTAGAAATATGAATATTGTGTTAATTCTATCATGTGATGTGATATTACTTGGTGAAGTGTTGAATTAGCTTTCATGTAGGGAATCGTATGTTGAAAACTACAATGATAACCCCTCTTTGATCCGATTATTCTTCCACCATCTTCATACCCCTCCGCCTCATAAAAAGATGCCAAAGTGCACATATTAGCCGTGGCCACCTCCAAAAGTTTGGGGTGGCCACCTCTTTATCTCCCCACTTCACTCTATCCACCATATGCCCTATCTACACCAAGGGCAAAGAAAAAGAAAAAGAAAAGCAAAAATAAAATAAAAGGATGCTCCTGTTTAAGAGCATTCAAATAAAGAAAAGAAGAGTGTGTAAAATCACTCCAAATCTTACCGCAACCCTTTCTTCTTCTTTTATACCCATTGAGCTAGAAAACATCAAATCTAGCTCACTTTACCCTTTCTACAGCCAAGTGGATCATCTAGTATGGTTTGAAGCATAAGACCGAATGCATGAAAGTGAAACAACACTCCTAGTCATCTGTGATTAACATCAACATGAAACGGTTTACCCGGAATGACATAAAGGACATATGGACAACTTGTGTTTCTAGGCTTTATATTTGAAGTTTGTCTGCTCAGTGCTCAATTCATGATTGGGTTGTGAAAGGAGAGGAGAGATGTGAGACACATGCACTTAGTCATTTCTAAGACTATATATATATTCAATAATCTTCTGCTGCTTTGCATTTGTCATTTGTTTTTGTTGAAAAGAACGGAAAAGGGAGATTAAGTTGGAGCATACTTGAGGACAAGTATGTTTTAAGTTTGGGGTGGTGATGCAGCCCTATTTTAGGGCTCCATCCTATGCCATTTTGTATATAATTTGCATCTAAACATGTTAGATTACAAGTATTTTCCCCCAATTTAATTATCATTATAAATACGCTTATGGATGTTCGTTGCACTATTTTCAGGTATTTGGACCACAATGGATGGACGATTGTGATGGAGGGGCCCAAAGAAGGCCCCAAAGCTCCCCCAACCTACCTTAGTGGCCAAAGAGTCATCACCAAGCAAGGACATCCGAATTTGACAAAGTTTGAAGTTCATCAGCTTGCTCAAGCCCTCACCACAGCCGTGGCCACTGCCCACGGCCGTAATGTTTATTGCCAAGGAGCAGCAATTCCAACAGGAGAAATGCCAAGAATCACCACGGGCATGGCCCTCGACCATGACCATGACAAGCCAGAATCACCACGGCTGTGGCCACTGCCCACGACCGTTATGTTTATTGCCAAGGAGTCTACAGGAGAATGTTCGCCACACACCACGCCCGTGGCCCAGCCTCTTCACCACGATCGTAGCTCCTCGCCACGGTCGTATTGAGCCACTCCATTCATTTCCAGTTTCCTTCACCATAGCTGTACCACCTGACCACAGCCATGTTATACCGTCTTCACCACGGCCGTGGCCCTTCATCACGGTCGTGGTGGCCTTCTTTCCAGCAGACTTTTCCACTGTTCTTCCTTTTTTACCCCCACTCAACCCTAGCTCCTATATAAGCACTAGTTTCTTCTAGGGCTCAAGAGAGAGCACTCTCCAGCCGTCACCTAGCTTCTCCCTTGCATCCATTGCTCCAATCCACCCATTTCCTTGCATTCAATCCCATTTCCATCCATTTCCACCATAGAAACCTAGTTTCTCTAGGTTTCTATCCATCCATTCCACCATTTTCATGCACCCCTGCACCATTGGAGGAGGGAGGACGTCTGCAGCTGCTTGGAGGTGAAGAAGAAGGCCACTTCATCAAGCTTCATGGAGTTTCTTCCTCTTCTACCCCCTTCTTTTCCTGTTTTCATGACTATGTATAGCTAAGCCCCCTTGTGATGGGATGTTTGGGATTAAAATGTTACTTTGATACCATGTTGGGGGATAAATTCTTGTAATGAACTCAATTCATATTTATGATGATTACTTCTTGCTTCCATCTCTTTTCCTATCTTATTGCATGTGGTTTGTGCTTCTTGTATGAATTGCTTGTTTTGAGGTTTTTGATGACACTTCATTTCTAGGAGGAATTGGGGTGTATGTGGCAATCTTAGGAATGGCTCCTAGGTCCAACTAGTGGATCCGTAGCTAGCCCCCTTAGTTCCTACATACACACCCCTCCTCTTACAAATGAGTGTGAGATTTAAGTGGCTAGTGTAAGTGAGAGTGATGCAATTGCCTAGGGCCTTCTAAAGGCTAGAGTGGCTAGTGGCATGAGGATTAACCCCTTCATCTCCACTCCCATATCTACCCTCAACCCTCAATTGCCCACTATCACTTACCCTAGAAACCTAGATTTGGCCAATCTCACTAGAACTACACCTAACCCTAGTCTTCTACTAGTAGTATAGGGTATGTTCTAATGACATTGACCTCGTTGTTTGGTTTGGTAATCTAGATATGATTTGAGCACCATGCATGTTTAATGAACTCCCCCAACTAAAATCAAAGTGACATTCCCCAAACAGCCCACCCACCTTAATCACCTTGCTTAAAACCCTAATTGCTTAGTTTTCTTGTTAATGCTAGCTTAGTTCAATTGCTCTAGTCTAACTTAGTTAATTGCTTAATTTTACTCTTCAGTGCTAACTTAGGCTTTTGCTCTTGCTAGTGGTTAGTTTAGTTCGTTTTTGCTTCTTGGCTTGCTAGAGTAGTGTAACCCTTCTTGTCCCTGTTTAGTTAGTTTGATAACTTAGTTTGCTAATTTACTTGCTCTTTCATAATTTAGTTTCCTTTTTGCATTTCTTACTCGCTCTCTTAGTTTAATCAACCAACAATCTACCTTAAAACCCTAAAAACCCTACTCTCCACACTAGGAATGTAGCTCACACTGTCTAACTCTAGCGCCCCCTTTATCCTCGCGGATCGACCCCGTACTTGCCGCCTCACCTATACTACGACACGACCCCGTGCACTTGTGGGTGTAGTGTCTTAGTAGACGTAGGTAGTCAGTGTGGGACCATATAAATTTTGAAAGCACAATCCCATATCCCGTGCGCTCCGACCTCGTGGGGTGTAAAAGCACCACTAGCAGAGACGTACCATCAGGATGCTTTTCTACCGATAGGCACCTATGGGTGTTGCCATAAGCTATCATCGGTCGAGTTGTCCATACACAGAACTCGACCGATAACACTGTGCATAGAATATACATTTGGCTAATTGAATGAGAATTTCCCTCTCAACTAGATTTTCTCAACCAATAGCCTTATTCTTTGGCACTCTCATTTGGTATCTTTATATATGCATATTGCCATGTTCTAAATTACATATCTTTCTTACAACTCTATCTTTCAAATTGCTCTAATTTGGTATATCTATATCTTGCAATTACTTGTTTTGAGTTGTTTTGCAGGTTTTGATGATGATCTCTTTGGATCTCTTGGTTGTATCTAAAATTGCTTCCATTGTACTCTAACTTGCTACATCTATCTAGGTGTATATCTTGTTTTGATACAACCTTGAGGTTCTTAGTGATAATCATCTTTTGGTAATGGTGCATATTTGTATGTGAGTTATATCCTTTCATGCTTCTAAAATTGCATATCTCTTTGTTTGGATGTATCTCTACATCTACTCATAGCTTGCTTTATCTTGTGTATCTTTTGGTATCTCTTGTTATGATCTAGATCCTAGTAGTAGTCCTAACTTGTGATAACATCTACTAGTAGTTCATATACATGTAGTTCTAGCCTTGTTTAAAATTGGCATCTTTGCTCATCTATATGCTATGCTTGTATCTTGTCTCATACATGCTCAAGATTGTTCCTTGAATTGCATATATACTATCTTGAGTTGCTTGCATAACATTGTGATGCAAGGTACATAGATCTACATTATATGTAGAAATTGGAGTATGTTTGGATTTTATGCAGATTTTCTCCAGTTTCAGTTTTTGCTACAAGAGAAGTGTTTTTATGCAGAAACGGCCTTCTGAGCAAGGCTCATCGTTATGCCATGAGCCCTGGTACTTTTTGGGCAAATTCTATCATCTTGAGGGTCAAAATTGCGATTTATTATTTTTCTGTAGCACTTTATCTTGCATTGTGGGTTGTTCAAGTATATGCTTTAACTTGCTTTTCTTTCTATGCTTGGACATGCCCATATTTATGCTCTTCTACTCTCCTTTTTATAACTTTTGTTATCTCCTTTCCTTTCACAAGTGGTGTTTCTTATTTCTTCATACCCCTACTTTTTGAAATGACAAAGGGGGAGAAAGGTATGTCTTCTTTTAAAAGAGGAAGAAGGCATGTCTTACATGAAGAGAAGTATGTCCATGTAAAGGGGAGAAGGTAAATGGGAGAAGACATATATGTGTTATATGAAGGTAAAGGGTAGAAAATATATGAGTAGAAGACATAGTATTCTATAAATGTTATGAAAGCTAACCATGCAGGGGAAATAGCATCAATTGAGGGGGAGTATGTGAACTCCATGTGCATCAATTGAGGGGGAGCATATGAGCTCAATCCTATTGAAACCCCTAGGTTTCTTCGAATGTATGATTTTACTTAAAAGCTTTCAATACATTTATGGAATGGTTTGTCATCTTCAAAAAGGGGGAGAATGTTGACTCAAGGTCAATTAGGTCAATGTTGACTCACATCTAAATCGACTAAACCCATGTTTTGATGATGACTAACCATTCCACAAATTTGTGTCTAATGTCTCTACTTGAGTGATTTCAGATTAGGTATAGACACACTACAAATGCCCTAATTTGTGCATATCAAATTGGAGAAAAGACAAGTCAAAATCAATACAAATGCACGTTTTTGTAATATGATGTAAATCCATTAGAATCATGTTGTAAATCACTTGTAATGATTGTATGACTTGTAATTAAGCTTAGAAAAAATCAAGAGCACTTAGAATGAATGTTTAAGCACTCAAAAGCCATTTTCCAAAATTCACATCAGGCTGTTCATCGGTCGAGTCCAGTCTAGTCAAGCGATTGGGACAGCTAGTTAACTGATCGACTGATCTAGTCTAGTCAAGTGACTATGCTAACCATTTGAATGATTAGCTGAATCTCAGTCTACTCAATCAACTAGACCTTCCATTTGATTGATCAATTTGTCCAATTAATGACTAAAATTTCCAATCGACTAACTTGTCTTCCAATCATTTCAACAATGATTCAATGGATTTTCTAAAACTTTAGTAACCAATAAATCATGGTCCATATTATACGCCTCTTTCCTACGCATCCTATGTGTGTGACCCTATAGGCACCAAATTAGATTGTTAGTAATATCCATATCATATAATGATGACAATGATTGGTATATATCAAGACTTCATTGTCACCCAACTAATTGGATAAGTTGGAGAATAACTTCAATCTTATATTTTGACTGGTGTTATAGTGATTATATAACCAATTTGCCCCAAATATCTAGATTAAATATGAGTCATGGAAATAACATCATCTTAACATTTAGTCTTAGTTTCTTGATCTAGAGTAGACTGTTTGCAATACATATGAGCTCAACATCATACTTTGAATCTCATGAGCAAGGCCATCATTTCATAGTCTTACTCATCATGTGGTTGGGATATCTTTCCAATTTGAAGGACAAATTCCATCTACATCACTTGTAATAATACATACCTACCACAGTGCACACAAGCACAAATAGCACAACAACCCTTATTCATGGTCACGTTGGGTAGTGGTAAATTACAGTGAACAACAAGTGATCATTGTAGTGACTTCAAGTTTAAGTACTACAATTACCACTCTCACATGATATATGATTCTGATAGCCATTATTGGCTTCCATCCATCATACTTAAGTTGGGCCTACCCAGTACACTTGTTGATTACAAGTACCTATGTGTTTAACTTGATATGTAATATCATAGCTAATTTGATGTAATCATCAATGAAGACATATACTAGTCTAAATTTATTATTATTGTACAAATTTTCACAAAAATATCTGACCAGAGACCTGGACAAGAATGCATACTCTTAGCAAAATGATCTCATGTTCAAGTCCTTAAATGTGAAATCATAGGCATTCAGTCATTCATTATTAGGACATTAATATATTTATTTGTTATCTATATTGGAGCAAACATAATAATTGGAATTTCATTTACTAAAAATCAAACCATAATTTTTCCACTACAATCATCATGACTGGAGCTTAGGGCATACTACCAACAATCTTCCACTTGCACTAGAGCCAATCACTTACAAATCTAAGTCCAAGTGATCTAACATGACCATCACACTTTTGATGTGAAAGTAACTTTGTCAAAAGGTCAAACACATTGCTCTTGGATGGTATTGTGCAAATATTCACCATTATTCATAGTAAGATCTATTATTCGATATGCTAATAGCATAATATATGCTTGGAACACTAATGAGATCTGGATTCCTTATCCTATGCAATTTCTTTATTGTTGTCATAGTATAACTCTATTGCATAGTCAATGGGTGGAACCACCACCTTGTTAACCATTGAATTTCTTGATACATACAACTTTTTCTATTGTGCTGGTGGCAACATTATTCTCAGCCTCTAGTGTGTAATCAATCACTATCGCTTGTTTGGAACTTTTCCACCTCACATCTCCACCATAGAGGAAAAATAAAAGCCTAGATTGTGATTGATAATCATCCATCTTGGTTTGGAATCTTTTGTCAATGTAGACTTTTACAACCAATCCTTCATCACCATCATAAATATTAAATTGATCATTTATTCTTCTCAAGTGCTTAAGGATGTTCTTTAAAGCATGCTAGTGACATTCATCAGATCTAATTAGTACCTAATCATCATGCTCAGAACATACAAACGATGGTACATGTACACAATATTGCATATATGATATAGTCAAGCAGATGCATATCAAATCTTACTCACATGTTCCCTTTCTTAAGAAGAGATGGGACATTTAGTTTTAGAGAGACTTATTCCATGGGACATGGGAAATTTTCCTCTCTTAGACTCTTGTATGTTTGAATCTTTTTAGCACATGTCAACGTATGCAATTTCACTTAGACAAAGAAGTTTTCTATATCTATCTCTATAGATCTTGAATACTAGTATATAGGATGCTTCCCCTAAATCCCTCATGGTCAATATGTTTCCCTACAATGTTCTAACAGATTATAGAGTAGGGATGTCATTCCCTATGAATAGTATTCCATCTACATACAAAATGTGGAATACAATTATACTCCTACAGACCTTTCAGTAAATGCAAGGTTCATCTTCATTTTGAATAAAGCCAAATCATTGAACTGTCTCATCAAAACTAAGATTCTAGCTCTGAGATATTTGCTAACAAATCCTCATATTGACCTTTGTAGATTACAGACCTTTCTGACCTCATTTAGTGTGATAAAAGCTTTGGGTTTTGTCATGTACACGTCCTCTAGGAGATTCCCATTCAATATTGTGGTTTTAACATCCATTTTCTATCTTTCATAGTCATTATAAGTTACAATGCAAAGTATGATCCTGATGAGATTAAACATGGAAATTAGTTAAGAAAAACATTTTGCAATCAATTCACCTTTTTAGGTTTTTGCATTCCCATCCATGTTGGTCTTCTTCTTCAATATCCATTTCTACCCAATGGGTATTACCCCTTTATGTGAAGCCACCAAGGTCCACACCTTGTTGTTATACATGGATTCCATCTTAGATCTCATGGAATCAAGACATTTCTTAGACTTTGGTCCCTCAATAGCCTCATCATAGGTTACTAGTTCATCATCATCAATGACCAACACATGATCTTGTTGATTCATGAGAAATCCATATCTCAATGGCTCAAGATGTACCATACTAGACCTTCGAGATTCTTATCCTACATGTGGAGCTTGAGATATTACAATAGTTTGTGATTTCTTTTGTTCCTTATTGGCATCCATAGGTTCAATGTTATCTTGTTGTCATTGAATTCTATTTTCCATCCATTTATTCCTCAAGAAATACATTCATCTTTGTGGAATACTATAGTTCTAGTAATAAACACTTTGTTGTCATATGGAACATAGAAGTAATATCCCTTGGTTACATTAGGATATCTGACAAAATGAAATATGTTATATTTGGGTCTAAGCTTTTCAAAAAACTATTTTTTGACATAAGCTTCACATTCCCAAATCTTCACAACTTACGATTGAAACGTTTCCCATTCCATTTCTCATATGGTGCCTTTTAACCTAAAAGGAAGTTTGAAGAACAGTAAAAATCATCATGCATCACACCATGTCCAATAGTTTGTGATTCTTTCTTTTGGATACACCACAATGTTCTAGGTGGAGTCCATTGAGATATAATACAAAAATCCCTGAATAGGTCCTAAAACTCTTGGCTCAGATACTCACCACCTCAATTGATCGAAGTGCATAAATTCTTTTTTAAAATTTATTCTCTACTTTATTCATGAATTCCTTCATCGTATGAATAGATTCAAACTTTTATTTTATCAGATACACATAGCTAAATCTACTAAGATCATTATTAAATGTGATGAGTACTAATAACCACCTTTGTAATTTTTTCTACAAGGGCACATATATAAATATTTAAGAGTCCTAATAACTCACTTTCCCTTTCACTATTTCCATCAAAGAGTGCTTTTTCATCTTTCCTAATAAAACAAATTTGCATGTCTCAATTGATTCAAAGGAAATGAGTCCAGATATCCATAGTTTATGGAGTCTACAAATGTGCTTCTCATTTATGTGTCCTAGATTACAATGACAAATATAAGTTTTGTTTGAGCCATTGAGTTTAATCTTCTCAGTATCTATGTTACAAATATTTGTCTCAATGCATAAAAAGTAAAGACCATAAGACATAGGGGTAGTTCCATAAAAGGTATCATCTTTAGAAATAGAACATTGACTATTCTTGATATCAAATTCAAAACCATTCTTGTACAAATAGGAAATAGAAATGATGTTCCTACTTATGGTAGGGACGTAGTAGAACTTCTCTAACTTTGTTTCAAGCTCGTTGTGCATAAATAAATAGTAGGTCCCTACATCATTAGTAGTAACTCTCAATAAATTTTCCACACGTACCTTTACCTCCCCAATTTTCAAGGATCTATTTCTTTTCAGTCATACATATTTACACATATGTGAGATACACATCTAGTATCTAATACTTTTTTGAAGAAGTAGATAAGTTTATCTCTATGACATATGCATATAAAGTGAAGACCTCTATCCCCTTCTTTTCTTCACTTCCTCTAGGAATAGAAGACAATTTCTCTTCCAATGTAAAACCTGGTGATAATGGTGACAACTGAATTCCTTACCCACTCCTCCTTCTGTGTTAATTTCATAAATCTTAGACTTTTTTCCAACACTAGAACCTTTCTCGAATTTTCATTTTTCCTTGGATTTTCCTTTTTCTTTGTTGAGCATCAACACAATATAGGACTTCACTTTGATTTTCCCCTCAGTTTTCTCAACACGCCAAGTAGATTTTCTAGTGGTTTAACAAAATTTCATTTTGTAACTCATAAAAAAATGATTGTAAGAATCCAAAAATGACTATAGGATCACATTGTGGCTAACTCTTGACCTAATGAAAATCACACTCTAGATACACTTTCCACATACCCAATTAACTTGAGTACATGGGGTCTAATTGGATCACCTTTAGCCTTCTAACAAATCAATATTGCCTTGTATCTATCATACCTCTTGTGCCTTGTTCATTCTTGGTACATGTCCCTCAGATGTATTATCATCTCAATAGAGTCCATATTCTCATTTTTCTTCTAAAGATCATGCTTTATTTAACATATCATAAGGCAATTGATGTGCATGACATCGATAGAATACTTCTTGTAAGCTTCTCCTTACACACTAGGTTCACTCAAAGCTAGTTCATTTGGTATTGGTGTATCCATTATATAAATCTTACTATTATGTGTGAGGACAATTCTTAGAGTTGTAAACGAACCATTGAAGTTATTCCCATTAACTTTTTCCTTCCCAATGATCAATTGTAGTGAATTCTTTTGTTGTCATTATTGTTGGTTGTCATTTGATCTACAAGAGGTACTTGAAAGAGTTAATATTGATTTAAAATTTTTATTTTTGATATTTATTTGGTATTTAATTAAGAATTTCTCCATTATTTTATTTATGCTCATAGCCCTCTGTATTAATTTGAAGGATTAGCATCATACAATCTTATAGTGATACAATATCTATATTTCATCAAATCATGAGACAACTTTGGTTGATCACCCCAACATGACTGTTTAGGTAGGCAACATATTCCAATTGCATCTAATTCAACTCTTGATATATGGATGCACTACCCTTTGTCATAACCATATATATGACTCTAGGTTCATAATCCTATTCTAGTCACCTAGTTAATTTTTACCCAAAGGCCAACACAACAGAAAATGCACCCTTCTGGCAGAACCACTTGGCTATTATCACACTTTCATAAGATAGATAGTGCACAACGATTTGATGTGCGCCACGCTTAGGCATGCCCAAACATTTGACAAACAAGTTTTTCATGTATGTTCCCATGACAAAGCATCTTAGATTTAATATTTTATTTGGGGGTCTAATACATATACATATACTTAGAATAGGTATCATATACAAATTATATACATGTTCCACAAACACAATTCAAAATAATGCAACACTGGTTATGTCCATCCTAATGTAATACATCTGAGCCATAAAGAATTAGTGTTACGACCCCCTCCCTAGTCATCCACCATTGAAAACATATCATAGGGACAAGGATTATAATCTCATTTTTCTATGATCTATACTTAAGAAATAACAAATAATAACAATTTTCATTTCTTATTCTTTGAAAGATACAAAAGCATGCTAATTTCTCCTAAAAGGGGTTTACACAATCTTACAATATAAAGATGTTTCATGAGGGAAATTTACCTCTATAAGGAAGAGGAGATCATGAATTATGAACTAAATAATCATCTCTTTGACATTAACTTTGAGGACATCAATGTATTCATAAGAATATCCATGTCATAATATCTTTTTCTAAGCTATCTACCTAAAATTTTGATAAACGAAGAACATATCAAGATATTGGTATATTGGTTAAATGAGGTGCATGCACATATATATCCAATATTCAAATATTTTCACATATTAACTTGTATTTTAATTTATATAATCTAACCCATGCTTGTCATGCTACCTATCGTATAGTAATTTTTGTGTCTGTTATTAGAATTCTATGAAATACCCTTTAGTAGGTCTAACTCGGCTTTCAAAGTCTCTTATTATTTCTTTATATGATACACGTAGGCATTATAACAAACTAGAATAAAATGCAAATCCAAGTAGCTTATTAATCAATAATTGAGAAAGCATCAGCAACATAGGTCGATATATGTAGGTATTAAAAAATAACCACTTACCTTCAATGATGAACACATGCAATATTATATTTTTACTTCAAGTACATGGTACAAAAACCAAGCATATGTAGATCCAAGAAATCAACATTATATGAAGTTATTCACAACACTAAAGCATCAACATGTATCCATATGATACTTAATATGGCAAATCTTGGTTTTAGGTCTACAATTGATGCTAACGTAAGGTTTCAAAAATCCAATTCACATGTATATGGATGTAGTGACTTAGTTATTTAAGATCATTATCATCCTAATTTGATTAAGATCTTTGTATATCATTACCTTTCAGTAATAGAAAATTTTATCAAAAGTAAGAACATTCAACATCTACAACATTATTTTTATCTAGGGTTAAATTAAGGTCAAGATTCACCACCCCAGTTCTATCATATTTTCGGTCATGAGGGTTAGAAACCCTAATTAAGAAATAGGTGTAACCCTAACTTAGAGATTGACCTTATCATAATAATATCACTACATTGGAACATCTTTCATTAGTTGAACAAGATATCATGATTATTTCATGAAATCTATATTTATCCCAAAATAAACGTATTCTATGAACATGTTATTCATCATATATAAGGTTTTCATGTATATATCACCTTGAATTTATATTTTACCTATTAGTTGGAACTATAATGAGAACTAGATATTGAAACCATTTTGTTTTGAATCTACATATTTTTAATACATTTCATACATAGGTTTAGTATAACTAGAGTTAGAATATGCTTCTACATTTAGTGAAAATTAAACACACCTAGATAAATGATAGTTAGACACATCAACAATTATCATATTATCCTTTCTAACTATGGGGCATCCTGAGACAATGAGTTAATGCCCCCTTGGAACCCTACTCCAACAGAGCCGAGGCCAAAAGAAAGGTTGAATGAATAGTATTTTTATTACCTTAATATGTTTTGGCTTGGCAGTAGGGAGATAATTCTGCCTTGCTTCATCTTCTTCCCCTTCTTATTCCCATGAACGAGGCTCTATTGAGCAATGGAAGAGGTCAACCCAAGCTGCACTCTCTTCTTTTGGCTGTTGGAGATGATTGTAACACTCTAGGTCACTCTATCGAGGCCCTCTGGACTTGCCCGATCCTTCTATGGTGGTCGATGGTGGTTGAAGTGGCATAGAGAATCCTTTGGATTTGAGTTGTAGGAGGAGAATATGGAGGATGTATTGGTGGTCGCAAGACAATATTAGAGGTTTTGGTGAGATCCAATGGTCTCACCAAGAATATTGATGGCTTTATATAGACACAGGGTTGAGGTGTGAGACAAGTGTGGCCCTATCTTATGGATCATGTTCCATCTAACAATCTGACATTATCTCATTCCTCGACGATAATGACAATGAAAGGGTTTCTTGGACTTCAATATATTTCTTGAAAGTGATTGTGTCGAAATCTACATTGCATGTCATTGTCCACTGCTACAATAACAAGTCCATAATCCATGTCATGAGGATGTTGTTCTCCTCTCTTTTCTATACATCTTACATAAAAAACCTAGTTGTAACTAAGTTTGAACGACCCCCAACTTTAGGTGAAGTTTTGTTCTTATGAAAATGGCTTTAAACCCTTCATTGGGATGACTATTGTGATTCTTGTGCATTTTTTATAGTGCCAACCACATGAATGGAAATCCCAGTCAGCAGACTAGACTTTTAGTGGGGCTTCTAATGGACTTCTAGTCAGCCAACTGGGATATTAGGTCGACTGACTATCCTCTAGTATGTCTTCTAGAGAAAATGTTGGTCAACCAACTAGAATGTGAATAGGTTTTTGGTGGTATGCCCAAAGCTCTAATTGTTATTGACTTTAAGGCCCAATTGGGGTCAAATTCCAATTGAATGAATGTTAAAGTGAGTATGCCAATTTGTCTCCTCTTTGTCTCTATGTTATAGGTAGGTTGACCAACTAGTGAGACAATTTTTTTTTACTAGCATGCCTCCAACAATGTTGAGAGATACTAACTTGGGATGAAATTGAGAGTCAATTCCAGTCAACCAACTAGTGGAACTAGTCATTTGCTAGAGAGTCGCCAAGTCGTATGTGGTTTATTGACTATGAGGAGCAATCAAAATTGAATACCAATTGTCTGACCGGTGAGGTTTATTAGGTGACTGGCTTGTGCTCTAGATGCACCTTGCACTTGTTGGGCCAAACAACCAACTGGAAAAGCCCTATCTCCCAATAGGATTAGCTAAAAATGTTGATATGCTTCATTTCTGCCTCCAATTTCTTTTGAACCTAAATCATGGAATAGGAGATGCACCTCTATCATTCTTTAAAGTCATTTTGTGTGTTTCCCTACATAATAGTGAGGATTGTATTAAAAATCATAACAAATTGAGATTCAAAAGCAAATCAACAAGCAAACAATATTAACAAGAAATGATTACTTTGAACAATCAAAACTCATATAAATATGCACTGAAAATAGGATGAATATGTACTCATCAAAATATCTCAAAATGAAATGTTTCTCCTCCTCACACAACATAGAATCACAACAACCTTCCGAACAATATTACATGTCATCCTCTCCTTAATAATATCATTTGATCCCTATAGCCAAATATGTCCAAGCAAACCTCAATATCTTGGAATCACAAAATGCAACATCAAATTCCCTACCTTTTCTTTGCTTTCACAAACATGATTCTATGTCAAAACCTACATTGCATTATCATAATATCATTGATGCTTCAAAACATTATTCGTATTCCTATGAGATTTGCGCAGGAACAAAATTCAGTGCTCAAAAGAATGTTTTAGGGTGATGTTGCTCCTAGTTGAAGATGGAGTGAAGGGGGTATGGATAAAATAATTGTCAATACCTCCTCTATTTGACTCAAGATATCTTTGATGCAGTTTCATTTCTTGCATAATTTTCCCTTTTTGTGCACATTGGCATCTTTTTATTTTATGATACTCCCCTATTAGAGTTGTGGGGTATGGAAGAGATAGAGTGCAACGAAGGGTGTGCCACCCCAAACTTTATCTTTGGCATATCATTTTGTCTTTTTCATTATATTTGGTGAACAATGGGGTAATAAGATGATGGAAGAGGTGTATAAGAGGGCTTAATTTATACATCTCATATGTTGGATTCAATATTACATGACAAAACTTAAAAAATAAATCAATTACATCATGTTACTTGCAAAGTAGTGACATTCCAAAATAAGTGATGCAAATCTCTAAGAGACACACTGCATTTGATTCCTTTCAATTCGATAAGACTTTCCATCTTTCCAAGGAATGATGTTAATTGAGATCACTATTGACAAAATGGGCTCTAGTACTGGCAGTTCATAATTCATCATTACAAAAAGATTTACCTCATTCAGGGGGATTACATGATGAACAATGTGTGATAGGGCAAGATAAAAAGAAACTATATCTAAGATGATTAGGTAATGGCCCATTAAATGTAATTTTAATGAGAAATAATTGAAAAATAACTTAAAAAGGAAGATTCATAGGCTAATATTGAAATGGATATAACAAAACATGAATATTGAGTGGGTGGAGTTGAGATGTACCACCCTCCACCCCAAACTTATAAATGTGCACATTTTCAAAAAAAAATCTAGGTCTAGATTGGAGGGGAAGAAAACAAATGAAATGGCAACTAATGGTTGTGTTGACCCAGTTGTGGTGGCTCCTAGTGATGCAAAGTGGGGGTGGGCAGGTGTAACGCCCTGGGCCCACTGCCCAAGGCTCTAGTAGAGTTTCAGGAATGACAACTGGCCCCACAGACCACCACTAGCCTTAACTGCGCACTTTGTCCACACTGACGTGCAAGCCAAGATCAACTTCCCGACTGGTCACCCATCCTAGTACTACTCCAAGCTGAGCACGCTTAACTATGGAGTTCTTTAGTGATGGGCTCCCCGGAAAAGGAGGTGCACCTTGGTGATATGGGTAGTCCGATCATTCCTTTTAAGATCATGTTATCCTAGTCCTCAAACCTGGGATGTTACAATCTCCCCCACTTAGACTCTTGACGTCCTCGTCAAGGCTCAACTATATGGCCTCATAATATGACCCCGTTTCAATGCAGACCCACAATGGCCCATGGACACCCAGCTCCCGTCAACGGTTACCAGCGCAAGGGCGGCTCCATCTCATCTCTTTGGATAGCCCTTTCCAACTTGCCTGGACCGCACGACTTAAGACTGGCATGCCACATGCCCATTTTGGCCCCACCTACTAGAGGGGTTATGGCTCTGATACCAATTGTAACGACCCTGTCTCCCAGTAACCCCCAATTTACGGAGACCGAAAAGTCGGTGTCGCTATCCAATTAACAGGATCAAAGGTTCAAAAAATAATCATTTATAATTATGAAATTCTACTAACTAAATTGGAATTGGGTATAAATTAAAACTTTACTTACCTTTGAAAAACTTTGGAAATCTATCTATCCAGAGCTTGAATCTACTCTATCTAATCCTCCTTGCACTTTATGTTTTATTTTCACAATGTGTCACTTTACCATTTCTTCATTTTAGGGTTGTACCTAAAACGCCGACAAACAAAACGTCGGTCAGTATATCCAAATATACTGGTATGTGGGGACAACCAAAAGTTTGCACATAAGGATAACAATCTAATTATCACAATCAAGTTAACAAGCCAATTTTCACTTTTCAGTATGACATTCTCCACCGCTTTTTCCCTAACCCTGGCATACCCACCGTAGGGTTTCCTTTGCCAATGACTTAAGGCCACCTTCTCAATCCCGAGCTTGGTGCCTGGGGGTCACCACTCATGGTGCCCACTAGTCATGCAATATCATAGGCCACCTTCTCATTCCCGACCTTGGTGCCTGAGGTCACCACTCAAGGTCTCCATTGGTCTACCCATCTGGGCCTGACCTTTGGCATCATCCATCAAGGTGGCATGTAGGTGTGAGAATACATACTTCTATTTTTAATGTGATAATCATAGTGACTTTATGATTTACACGTATGAACATCTGAATAGATAATTTGCATTCAATGCGATTAACCATCCGGAAAATCCATGGGAAACTAAGGCGGTTAGTCATAATTAACCACATACCTGATTTGTAGATTCAACAAGATAATAACAATCCCAAGCAAGCAAGTAATCCAAGAAGTAGTTCAACATTTACAGAATTTTTGAAATAAACATTCCAATTTCCTTTTATCAATATTTATCCAATTTTATTCCTTAGGATTGCTATTCCAATTTTAGGATTAGGGTTTCATTACCTTTTTACCAATTCTATTTCAATTTTATCAAAATATACATCAAACCCTAATTTTCTTGTCTTATTTTCCATTAAGATTCTTTAGATCAGGTTTGGTCCACAAAAACCCTAATTTTCGGATTACTCTATCTTTTCTTTGCTTTTTCTCTAATTTAGGGTTTCTAAACATATTAATCAACATATTGAGTTAAAACCCTAAACCTTGTAATTCTATCATCAAAATAGGTTAAAAACCATCTTAATCATTAATCAAGTTAAACATGTTCGAATTAACCTAATTGCAAGACTAAATATATCTTTTATAAACAATTAGGGTTTCTAACCACATATTAATACCTTTTCTATTCAAAATATGCACTTTTGCAAAAAGAGGTAGATTTAGGCTTTCAAACCATTTTTAATGCATTCCTCATATTAATATGAGGTGGTCTTTGGGGCCAGTCATCATTCTTGAAACTCTACTAGAGCCTTAGGCAGTGGGCCCGAGGCGTTACAACAGGTTAGCCCTGAGCAGAATACCATAATGGTTAGTAAGACCAATCTTAGCTTGTTCCATACCAAGTAGTCTCCTCATAGGGCAAAGGATTAGTGTACTAGTGTTTCCAATACCACGAGGTAGAGGAGGGATAAGTCTTAATGACATTATAGTCCTCATAGTAGGTATTAATACATGTGTTGTTGCCTTTCCTTACATTCCACTACTCATGAACCTATTGCATGAGGTACATATAGTTTAGTTGATGGTCATATCACTATTCATCCTGATCCATGTGGGTATGAGTTATGTTCATGTGGTACAATTAATGTTTATCTCAGAGAAATGGAATAGCCCATATGGCCCTACGTTGTCTGGCACACGTCAGTTCATGCAAAGTCTTATAGGTGACAATCAATGCCTACTCTTCTGATTATTTTCTTCCATGGAAGCACTGAACTGTCTAGATGATAGCTAAGGAACCTCACACTCAATAGTGGTTATCCCTCATGATACACTAGATATGTGGGTTTAAATCATTGTTGTTGTATATGAGGTTGAATATCACAAAATAAGCATGTGTGGGAAGCACAAGCATGGCCACACTATCTTGAAATAGCCAGTAGTAGATGTCATCGTTCTTGTCTATCTTGATGAATTTTGAAGTCACTAAGTACATGATATCAATAAATTAAGAAGACTTTAGTATCGTGAACCAAGTAAATTAGATGTGGGTGTAGTCGAGGTAGGATGTATCCATATGACCACCCTACCCTAGGCTAATGGGGAACTGGTGTTCATCTTCTATTGGATGTGTAGATGATCAATGAGTGTGCTCCCCTAGTTGAACAACTCATTTTCAGCATGAAACACATGCAATTGAGGTTGATGGGTATCTTTAATAGTGGGTTTGTGGTCACATGCGTCATATATTGAGGTTGGTAGTCAGGTAGCATGACCTAAGGTTTTAGCTACTGAGGAACCATGATATTGGTAACTTGAGACACTTGAGCTAGAACTGAGAGATATTTGCACAACTAGTTGTTTCTTGTAATTGCTTGACAAAACCAGTATAGCTCCCACTATCAAGTATTCCACCTTAGTTTTTATCCATTTTGAGTTATGATCGGTCATTATGAAGGTAGAATAAGTTTTCAAGGATTTGATGGCATTTTCAATCCATACTCCTTGGATAGGAAAGTATTATACTTCTATAGAGATCGCAAACATGTGAGTGATATCATAGCTGCTCTGATGACCATATTAAGGGACTCTTCGTTTATAGGCTTGAACTCTATTTGAGAGACTAATTCTCTACACTATTTGATATACTAAGAGAAGATCTATTCTACTTTCTTTTGAAGTGCTTCCAAATCGTCCTTACTTAGGTCCTTGGCTTGAATTCCAGGCATATTGATCAATGAACCCTTTAACCATCTTAGTCTAGGTGGTGATTATCATCATATCATGTGTATCATACCATGCTAAGAATGGACATGTTTCATTTTCTATGAAGCAGTGGATTAGAACCTTATAATCATCTTGAACCTCCACCATGTCCTAGTAGTATGTCTTGACATGTGCCGTTAGATATCCTTTACTATATTACTTATAGAACTTGGGCATGTTGAAGTTATCAGGTAACTTTGTGTTAGGGAATTGAATAAAATCACTATAAGTACTTATGTTCTCCTTTTTCTATTCCAGCAGCTTGATCTTCTATAGATTCTTGAGCATGGTCAGATCTACATCAGTTTGTTCTAGGATTTCATCTTCATGGTGAATGACTATCACAAGTATTATTGGTGATTTTATCGTTGCTGATGGAACCGTGAATTATGGTGGTGGGAATCCGTACATCACTCCCATCACTACAAAAAATATGATCTTTAACTCCGATTTTTCTAATTACATATAATTTCTATGTAGTTATATCCCTAGTTAGCGACAAATTTGAAAAGTATAAGTAAATAAGTATAGTTAACTCAATTCATAATACATAGCTACACTTATCCTCTCCATGTCTTAAATGTATTAACTAAATAGAACTAAATGATAACTTAAAAAAAAAAATCAAACTTCATATTTCATCAAAATTGTATCCTCTTGTCATCCTCTCTAGCACGCAATATTCCCAGTAGGTGAAAATCATTGTAACGACCCCACCTCCCGGTAACCCCCAATTAAGGGAGACCGAAAGGACAAAGTCGTTAACCAATAACCCAGATCAAAGGTTTGACAAATAATCATTAACAATTATTAAATTCTACCAACTATACTGAAATATGGTAAAAATAAAAACTTTGCATACATTTTAATACTGGGATTTCAAAACTTCTATCCACACAGATACTAATCTATCTAATCCTCCTCTACACTTTAATTCTCATTTAATACCACATATGCCACTTTGTTGTTTGTTCTTTTCATTATACCTAAAATGTCGACAAACAAAATGTCGGTCAGCCGAAGCTGGTATGTGGGGGAAACAATAAACGTGCAACTATGATAACAACGTAATCATTCAATTAATCATTTAACAATAAAGATTACATTTTAAATATAACTCCGCGATCCAAGGGTACCCTATCCTCTGTGTTATCCCCATTAAACCCCTCATGATCCACCTAGAAGTGAACCAATTTCTAGGGTTGAATCACATGGTACTACTCGTAAGTAGCCCACTCCTTAACTCATGGCAGGCTAATGAGTCTCATGGCACTACACGTAGGTAGCCCAGTTTCTAACTCTCGGTAACCTAGACCTTGCTCTAGGTTTACCCCCTTTTTTTAGCCTTTTCAAAGCAATAGAGGTGGACCCGGATCTAGTCAGTTATAAACACACATTTATAGTGATAATCATAGTCACTTTATAGTTGGCATGAATTAAAATAATCCAACAATTAATTCATGACATCGATGAAAACTTCAGTAAATCTCAAAAAACTAACTCGAGATATTCATAAGCGTAACCACATACCTGTATTGCAGATTTGGATACATAATTAATTTGTAGAGAGAGAAAATCCAATCAATCAAGCAAATTGCACAGAAACCCTGAAATAAAAGTACAAGTTTCCTTTTATTAATATTTACCCAATTTCATCATATTCCTTAGGGTTTCTATTCCAATTTTAGGGTTTCTTGGAAACTAGGGTTTCTCCTTCATTCTTAGTTATTATGAACCCTAATTCCTAAAATCCACTTAAAACCTTTAAATTCTCTTCTTTTAATATTCTTAACAGTCTTAGGATCAACATTTAGTAATTTACTTCCTTAATCTGAAAATATCATGGTTTTCCTCTTCTTTTACCCCAATTAGGGTTCCCATATGAATTATTCTTCATTTATGAATTACAACCCTAAAACTACCAATTTTGTATACCAAATGGATGAAAACTCTATATTATTAATCAACAGGTTAATATCTTTCAAATTAACCTATTAGTCTTCAAAGATGTATCCTTTATATTCAATTTAGGGTTTCTAAGCTTTCCTACAAAAACCTAATCATCTTAATTACCTTTATTAAGGATTCTTTAATCCAAACTATGTTCAAGAATCATTATATTACAATTGTATTCTTCCAATATCGTGTTATGGCCACTAAAACTCGTATTCACTCAAATCAGGGTTTTTAGTCCATTAAACCATGTTCATGATCATAAAACCCTAAAACCAACACACTAATCATATTTTATGATTTTATCATTCCTTTTATTCATAACATGTTAAGATTGAAAAAAAACATATAAAGGATTCATCATGTTCATTTTTACATCATTCTAGGGGTTTTCTATCAATTAATGCATCAAAAGATGTAAAACCGTATACTTTTCTAGTTTCAAGCAGAACTAGGCTTCATACATAATTTCTTTGTGTTCCTCTCGTTCTGAGGATCAATTTTCATATATTACTTGTCCTAATCGGAGTTACCAATATTTAATTACAATATAATAAAGGAAATACATTCCCGACCAATCAGAGTGTGCCACGTCACTCATTCTCCATGCAACCTAGCTACTTTGGAAATAGAATCGAATTACGATTATGCCCTTACTTAAGTGGCTCGCTCTTCATCACGCAGAGGGCTAGAAATGTCAAAAGAGGCCCGATCATCTTCCTCCTTGCGACACCATAGCTGTCGCCGTTTTGCAGAACTTTGGGGGTCCGCCCCCTCCCATCCAGAGCTCGAAACCCATCGCCCGATGCAGCTCTTGCTCCGCCGCCTTCTGCCGCACCTGGAGCACCACCCATCTTGCGACCTAGGTGGTTTTCTTGTGTGGGGTAGGTGTGCGACTTGCAGACATGTCGCTGGACCTTTGCAGGTGCTGCATGGCGGCCGAGGGCTTGGGGATGATGGTCGATCATCCCAGGTCGTCGTGGAAGCTCTCTCATCGATCGAGACGACCCCATGAGTCCTCTCTGCCTCAGGGTTAGACGTACTTTCCTCAACTAGAGTTTGAATGAAGAACAACAAGGAGGAGAGTGTGGGATCTCTCTCTCTCTCTCTCTCTCTCTCTCTCTCTCTCGGACTCAAACCATGGCTCTACCCTTGAAAAAGGGGTGAGGAAAGAAGCCCTAAGCCAACTAATCACGAATCGAAGAGCCCCTTTCCAAGTAGGAAATCAATTCCTTCAATGAGAAGTATATTCTCTCTCTCCTTTTTCTTCCTTGATATTCCTTATCTCATGTATAATTATAAAAACGAAAATCCTTTCTCTTATTATCATTATTCTTGCCCTTTTAATCCATTGGAACGAAATTCTATTTTCTTTTAATAGAAAATACTTCATTTTTATCAATATCACCAAATTCATTAATAATGTATCATATTATCTTTTATTTTGCAAATTTGGTATTTTCTCTTTCTTTCCTCTTTATTGGGACTCCTTGGATCCCAAGACATTCCATTATTTCGAAATTCCCTTTTCAAGGATAATTATTATCCTTCTAGATGCATCTATATGCATTATTTTTCATTATCATGTTTATTTCTCATTAAATTATCTCTTTTTGATAATTTCTCTTTATTTCTCTTTTATTTTCCTCATTTCTTGTCCCTTTTAATGTTAGAAATCCTTGGGATACAAATTTCTACCAAGGATAACTCATTTATGCCTCTTTCCACTCATTTTCCACATTTTATCATTATTTTCAATTTCTTTCTTAATTAAGAAATACTTAATTAATCTTTTCTTTTCTTATTGCCTTTTCTTTGCAACTTTGGACTCCTTGCAACCCAAGGAACCCAAGAGGCACGAAATCCCTCTTTGGATTTTACTTCTAGAGGTTTCTACATATTTCTTTTCTCAAATATTCAATTATTCATTCACTAATTGGATTTTCTTATTATTTGGGCCCAATAGCCAATAAATCCCACAAAACAATCATCAATGCTATTGTAAACGAAATCCATGCCTTCAAAACAAATTATATCATTATTTGTTCAATTATCTTTAATATGAGAAATTACATTTCTCACCAATTGAACCTAAAAATTGGGGTTGTAACATCCTTCCCCTCTTATCGGAATTTTGTCCTCAAAATTTAATCAAGCAAACAAACAATCTAGGATAAGACTTTTCCATGTCCATCATTGCCCCCTATGTGGCTTTACCCTACCCATGGCACTTCCAAAGAAACTTTATCACCACATATTCTTTTCTCTGAGTTCTTTCACCCTGGCGTCTATAAACTGCACAGGTGACTCAGGTCATTTCAGCCTCCCTTGGGGATCACTAGGTTCAATGCTCAGCACATGGTCTGGGTACCTCACATAGTGCTCTAAAATGGACACTTGGAACTCCTCACACATTTCTTTATCATGAGGGGTAAGATTAACCATAACCTTCTCCACCAATCCATCTCAAATGGACCCATGTATCGGGGACTCAGCTCTCTTAGCTACAACTTAGAGGGGTCGGATTTTCATGTCACATATTCTCCCACAGTGAATTGCATGTCAGTCTACTTTGCATCATATTATGACTCATGTCGTCCCTGGGCTCCTTTCAGCCATTGGCACGATCAAAGTGACTTCATCTACACACACTGTGGTCCTTTTCTAACCATCACATGGTCCTTTCACCAACATCACCTTACTGAAGTGGTGATCGACACAACCTCCCTTACAGAGCTTATTTAAATCCCGATACTGGCTATGGTGGTCATCATCACATCTTTCCTAGGACAAGAACTGTCCCTAGCCATCACCCTGAATGAACACATATGCTCTCATCATACCCCTTTAGTCTGGATCATACTAACCATTAGTTAGGGGTGATAAACTGTACTAGAATTGAGTTCTTCATGTACCTACTTTCACTTTATGGAAGTTTATCTTTAGGTTATACTCAAGAACTCTTGAACTCGCATTCTGGTGTAGTTGAACCATCTCTCTCATATGTAGTTCAACCGGATCTGTCCCTTGACAGTACTCTTTCTTTCTCATGTCATCTAGGTAAGGCGGTCTACCATAACCCATATTGTGTCTTGACCTTCCTTGGTCTAGGGGAGACTTATCACAACATCCATAGTGGTGAACTCACATTCCCTCTCGATAACTCTTTATCCTCTATATCCATGCACTGGGTTACCGGTGCTCATCCTTCACCTTCTGCCATGCATGGCAACATACCACATGCAACCTCATCTTAAGCATCCAAAGTGCTATTGTCATTTACTATCTTGGTAGAACCACGGTGTATGATGATCTTCAATCATGATTTCCTATATGTCATGATTCCTCAAGATCGATTCTCTGAAACCCTAAACCACTCTCATGAGGGTTTTATCACCTTCTTTTCCAAAGAAGTGCATCTGAGGTTCTACCACCATCCTTTCATTACATCAAGGACAAGACTGGCTAACCAAACAACCATTAACTTGTTCAACAGATCTCATTACATAGGAGTATTAGCCAAACCTATCTCCTTTTCCAAACTTAGGGTTAGTCTAACAACTTCTTCTAACCAAACTAGGCCGATAAATCGTAACCATAGCATCCATTACCACTTCACCTCCTTATGTATTAGGTAATGTTGATGGTATACACCTTCCTGTATGCCACTTATCATATCATCTTAGCCATAAGTCCATCTTCATCAAGAACATTCCTGAGCTTATTCCTTTGGTTTCGTACTCAACCTGGTATAACTCATAGCTCATGCTAAAAACAACCTTTTAAGATGACTACCTCATTTCTCTTTACCATTTGAAAACCATACATGTATCATTCACTTTACCAGGGTATATTATCTTCTCTGTCCCTATATCTCGTGACAACGTTCCAAACCACTTCAACTTTTATCCTCGGTGTATGGCACGCGTACTGTCCTATCTCTCTCTCCCATAACAAGAGTAAATAAGCATTTGGCTGCAGTCCAAATACAGAGTTCTTCCTATTCCAAGAGTAGAGATGGTACATCCCACCTTGCCAGTACACCTTTAAATCTAGGCTGAAACGTGATACCTACATCTCTACATCACAATCATCTCGATATTAAGGTTACTTCCATGGAACACTGTTTTCGAACCTACTTGGGTTTACACACAATCCTTGGTCATCTCCTCTAGGTCTATAGGGTGCCGACACTTTTGGGGTCATCCCTCTTCCCTTATGCATCTAGAGAGTGCCCTACTCATCTACCCTTTGGGTCCCATGAGTTCATGATGGTGATCAATCTCCTAACCCATGGCCCTCAGAAAATGACAGTTGTTACCTCCCAACCCTATGGTCATGTGCAACTGGGGAATTAGGCAGCTCCTACTTTCATCGGTCTTATCTTTACCTGACCCTAGGATAGACTTAGGATTCTCCAATTATAGTACATGTCCAACTTAGAACCTCACCCAATCCTTCATCATCTCTCTCTGTATACATGGGATGACATCCATCCTTTCATAGGGGTCATGGTGACCTGTCTACCTTGGTCAGGCCCCTTACCGGTTACCTCCATGGTAACACATCCGTATGCACTTAGAGATGGATATATATGGGTCTACAGGTTCATTCTCCTACCATGTACTTTTCACTTAGCTTCTCAAGATCCTTTGAGACTTCTTTAGGTTACCTTAAACCAACAAAATTGATATACACCCTACCAAAGGGGTCCCTCTCCCAAGATGGGAGGAAAACTTTATCTTGACAACAAGGTCACAAAATCCCTTAGGTCTAGGGTTTACATCCACATGAGCCTACTTAACCCTAACAAGCTATTAAGGTACAAGTAGATCGCCTACTGAACCATGCTAAGTCATACTTGTCCTCTTTCCTCGATGCTGGATCGAGATCATAATTTACTTTATCATCAACCTAGTTATGATGGGTTCATCAAACATACCTTAAAATTAAGGGATTTCCTTTACCTCTACACATGAGGAGTACCATGCTCTAAATTATAGAGACTCAAATCTCATCATGAGCATCAGATACACTGCTTCCCCTCTAAGGCCTAGGAACCCTAGGTTCATCTTTGGGTGTCTGACTGCATGCTCAATCTCTTACCAAGATTCAAGCATGTCCAAGGTATGTCATGTACATCCCTGATCCTTCTACTCGCAACACTTCAGAGTTGAGTCCTCTTCTAGAACCATCAACTAGGTATAAAGCCTCACAACTGATTACTTAAACCTCCTTAGTGTCTAAAGCACTCTTTATCTCATCGCGCAGGTAATCACTTATACCATAGGTACTAGAATCATCCGCTATCATCCACTTAGGTCGCATCATCCTCAATTCCCCACTATTCCTCATGTCTCAGAATCAAAGCTTACAACCTTCTTTCTTGGGTCCTGCTTTCTCTCTCTAGATCTAACTCCACATCCAGCCTCACTTCATGAAGTTGGATCAAGATTACCAATATATCCCTACCTGGGTGAAGCCCTTGATTAACTCAAGTTTGGCTCAAGATTATCCATATCTCTTTATGTTTATATCCATCATGATTCCCTTGTCCATGGTTTCATCCTACTGTCAGCACTATTGACGTATTATGTGTGCAAGCCACACCCTACATGCACAAGCCCATAGGGTTCTATAGGTTCTTCTCTAACTTCATCCATGCAGAAGCTATCCTTCGCTCAAACATGCACGACCCTTCCCAGGATTGGGTTGCCAAAGGTACTAGGTTATCAACTTCTCATGGCTCATATGGCATCCAAGGCATGTTTGTCCAAACACCTAGTCTACCATGACATCTAACTCATCATGTCATCTCTCTCTCTCTAACCTTCACTTAGGGTTAGGGTTAACATCATCCTCAAAGGATGTGCTAGGTCTCTACTTTTAAGACTAACTCTCTCTCTTCTCATCCTCCAGATAAGAAGGTCTAGCCTCAGGTCTCCCTTGAGGGTATTGACAACTCATGTCATACGACCTAATCATGTATCTATTCTTTTATGCTTACTCAATCCATGACAGCTTATTTACATGCTTTTTATTAATTTGGTGGAGGATTCCTTAATCCTTATCTACCTTACCCATACCTCAAGACGGTGAGGAGAAGAGAGAGAAAACCCTAATCATTAAGATCCTTAACAGAATTTGAGTTGAGAAGGGATGAACAAGATGAGAGAGTCCTAAAGGTATCTTATTTCGATTCATACCCTAAGACTTTGGCCAGGAAGTCACACGGATCTGGGAGTCCTCGTATTCTGACTAGCAGTGCGGAGGAAAATATTGCCAGCACCCAGTCGTGATCCTTTTCTAGACACCTCCGTCTTTCGGATAATCCTCTAATAACTCCCTTGGGTTCTATGGAGTTTGTAAAATTTCATAATTATTAATGGTTAAGTGAGGAACCTACGCTCTGATACCAATCGTAACGACCCCACCTCCCGGTAACCCCCAATTAAGGGAGACCGAAAGGACAAAGCCGTTAACCAATAACCCAGATCAAAGGTTCGACAAATAATCATTAACAATTATTAAATTCTACCAACTATACTGAAATATGGTAAAAATCAAAACTTTGCATACATTTTAATACTGGGATTTCAAAACTTCTATCCACACAGATACTAATCTATCTAATCCTCCTCTACACTTTAATTCTCATTTAATACCACATATGCCACTTTGTTGTTTGTTCTTTTCATTATACCTAAAATGTCGACAAACAAAATGTCGGTCAGCCGAAGCTGGTATGTGGGGGAAACAATAAACGTGCAACTATGATAACAACGTAATCATTCAATTAATCATTTAACAATCAAGATTACATTTTAAATATAACTCCGCGATCCAAGGGTACCCTATCCTCTGTGTTATCCCCATTAAACCCCTCATGATCCACCTAGAAGTGAACCAATTTCTAGGGTTGAATCACATGGCACTACTCGTACGTAGCCCACTCCTTAACTCATGGCAGGCTAATGAGTCTCATGGCACGACACGTAGGTAGCCCAGTTTCTAACTCTCGGTAACCTAGACCTTGCTCTAGGTTTACCCCCTTTTTTTTTAGCCTTTTCAAAGCAATAGAGGTGGACCCAGATCTAGTCAGTTATAAACACACATTTATAGTGATAATCATAGTCACTTTATAGTTGGCATGAATTAAAATAATCCAACAATTAATTCATGACATCGATGAAAACTTCAGTAAATCTCAAAAAACTAACTCGAGATATTCATAAGCGTAACCACATACATGTATTGCAGATTCGGATACATAATTAATTTGTAGAGAGAGAAAATCCAATCAATCAAGCAAATTGCACAGAAACCCTAAAATAAAAGTACAAGTTTCCTTTTATTAATATTTACCCAATTTCATCATATTCCTTAGGGTTTCTATTCCAATTTTAGGGTTTCTTGGAAACTAGGGTTTCTCCTTCATTCTTAGTTATTATGAACCCTAATTCCTAAAATCCACTTAAAACCTTTAAATTCTCTTCTTTTAATATTCTTAACAGTCTTAGGATCAACATTTAGTAATTTACTTCCTTAATCTGAAATATCATGGTTTTCCTCTTCTTTTACCCCAATTAGGGTTCCCATATGAATTATTCTTCATTTATGGATTACAACCCTAAAACTACCAATTTTGTATACCAAATGGATGAAAACTCTATATTATTAATCAACAGGTTAATATCTTTCAAATTAACCTATTAGTCTTCAAAGATGTATCCTTTATATTCAATTTAGGGTTTCTAATCTTTCCAACAAAAACCTAATCATCTTAATTACCTTTATTAAGGATTCTTTAATCCAAACTATGTTCAAGAATCATTATATTACAATTGTATTCTTCCAATATCGTGTTATGGCCACTAAAACTCATATTCACTCAAATCAGGGTTTTTAGTCCATTAAACCATGTTCATGATCATAAAACCCTAAAACCAACACACTAATCATATTTTATGATTTTATCATTCCATTTATTCATAACATGTTAAGATTGAAAAAAACATATAAAGGATTCATCATGTTCATTTTTACATCATTCTAGGGGTTTTCTATCAATTAATGCATCAAAAGATGTAAAACCGTATACTTT
Organism: Alisma plantago-aquatica; assembly: GCA_963693085.1. Taxonomy (NCBI): domain Eukaryota; kingdom Viridiplantae; phylum Streptophyta; class Magnoliopsida; order Alismatales; family Alismataceae; genus Alisma; species Alisma plantago-aquatica. The sequence continues at coordinate 595,357,787 of OY856409.1, forward strand.
TTTAGTTTCAAGCAGAATTAGGCTTCATACATAATTTCTTTGTGTTCCTCTCGTTCTGAGGATCAATTTTCATATATTACTTGTCCTAATCGGAGTTACCAATATTTAATTACAATATAATAAAGGAAATACATTCCCGACCAATCAGAGTGTGCCACGTCGCTCATTCTCCATGCAACATTGCTACTTTGGAAATAGAATCGAATTACGATTATGCCCTTACTTAAGTGGCTCGCTCTTCATCACACAGAGGGCTAGAAATGTCAAAAGAGGCTCGATCATCTTCCTCCTTGCGACACCATAGCTGTCGCCGTTTTGCAGAACTTTGGGGGTCCGCCCCCTCCCATCCAGAGCTCGAAACCCATCGCCCGATGCAGCTCTTGCTCCGCCGCCTTCTGCCGCACCTGGAGCACCACCCATCTTGCGACCTAGGTGGTTTTCTTGTGTGGGGTAGGCGTGCGACTTGTAGACATGTCGCTGGACCTTTGTAGGTGCTGCATGGCGGCCGAGGGCTTGGGGATGATGGTCGATCATCCCAGGTCGTCGTGGAAGCTCTCTCATCGATCGAGACGACCCCATGAGTCCTCTCTGCCTCAGGGTTAGACGTACTTTCCTCAACTAGAGTTTGAATGAAGAACAACAAGGAGGAGAGCGTGGGATCTCTCTCTCTCTCTCGGACTCAAACCATGGCTCTACCCTTGAAAAAGGGGTGAGGAAAGAAGCCCTAAGCCAACTATTCACGAATCGAAGAGCCCCTTTCCAAGTAGGAAATCAATTCCTTCAATGAGAAGTATATTCTCTCTCTCCTTTTTCTTCCTTGATATTCCTTATCTCATGTATAATTATAAAAACGAAAATCCTTTCTCTTATTATCATTATTCTTGCCCTTTTAATCCATTGGAACGAAATTCTATTTTCTTTAAATAGAAAATACTTCATTTTTATCAATATCACCAAATTCATTAATAATGTATCATATTATCTTTTATTTTGCAAATTTGGTATTTTCTCTTTCTTTCCTCTTTATTGGGACTCCTTGGATCCTAAGACATTCCATTATTTCGAAATTCCCTTTTCAAGGATAATTATTATCCTTCTAGATGCATCTATATGCATTATTTTTCATTATCATGTTTATTTCTCATTAAATTATCTCTTTTTGATAATTTCTCTTTATTTCTCTTTTATTTTCCTCATTTCTTGTCCCTTTTAATGTTAGAAATCCTTGGGATACAAATTTCTACCAAGGATAACTCATTTATGCCTCTTTCCACTCATTTTCCACATTTTATCATTATTTTCAATTTCTTTCTTAATTAAGAAATACTTAATTAATCTTTTCTTTTCTTATTGCCTTTTCTTTGCAACTTTGGACTCCTTGCAACCCAAGGAACCCAAGAGGCACGAAATCCCTCTTTGGATTTTCCTTCTAGAGGTTTCTACATATTTCTTTTCTCAAATATTCAATTACTCATTCACTAATTGGATTTTCTTATTATTTGGGACCGATAGCCAATAAATCCCACAAAACAATCATCAATGCTATTGTAAACGAAATCCATGCCTTCAAAACAAATTATATCATTATTTGTTCAATTATCTTTAATATGAGAAATTACATTTCTCGCCAATTGAACCTAAAAATTGGGGTTGTAACATCCTTCCCCTCTTATCGGAATTTTGTCCTCAAAATTTAATCAAGCAAACAAACAATCTAGGATAAGACTTTTCCATGTCCATCATTGCCCCCTATGTGGATTTACCCTACCCATGGCACTTCCAAAGAAACTTTATCACCACATATTCTTTTCTCTGAGTTCTTTCACCCTGGCGTCTATAAACTGCACAGGTGACTCAGGTCATTTCAGCCTCCCTTGGGGATCACTAGGTTCAATGCTCAGTACATGGTCTGGGTACCTCACATAGTGCTCTAAAATGGACACTTGGAACTCCTCACACATTTCTTTATCCTGAGGGGTAAGATTAACCATAACCTTCTCCACCAATCCATCTCAAATGGACCCATGTATCGGGGACTCAGCTCTCTTAGCTACAACTTAGAGGGGTCGGATTTTCATGTCACATATTCTCCCACAGTGAATTGCATGTCGGTCTACTTTGCATCATATTATGACTCATGTCGTCCCTGGGCTCCTTTCAGCCATTGGCACGATCAAAATGACTTCATCTACACACACTGTGGTCCTTTTCTAACCATCACATGGTCCTTTCACCAACATCACCTTACTGAAGTGGTGATCGACACAACCTCCCTTACAGAGCTTATTTAAATCCCGATATTGGCTATGGTGGTCATCATCACATCTTTCCTAGGACAAGAACTGTCCCTAGCCATCACCCTGAATGAACACATATGCTCTCATCATACCCCTTTAGTCTGGATCATACTAACCATTAGTTAGGGGTGATAAACTGTACTAGAATCGAGTTCTTCATGTACCTACTTTCACTTTAAGGAAGTTTATCTTTAGGTTATACTCAAGAACTCTTGAACTCGCATTCTGGTGTAGTTGAACCATCTCTCTCATATGTAGTTCAACCGGATCTGTCCCTTGACAGTACTCTTTCTTTCTCATGTCATCTAGGTAAGGCGGTCTACCATAACCCATATTGTGTCTTGACCTTCCTTGGTCTAGGGGAGACTTATCACAACATCCATAGTGGTGAACTCACATTCCCTCTCGATAACTCTTTATCCTCTATATCCATGCACTGGGTTACTGGTGCTCATCCTTCACCTTCTTCCATGCATGGCAACATACCACATGCAACCTCATCTTAAGCATCCAAAGTGCTATTGTCATTTACTATCTTGGTAGAACTACGGTGTTTGATGATCTTCAATCATGATTTCCTATATGTCATGATTCCTCAAGATCGATTCTCTGAAACCCTAAACCACTCTCATGAGGGTTTTATCACCTTATTTTCCAAAGAAGTGCATCTGAGGTTCGACCACCATCCTTTCATTGCATCAAGGACAAGACTGGCTAACCAAACAACCATTAACTTGTTCAACAGATCTCATTACATAGGAGTATTAGCCAAACCTATCTCCTTTTCCAAACTTAGGGTTAGTCTAACAACTTCTTCTAACCAAACTAGGCCGATAAATCTTAACCATAGCATCCATTACCACTTCACCTCCTTATGTATTAGGTAATGTTGATGGTATACACCTTCCTGTATGCCACTTATCATATCATCTTAGCCATAAGTCCATCTTCATCAAGAACATTCCTGAGCTTATTCCTTTGGTTTCATACTCAACCTGGTATAACTCATAGCTCATGCTAAAAACATCCTTTTAAGATGACTACCTTATTTCTCTTTACCATTTGAAAACCATCCATGTATCATTCACTTTACCAGGGTATATTATCTTCTCTGTCCCCATATCTCGTGACAACGTTCCAAACCACTTCAACTTTTATCCTCGGTGTAAGGCATGCGTACTGTCCTATCTCTCTCTCCCATAACAAGAGGAAATAAGCATTTGGATGCAGTCCAAATACAGAGTTCTTCCTATTCCAAGAGTAGAGATGGTACATCCCACCTTGCCAGTACACCTTTAAATCTAGGCTGAAACGTGATACCTACATCTCTACATCACAATCATCTCGATATTAAGGTTACTTCCATGGAACACTGTTTTCGAACCTACCTGGGTTTACACACAATCCTTGGTCATCTCCTCTAGGTCTATAGGGTGGACACTTTTGGGGTCATCCCTCTTCCCTTGTGCATCTAGAGAGTGCCCTACTCATCTACCCTTTGGGTCCCACGAGTTCATGATGGTGATCAATCTGCTAACCCATGGCCCTCAGAAAATGATAGTTGTTACCTCCCAACCCTATGGTCATGTGAAACTGGGGAATTAGGCAGCTCCTACTTTCATCGGTCTTATCTTTACCTGACCCTAGTATAGACTTAGGATTCTCCATTTATAGTACATGTCCAACTTAGAACCTCGCCCAATCCTTCATCATCTCTCTTTGTATACATGGGATGACATCCATCCTTTCATAGGGGTCATGGTGACCTGTCTACCTTGGTCAGGCCCCTTACCAGTTACCTCCATGGTAACACATCCGTATGCACTTAGAGATGGATATATATGGGTCTACAGGTTCATTCTCCTACCATGTACTTTTCACTTAGCTTCTCAAGATCCTTTGAGACTTCTTTAGGTTACCTTAAACCAACAAAATTGATATACACCCTACCAAAGGGGTCCCTCTCCCAAGATGGGAGGAAAACTTTATCTTGACAACAAGGTCAGAAAAGCTCTTAGGTCTAGGGTTTACATCCACATGAGCCTACTTAACCCTAGCAAGCTATTAAGGTACAAGTAGATCGCCTACTGAACCATGCTAAGTCATACTTGTCCTCTTTCCTCGATGCTGGATTGAGATCATAATTTCCTTTATCATCAACCTAGTTATGATGGGTTCATCAAACATACCTTAAAATTAAGGGATTTCCTTTACCTCTACACATGAGGAGTACCATGCTCTAAATTATAGAGACTCAAATCTCATCATGAGCATCAGATACACTGCTTCCCCTCTTAGGCCTAGGAACCCTAGGTTCACCTTTGGGTGTCTGACTGCATGCTCAATCTCTTAACCACGATTCAAGCATGTCCAAGGTATGTCATGTACTTCCCTGATCCTTCTACTCACAACACTTCAGAGTTGAGTCCTCTTCTAGAACCACCAACTAGGTATAAAGCCTCACAACTGGTTACTTAAACCTCCTCAGGGTCTAAAGCACTCTTTATCTCATCGAGCAGGTAATCAGTTATACCATAGGTACTAGAATCATCCACTATCATCCACTTAGGTTGCATCATCCTCAATTCCCCACTATTCCTCATGTCTCAGAATCAAAGCTTACAACCATCTTTCTTGGGTCCTGCTTTCTCTCTCTAGATCTAACTCCACATCCAGCCTCACTTCATGAAGTTGGATCAAGCTTACCAATATATCCCTACCCGGGTGAAGCCCTTGATTAACTCAAGTTTGGGTCAAGATTATCCATATCTCTTTATGTTTATATCCATCATGATTCCCTTATCCATGGTTTCATCCTACTGTCAGCACTATTGACGTATTATGTGTGCAAGCCACACCCTACATGCACAAGCCCATAGGGTTCTATAGGTTCTTCTCTAACTTCATCCATGCAGAAGCTATCCTTCGCTCAAACATGCACGACCCTTCCCAGGATTGGGTTGCCAAAGGTACTAGGTTATCAACTTCTCATGGATCATATGGCATCCAAGGCATGTTTGTCCAAACACCTAGTCTACCATGACATCTAACTCATCATGTCATCTCTCTCTCTCTAACCTTCACTTAGGGTTAGGGTTAACATCATCCTCAAAGGATGTGCTAGGTCTCTACTTTTAAGACTAACTCTCTCTCTTCTCATCCTCCAGATAAGAAGGTCTAGCCTCAGGTCTCCCTTGAGGGTATTGACAACTCATGTCATACGACCTAATCATGTATCTATTCTTTTATGCTTACTCAATCCATGACATCTTATTTACATGCTTTTTATTAATTTGGTGGAGGATTTCTTAATCCTTATCTACCTTACCCATACCTCAAGACGGTGAGGATAAGAGAGAGAAAACCCTAATCATTAAGATCCTTAACAGAATTTGAGTTGAGAAGGGATGAACAAGATGAGAGAGTCCTAAAGGTATCTTATTTCGATTCATACCCTAAGACTTTGGCCAGGCAGTCACATGGATCCGGGAGTCCTCGTATTCTGACTAGCAGTGCGGAGGAAAATATTGCCAGCACCCAGTCGTGATCCTTTTCTAGACACCTCCATCTTTCGGATAATCCTCTAATAACTCCCTTGGGTTCTATGGAGTTTGTAAAATTTAATAATTATTAATGGTTAAGTGAGGAACCTACGCTCTGATACCAATCGTAACGACCCTGCCTCCCGATAACCCCCAATTAAGGGAGACCGAAAGGACATAGCCGTTAACCAATAACCCAGATCAAAGGTTCGACAAATAATCATTAACAATTATTAAATTCTACCAACTATATTGAAATATGGTAAAAATAAAAACTTTGCATACCTTTTAAAACTGGGATTTCAAAACTTCTATCCACACAGATACTAATCTATCTAATCCTCCTTTGCACTTTAATTCTCATTTAATACCACATATGCCACTTTACTGTTTGTTCTTTTCATTGTACCTAAAATGCCGACAAACAAAACGTCGGTCAGCCGAAGCTGGTATGTGGGGGAAATAATAAATGTGAAACTATGATAACAACGTAATCATTCAATTAATCATTTAACAATCAAGATTACATTTTAAATATAACTCTGCGATCCAAGGGTACCCTATCCTCTGTGTTGTCCCCATTAAACCCCTCATGATCCACCTATAAGTGAACCAATTTCTAGGGTTGAGTCACATGGCACTACTCGTAAGTAGCCCACTCCTTAACTCATGGAAGGCTAATGAGTCTCATGGCACTACACGTAGGTTGCCCTGTTTCTAACTCTCGGTAACCTAGACCTTGCTCTAGGTTTACCCCCTTTTTTTAGCCTTTTCAAAGCAATAGAGGTGGACCCGGATCTAGTCAGTTATAAATGCACATTTATAGTGATAATCATAGTCACTTTATAGTTTGCATGAATTAAAATAATCCAACAATTAATTCATGACATCGATGAAAACTTCAGTAAATCTCGAAAAACGAACTCGAGATATTCATAAGCGTAACCACATACCTGTATTGCAGATTCAGATACAGAATTAATTTGTAGAGAGAGAAAATCCAATCAATCAAGCAAATTCCACAGAAACCCTGAAATAAAAGTACAAGTTTCCTTTTATTAATATTTACCCAATTTCATCATATTCCTTAGGGTTTCTATTCCAATTTTAGGGTTTATTGGAAACTAGGGTTTCTCCTTCATTCTTAGTTATTATGAACCCTAATTCCTGAAATCCACTTAAAACCTTTAAATTCTCTTCTTTTAATATTCTTAACAGTCTTAGGATCATCATTTAGTAATTTACTTCCTTAATCTGAAATATCATGGGTTTCCTCTTATTTTACCCCAATTAGGGTTCCCATATGAATTATTCTTCATTTATGGATTACAACCCTAAAACTACCAATTTTGTATACCAAACGGATGAAAACTCTATATTATTAATCAATAGGTTAATATCTTTCAAATTAACCTATTAGTCTTCAAAGATGTATCCTTTATATTCAATTTAGGGTTTCTAAGGTTTCCTAAAAAAACCTAATCATCTTAATTACCTTTATTAAGGATTCTCTAATCCAAACTATGTTCAAGAATCGTTATATTACAATTGTATTCTTGCAATATCGTGTTATGGCCACTAAAACTCATATTCACTCAAATCAGGGTTTTTAGTCCAGTAAACCATGTTCATGATCATAAAACCCTAAAACCAACATACTAATCATCTTTTATGATTTTATCATTCCTTTTATTCATAACAGGTTAAGATTGATCAAAAACATATAAAAGATTCATCATGTTTGTTTTTACATCATTCTAGGGGTTTTCTATCAATTAATGCATCAAAAGATGTAAAACCCTATACTTTTTGAGTTTCAAGCAGAATTAGGCTGCATACATAATTTCTTTGTGTTCCTCTCATTCTGAGGATCAATTTTCATATATTACTTGTCCTAATCGGAGTTACCAATATTAATTACGAAATAATAAAGGAAATACCTTCCCGACCAATCAGAGTGTGCCACGTCGCTCATTCTCCATGCAACGTTGATGCTTTGGAAATAGAATCGAATTACAATTATGCCCTTACTTAAGTGGCTCGCTCTTCATCATGCGGAGGGGTAGAAACATCAAAAGAGGCCCGATCATCTTCCTCCTTGCGACACCCTAGATGTCGCCGTTTTGCAGAACTTCGGGGGTCCGCCCCCTCCCATCCAGAGCTCAAAACCCATCGCCCGATGTAGCTCTTGCTCTGCTGCCTTCTGCCACACCTAGAGCACCACCCATCTTGTGACCTAGGTGGTTGTCTTGTGCGGGGCAGGCGTGCGACTTACAGACATGTCGCTGGCCTTTTGCAGGCGCTGCACGGCGGCCGAGGGCATGGGGATGATGGTCGATCATCCCAGGTTGTCGTGGAAGCTCTCTCATCGATCGAGACGACCCCATGAGTCCTCTCTGCCTTAGGGTTATGTGTACTTTCCTCAACAAGGGTTTGAATGAAGAACAACAAGGAGGAGAGTGTGGGATCTCTCTCTCTCTCGAACTCAAACCACGGCTCTACCCTTTAAAAAGGGGTGAGGAAAGAAGCCCTAAACCAGCTATTCATGAATCGAAGAGCCCCTTTCCAAGTAGGAAATCAATTCCTTCAATGAGAAGTATATTCTCTCCCTCCTTTTTCTTCCTTGATATTCCTTATCTCATGGATACTTAGAAAAACGAAAATCCTTTCTCTTATTATCATTATTCTTGTCCTTTTAATCCATTGGCATGAAATTATATTTTCTTTTAATAGAAAATACTTCATTTTTATCAATATCACCAAATTCATTAATAATGTATCATATTATCTTTTATTTTGCAAATTTGTTATTTTCTCTTTCTTTCCTCTTTATTGGGACTCCTTGGATCCCAAGACATTCCATTATTTCGAAATTCCCTTTTCAAGGATAATTATTATCCTTCTAGATGCATCTATATGCATTATTTTTCATTATCATGTTTATTTCTCATTAAATTATCTCTTTTTGAGAATTTCTCTTTATTTCTCTTTTATTTTCCTCATTTCTTGTCCCTTTTAATGTTAGAAATCCTTGGGATACGAATTTCTACCAAGGATAACTCATTTATGCCTCTTTTCCACATTTTATCATTATTTTCAATTTCTTTCTTAATAAAGATATACTTAATTAATATTTTATTTTCTTATTGCCTTTTCTTTGCAACTTTGGACTCCTTGCAACCCAAGGAACCAAAGAGGCACGAAATCCCTTATTGGATTTGCCTTCTAGAGGTTTCTACATATTTCTTTTCTCAAATATTCAATTATTCATTCACTAATTGGATTTTCTTATTATTTGGGCCCAATAGCTTATAAAGCCCACAAAACAATCATCAAGGCTATTGTAAACGAAATCCATGTCTTCAAAACAAATTATATCATTATTTGTTCAATTATCTTTAATATGAGAAATTACATTTCTCACCAATTGAACCCAAAAATTGGGTTTGTAACAATCGCACAAGCAGGCTCCCAATTGCCCGCGATTTCTCCCACTAATCACTCGCGTAAAGTCCCTCTAGGTGATCACCCCTGGTTCTGGCCGAAGCAGATCGCTCGCCCTCACACAGTCTGTGGATCAATCGTAGTGCACTCTACCATTGCCTAGCATATATGAGCTCGCCGCCCAGTATCCCGAGGGCACGACATCTCTCCAGAATCGCTGCCCAGCAGCCCGAGGGCACGGTCCCTCCATCATCTCTGGACCCTCCATCATCTTCACCCAACGTCATACCACCCAGACATCTAGGTTAGGGCTTCTGATTTCAACAATGCCGCCGCACAGCAGCCTGAGGGTACGACATCTCTCCAGCATCGCCGTCCAACAGCCCAAGGGCACGGTCCCTCCATCGTCTCCGGTCCCTCCACAATCTCTTCCCAGCATCAGAGCGCCCTGACGTCCAGTTTAGGGCCTCTGATTTCAATATCACATATGCCTTCTTTCATGAAAACCCAGATGCCTCTAGAAAAAGATGAGCTTCACATATCTTGGTTGCATTTTGAGATGAGTTTTGTGTGTATGTATTTTCTGGCATTGCATTTTGGGGTTAATAGGTATAAGGAATCAAATTTTAGGGTCCATGAGGCCTCTATGTCAATGTTTGTAGAAACACTACATTCAAGAGAATTAAAATTCAATTAAAATACATTCTCTAGTTAAAATCATCTCAGTTAGAGAACCTAACCAGAACATACTTGATCACAATAACAGTTGTGATCTTCACTAGATCAAAACTATTAATAAAAAATGTTTATCAATTACATGTTTAAGTTTTGCAAGTTAACTCCATAGTTGTCTGAGCTATAATTAAACTAAATCCAATGCTCCAAAAGAATCTACATTTTTACACACCTTAAGTTTGTCACTTGTCTTCCTCTTCATCCATGCCAAGGACTACATATATGCCATGAACTACCTATTATGTACAATAAGCATAATCAAGGCTACACATTCTTTAGCATTCCAGTCTACACATTCTTCACCATGATATTCAACATGTCTGTTTTAACATAGCAACACCATCTTAATTGACAAATATGGACGAAACTAGTGGGACTTACCCATGCGAAAAAGTACATAAACTTAGTTACATCAACTAATATCACCTTACAAAATCCATACTGCATGTCAGCAAGTAGCTTTATGATAAATTTAAATTAACATTTTATCATTTATAGTGATCTATGACCAACGTAGAATTACAAGTTTTTGCAACAAACAATATTAGAGTGATAAAAGAATAGCTAACATATTATATCCCAATATTATATGGACAACCCTTAGGTATGATGTGATCTATATCTCAAAGAATTCTTTTTGGGTATCAAACAACTATAAGTTCAGTTGTATAGGTGTAGGATTAAAGTGATAGGCAATAATTTGTGTCCACTGAATTGTGATCATGGACCCTTTCTTCGTGGTGAATTAAGTGGTATATAAATGGTGCTAAATTTATCAAGTGGCATAGGGAATGAATTTAGTTCCTGATCCTAGTATCAATGTGGGTTTGAAACTGAAGGTTAAGATGAAATATTTTGCATTCAAAGTGGTTTTAGATGAACGACTATCCGGTAGTACATATTATAATAGAGGCCCTCTGGTATAGGTCATCTAGTAGTGAAAAGAAGGTTAAGATGGAAAATTTTGCATGTAAAGAGGCTTTAAATGAAAGATTTTCCAGTAGTACACATTATAATAGAGGCCCTCCAATGGATTTTTACACCATATCATCACACTCCAATCCTCAAATTTTTCCACCCTGATTTTCCCTCTTCTTCTTGTTTTCAGTTTTGATGTTCACTCCATCCTAATCATATAATAGCCAACACTGCGAAGACAAAGTACTTGACCCAGTAACTTTGATAAGAACCATTTTAAACTCAACATGCCTCCTTCACCTTCCACTCTCTCTGCCAATCACTCCACCTCTGTGTCAATCCCTACAAATAATATTACAGATGGAACACCCTACATCTTGAGGAATATGTCTCACAAGGGGTCTAGATTTTTTTGGAGATCTGATTAGTGGCCAACATTCATATGAATTGTCTCAATTTTGGAGGGGCATTGAGCTTCCATATACTGACCTTCCACATGTTTTGAGCTTCCATACATATAGACATAAATATATATACATCATACACACATTTGTATATATGAAGAAAAACCTCATCTAGAGTCGTTTCCGTATCCTATGTTTTAGAAAATTGACGTGTCCCGTGTCCATGTCGGTGTCCATGTCTAGAAACATGTCCATGCTTCCCTGGTTGAACCTTATCATCATAGTTCAACAAGACAACAAAACTATTTTGGTATTGATTACCAATATTTCATATATATATATATATATATATATATATATATATAAATATATATGTATATATATGCATGGCTTGTCAAAGTATTATGTATACTATTATTGGTATTATACTTTATTGATTTTCTACTTATTTATATATTTAATTTTTAATTATGTTTAATTATGTATACTTTTTTACTTTCTTTATTATTTTTTTTAATCTTTTCATTTGATTAACAATTTCTACGTATTTATAAATTTATTTTATTGATGTGTTTACTTACATTTATCTTGGGAAGTGTGATTGACAAAGGTTGGATTATTGAGGAAGACAGGACCAGTACAAAGTACTTAATTGGGGTAGTCAAATTCATAGAGGACATTTTCGAAAAATGTAGTAGGAATGAGACTATCTTATGCCCTTGTAAAAAGTGTCTAAATACACAAAGACACAACTGTCAAGTGACAACCGAGCACCTATTATGGAATGGTTTTTTCAGCAGCTACACTGATTGGATTTTTTATGGTGAGACTTCTTCTGATGCCAAGGAAGATTCTTCTATGCAAGACAACATGTTGTTTGATGATATGAGAGACATGTTGCACGATGCATATGGAGTCCAAAACTGTCGAGAAACTATGGATAATGACAACAATGATATATTTGTATTTGTTGATGACGAAGAAGCTGAGAAATTCTACAAATTGTTATAGATTGTTGCACAAGAGTTGTATCCTCAAAATAAGAAGTATTCCAAGCTGTATACCGTCATGAGGTTGTTCCATATAAAATGTAGCAATCATTGGAGCAATAAATCATTTATTGACCTACTCAAACTTTTGAAGGATTTGCTTCATGAGGGTGACACATTGCCTGGCTCATACTATGAAGTAAGGAAAATAATTAGGAACCTTGGTCTTGACTATGAGAAAATTGATGCCTGTATAAATGATTGCATTTTGTATCGCAAAGAGTTTGCAAATAATACATCCTGCCCACATTGTAATGCTTCTAGAAATAAAGAGACTGAAAGTGATGTAGAAGGTGCACAAAGTATGGGAATTCAAAAGAAAAGAGTTCCTTGTAAAATTTTGCACTACTTTCCCTGGACTCCTAGGTTGAAGAGATTGTTTATGTCCTCTAGAGTTGCACCACTAATGCGGTGGCACGATGAAATTTGCACCAAGGATGGAGTTTTAAGACATCTAGCGGATTCACCTGCATGGAAGACATTTGATAACATGCATCTTAATTTTGCATATGATTCTCGTAACATGCGTCTTGGTTTAGCATCTGACATATTTAATCCCTTTGGCATGATGAGTCAATCATATAGTATTTGGCCAGTGATATTGATTCTGTACAATTTGCCACAATGGTTCTGCATGAAGAAACCTAATTTTATCATTTCTATGATTATTCCTAGTCCATCTCAACTAGGAATGAAGATAGATATCTACTTACAACCTCTGATTGAAGAGTTGAAAGAACTATGGGAAGTTGGTGTTGATACCTATGATGTTGATAGTAAAGCTGTATTCAAATTGTGTGCCGCCTTGATAAGGATGATAAATGACTTCCCTACATATGGTTATTTATGTGGTTGGCAAACTAGTGGGTATGATGCATGTCCCGTTTGCAATAAAGACACATGGTCTATTAGGTTACCACATAGTAGGAAACAAAGTTTCATGGGCCACAAGAGGTTCCTTCGATGGATCATAAATATCGTAGGGATATGTCCTCCTTTGATGGAAAATAAGAATTAAGAACTACTCCAAAGATGTTGTCTGGAAATCAAGTTTTAGTTCAAACCAAAGATGTAGACAATATGCCTTACAATTGGAAAAAATAAAGCATTTTCTTTGAGTTGCCATACTGGAAGTACAACCTTATTCGTCATAATCTTGACGTAATGCATATTGAAAAGAATGTATGTGAGAGTTTGATTCACACGTTACTTGGGATGGATAAATCAAAAGATAATGAACAATCTCATTATGACCTTTTAGAGATGGGAATAAGACCTAGACTGCACATTATCAAGAATGGAAATAAGAATATTATTCCACCTTCTTGTTTTACTTTGAAAAAGGAGGAAAAAGAATTATTCTATAAGTTTTTGAAGTTTGTACAGGTTCCAGATGGTTATTACTCCAATATCTCATGAAATGCACACATCAAATAAAGAAAATTGTTGGCATTAAAGAGTCACGATTACCATATATTAATGCAACAATTTTTTCCATTGGCTTTATGGGTAGAGTTGCCGAGCAAGAATGCCATAACTGTGAAAACTGAGTTGTCTAGGTTTTTCAAATACATATGCTCAAAAGAGATAAATTTGTATGAAATTGAGAAGATAGAATCTAGAATTGCAGTGAATTTGTGCAACATGGAGAAGATTTTCCCACCATCATTTTTTGACATAATGGAGCACGTGGTCATTCATCTTCCATGAGAAGCTAAGATAGCTGGACCACCATTTTATCGTTGGATGTATCCAGTGGAAAGGTAGTATGTATTACTATTTGTTTCACTAAAATTTTATCGAATGAATTTTTTGATTTTAAACAAATTCTATTTATCATTATAGATACTTGAAAACTTCGAAAGAATATGAGAGGAATAAAGATGCTCCTGAAGGTTCCATAGCAGAATGTTACCTGGCAGATGAATGTTTAACATTTTGTTCAAGGTATCTCTCTGGGGTAGAGACAAGGTTCACAAAATTGGCTAGAAATGATGTTGAAGATGATGATATTGTTACTGATGATGAGTGGTCTATATTTTCACATAAAGGGCGACAAATAGGAAAGAGCATTCCTATTTTTCTTGAAGATGTGATGCTGAAAATTGCACATCAATATATTTTATCCAATTGTGTTGTAGTTGAACCGTTCATGGAGTGAGTTCATTAAATTATTAAGAAATATGCATGCTCACCATTAGATGTATGTACACATGACTTATGTACTTGTTAGCAGGGAACACATTCGCCATGACTTATGCATGCTCACCATTAGATGTATGTACACATGACTTATGCATGCTCACCATTAGATGTATGTATCATTAATTAAAAGGATAAAAATGGTAGTTTTAATGTAAAAGGGGCATAATAGACTTATTTGACTTTTAATTGTGCCTTTAATCCAAAATTAGGGTTATATGTTGTTAAAAAGTAACCTTAATATCTTTCATGAGGAGTAGATGAGATAATTAGGGTTTGTGAGTAATTGTATAAATTTAGGGTTAAAATAGTAAAATTGAAGTGAAACCCTAATTGCAATGGAAACCCTAAAAGTGGACTAGAAACCGTAGGAAGCGAGCTAGGTTTAATAGACCTTGATGGCCTGATCAATGATAGGAAATTTGGATGCATGTTTCAGGATCATCTTGTGTGCTTGCTTGTTTACTGGATTTCTTGCTTAGTTGGATTATTTCTACACTCAAGTCAGCCTGACAGGTATTTGGTTAATTATGGTTAATCGCATTAGTTTCCTGAAGGTTTTTCAGATGATTCATCGCATTGAATGCAACCTATCAGTTTGGATGTTCATACTTGCAAATCATAAAGTCACTATGATTATCACAATAATAATAAAAGTATGTATTCTCGCACCTACATGCCACCCCGATGGATGATGCAAAAAGGTCAAGCCCAGGAGGGAAGACCCATGGGCACCATGAGTGGTGACCCCAGACACCAAGCTCAGGATTGAGAAGGTGGTCTTTATTGAATGACTAATGGGCACTATGAGAGGTGACCCCAGGCACTAAGCTCGGGATTGAGAAGGTGGCCTTAAGTCATTGGCATAAGAGAAACCCTAAGGTGGGTATGCCAGGGTTAGGGCAAAAGCGGTGGAGAATGTCACACTGAAAGTGTAATTTGTCCTATTAATTAACTTGATTGTGATATTTAGATTGTTAGCCATATTTGTGAAATTTTGGTTGTCCCCACATACCGGCATATTCCTATATGTTGACCGACGTTTTGTTTGTTGGCGTTTTAGGTACAAATTGAAAAGGACAAATAGTAAAGTGGCATATTGTGCATTTAAGAAATAAAGTGCAAGGAGGATTAGTTAGAATGGAGTCCCGATGTGGATAGAAGTTAGATATCCAAGTTTTTGAAAAAGGGATGCAAAGTTTTATTTTATACCAGATTTCAATTTAGTTTGGTAGAATTTCATAATTATTACTAATTATTTGTCGAACCTTTGATCCATTTTATTGGGATAACGGCTCTGACCTATTGGTCTCCCTTAAGTGGGGGTTACCGAGAGGAGGGGTCATTACAGCATGATTTGATGAAGATCTGTTTATATTTTTCTGATGAAATTTTGTAAATATTTGATCATAAGGATGAAGTCTTTACAAAATAATATCATAGCCTATTAATAGTCAGAACTCATGCATGCCTCATGGAGTTTAGTTTTAGTTAGGAACACAAACACAGTAGTTAGAACTTAGGAAAATAGTTCACAAAAAATGAATCTATGTGCAAGAAAGTGGGAAATCAATAATATTCATATGAACACTTTTAGTGATTGGTTTAAGAAGCATGTAAGTCTATAAAATTAATTCATTAAATATTGTTAGAGCATTTTATTAATAACTCAATTCATAATGTATACATATTGAAGAGAAGGCCAAGTCAGAAAATTTGCCATCAAATCTACTAACTCTGGCTTGGGGACCACAAAATATGGCAAACAAATACAATGGATATGTAACAAATGGATATAGATTTCAAACCAAGGAGGGGGAACACGGTAAAAAACCTAGAATAATGGGATAATGGTGAATGCCCAGATAGAAAGTTTTTCCAGTTCCAAGGAAAAAAATCCTAAATTGGGTCAAGTTACCTACTATGGGGTACTCTGAGAGATTTTTGAGATTAGTTACTATGAGCAACTGAAAGTTGTACTGTTCAAAGTTGATTGGGTCAATGCAAACAAGGGCGTCAAAAAATATGAAAATTAATTTACAATGGTCAAATTAAAACTCATTGACTTAATTGAAAATCCATTTGTATTGGCCTCTCAAGTACAACAAGTCTTTTATCAGACTGACATCAATCACCATGGGTGGAGCTTTGTTGTGCATATGACACCACGTGATACTTATGACATGGATGATAAGCTTACTGAAAATTGCATGGATGGGACATGCGTACCCGAAGATTCTCATGCAGAAGATTGGGAATCTATTTTTAGCGATGTTTCTGATAGATTTGATTTGGTTAGAGAAGATATGGAGGGTGTAACTTTTTACGATGGCAAAAATGATGAGCAACTCGATTGAGATCATTGTGATCTATCATATGTAGTTTTTAAT
Organism: Alisma plantago-aquatica; assembly: GCA_963693085.1. Classification (NCBI taxonomy): domain Eukaryota; kingdom Viridiplantae; phylum Streptophyta; class Magnoliopsida; order Alismatales; family Alismataceae; genus Alisma; species Alisma plantago-aquatica. Next base: position 595,374,768 of record OY856409.1, read on the forward strand.
ACTTTGTATCTTCAAGTTGCATCTTAGTAGGATATATGACTACTTGTAAATTACTGAAGATAGCATAAAAATGAAGGTCTAATTTGTGTAGTATCAGTTGTACCATATGTTGATTATGTCTCTACTTGCTTAAACTTTAATAGTATATTACAAACATTTAGATTATGTCTCTATTCGATTCAACTCTTGATAGATATTGCATAATAGCATGAGGAAACCATATTCCTAGGTTTTTTTCTTATTTTGCATTTCCATTTGGTTCTAGATGTCCTACATGGGTTGGATCCTCTATTCCTAGGTTTTTTTCTTATATGTCTATTACTATTCCTCACGGTCTAGCATTTTGATCCATTTTCCTACTACTCATCGTTATCTTCTTGCAACAGTACTTTGATCTCCCCATCTTCATTTTGATCATCTAAATCCTATAACTGATTCTTGTTCTCCATAGTTTTCTTATTAGTATTTTCCCTCCTCGTCTTTCTCAGTATGTGTCTAATATCTCTTTGCTCCATTCCCCTTTTATGCTCCTATTCTGACCAAGAGTATGTTCTTAATTATGTCAGTGTGACTTTGTTTCTTGGTTCAAATTTTGTGACACAAGAGCATGTTCTTAATTATTATAAATGTAGAAATGTTCTTCATATTTGATAGAATCTGGAGTCAATTCTTTTTTACAAAATGAATTTCACCCTAAAGTTTTTGTTTCCGATGAACATAGGTATGAATATTTACTTTATGAGTTGTTATTCACTACTTATATACATCCATGTGCTCAAACAAATGTAGGGAGTTCATCATTTTTAAGAAGGTCCTGAGATAGAAAGTAATATCTATTTAGATTCATCTATTAGGTTTCTTGTTTCATAGTAATGTTTATTATGGTTGCCCATTCTCGTGGATGGGTGCATTTCTTTTAGGGAATGATGCATTCATAATTCTCTCTTATACAGGTTCACCACATTGTGGAAGTTCTTCATCTTCAAATATTGTGATTCCAGAAGGTTGGTCTTCATCCTGTTTAACATCAAGATACCCTTAAGGATAACAAAAAGGAAGAAGGATAGATTTGAGCATTATTATAAGCTTGTGGATGGGTATGTCAGCGGCTACTGGTGCAATAGGACCAATTCCACAAAGGTTGGTCACTTCATCCACTCTGGGTTCTCTCCTATATTCTCAATAGTATTGAGCCTAATCAAATTGTAACTCATCTTCTATATATAAAAATAAGGCACAACCTTTCACAGACATTTTCTTCAACAAATTACCTCCTACATCTTTAAGCCCTAGAAGAAAATAAGTATTCAACAGTTAACTCATCCACCTATGTCATTGTGCTCAAAGTAAAGAAGGTAGAAGGGTCTGTCTTCAAGTATAGTATTCATTGATGCATCCAGGGACCATTCCTCCCTCTTTATCATTGAGGATGTTAGTACGATATTGTTATTACATCCACTACCATTATTGTTCTCCCTCCCTTCATCTATTCCAGAACTTAATCTTGTTCATAATAGAATGAAATCTTAGATGAGACTTCCTATTTGGACATCCAAACTTCATATCAAGCCATAGCTCCCTTCTATTCTATTGTGGTGGCTGGTACATGGTCCTCAAGATATTCGAGATGAGGGGAATCCTCTAGAATGAAACCCTTCCATTCAAAATGAATAATATCTATTATTTGATCTTGGCATCATGTTCCTGAATCTTGGATAAGAAAACATGGGGAATAAAATGCTCTGAAGTATATGTGTTGGAATTTTGGACCTTCATTCTTTGATATACTTCCTAGATTGTGGGACTGTCTAACATAAGTTATCAGGCCTCTAAAATCTGAAGGTCAATCTACTTTTGATAATTGGGAGCTACAAGCGATGATAGATAACCATACAGATGGACAAGCCTAGGTAACAATCCTCATGTACGCATTCTTAACATTTTACTTATGGTTTTTCAATATACTTGTACATACATATGTACTAGTCATTTAGAAGGAAGACCATGTTTTAGCTAATGAAATGCATTCTCACGATTCCTTTAGGTAATCCAAACATGCATAAACTATTCTTTTTGTAATTTTCCTTCAACTACTAAGAAATTGTAGTTAAATTGACCTCATTCTTATTTTCAACCATCTCAATAACTTCTACTTAAACAAATCCTCTTAAAAAAAGTGTACTGTAATAAATGGTTATATTTGAAGAATATTTCTTGCAAGTGTTTCAAATAGAAAGCTCAATACAACGACTTCTAAATTGGGGCCATGGTTTTCCATGTGACAACCAGATTTTCTTAAGTGTACCATTGATAATATTTAGTCCATGATTACTATATAATACTCCTATATGAATTAGGATATTCTGTTGTAGATAAGGAAATAAATGTTAATCATACTAAACTATGGGTCAACCCACATGGTCTTTTAGGTTTCCACTTTGTTTGTTCTAATGTTATGGGCTTATGTTGGTTGTAGGTAGACCTCATAAAATGGATATGATACATCTCATTTCAATATATTCTCGAACGATGATATTGCGATGGATAACCTACATTCAAATGGAGGTTCAAAATACCCAAATTCCAGTAGAGGTGCAAGGTACAAATATCATTTAGATTATAGATATAGTTTTACTAAACTGCATTGATTCCTTGTTCACATATTCACTATAGAAGTTAGAATCCCGTATTTACTTTTTCCATAGTATAACTATAGATTGTTTATTTAACCTTCTGCTAACAATGTTACGCTTCCCCTCCTTGCCACACATACTTTCTTATTGTGATTATTCAATTTGGTATACTAGTCCTCCTTTTATTGCATCCAAACAGGGGAAAGAAAACTGACATCCTATCATGCATCCCATATAATCAATTCCTATCCAGTATACCATACCAACCAAATCCTAAACATATCCTAAGGTCCAAGTTTCTCAAATTCATTATGATACTTGCAGTTTTATTGAGAAATTCCTTGAAGTTCAGCCGAGTTTATTTGTCATGTTTGTTTTCTTCTTTGATTTGACAATGTAGATGTAACGAATGTATGTTCTTTTAAATCTCTTTGTCTTGGTTTTCCATCGTTCTGATGTATATTCTTAACCTTTTTTAGCTTATGAATATTTATCTACTTGTGTAGGATCTTCACACTGTTATAAATTCACAAGGACTAACTTATGATGAGCTTAACATATTTAACTGATTGAACCATGGATGGTATGGATATCCGTTACATCCGTTACATTCCTGATGGCCAACAAGCGCTCTCTCATAATATGACCCCTTATGAGGATGTTTCTTCTTGGAGATGAGGGTGAGTACTGCTTCCTATACATATCTTGAAATTATTTCTTTATAAATCTCTACATGGAACTTTACTTTCAGTTTATTCCATTTGTTCTTCATTGTTGTATTTGTATATTGTTGTAGGGTTGCTTTTTGTGATGACATATTTGGTTATTAGTTATCTATATACCCAGCAAATGGGGTTAGGTGTTGATACTTACATTCCTTATAGTTCATTCCATAAGTGGAACCATTGTGTAGGATTTTATATAATTTCATGATGGCATATCATTTGGAACTTTCTCTAACATGATTTGCCATCTTTTGATCTGAAGATATTTGCATCAGCCATATCTCTAAAGGAAATGATCAGGATAACATGTAGGTCAGGGGTTCTTGAGATTTGTCCCAGCCATTCTGTAGTTCTACAATTGGTACCTAAATGATATGATATCTTAACATAAAAACACCATCCTTAGTAGGAAACAAATATTGTGAATTTATGGCTTCCAAGCAAAGGGGGATATTAAGGATAGTATCTTGATCATCAGCAGATAACATCTCAGCCAGTCTATCAATCCTCCAAGTTCCTTTTTCTAAGTCCATCAACAGATCTAATTTGGGTTCTGAAAACTACATGAAGTTAGGCTACAAGGTGACAACGCACATGGTCTGTGTGGAAGTTCCTTTTAGAATAGACCTTTAAGAAGATTTTAAAGATATGTAACAATCATGACTATTTTTTTTACTATCATCAAATATAGATCATCAGTAACATGATTTTCTTTATGTATAATATTAAAAATGCTAACTCTAGAAATACATTCTGACCTTAAAAATAGATTGTATTTTTAGGGCACTCAACAAGAAAGAAGGTTCTCAAAGTTTAAAGAGTAATTTGTCATACATGCTAAATTAGTAGACATAGACAAATCTGAAGTAATCATTCATCCCGATCTGTCAAAGTATAAATCTAAGATCTTCTCCTAGCCATAGTTTCAAAAATCATATGTTTCAGTCAGAACTAGTCCAAGTTTATCTCAATTCATTTAATGCATTATTATTTATTGCTAACAAGCCTGAGAATCTTCTCTAATCAGCTTGGTTGTCTTTTGATTTGTTGTACTATCTGCTTGTTCATATATGGACCTATTTTTCTCTACTTGTAGGTTTATTAAGGATAGTTGTAAATTGAACTTCATCAGTTTATCACTAGTTGTAGTGTTGGGATGTATTTGTTTACAGAAAAAAATACATCCCTTCTATTGTAGTGATGATTTGATTACTCTTTTGTATGCTTACAAGAAGTAGGAACTTGAACAACATCAGAATCAGTGATGATGGGATAACAATATAAGTTCTAAGTCTACGAGAAGATGCCAACTTACAAACTAAACCAGGAAAAAGACTTCATGGGCCATTTCATAGGTAGAGGTCTCATCCAGTCCTACTACTAGATAACATAAACTTTAGAACAAAATCCAGTAGTACAGGAAATATTAGAGATCCTATGGCTTGCTCTACTCATTCCAAGCATAAGTGCAACTCTCTTAACAATGCAGACTTTGACGGAAGTTATGGCACACATACTGATGTAAGGGCTAGTGGACTCCTTCCTAATGGGACAACTTTTGTAATGTCTTATACAACTAAGTATTCTCTTTCATCTTGATGGACACAATAATATTAATAAATATTTTGAAACTAGATTGCTTGTTTTAATTTTGCTAGATGGAAACCCTACAAAGTCACTAGTTTTGAATCTATTTCCATGGTGGCAGTCTTGTTTATATATCTATCCAGCCCCCATTCAATGTTTGATATATTTATATTGAATCATTCTCAATCTCTTCTCCTTCTTGTGTTTGTTCACTACAATGACTAGGAGTATGATTTTTCATTCACCCTATGGAGGGCCTCAAGCTTTTGAGCATATATTTGTAGATGTGTGTGCTCAGTGGATTGAATCATCCTCAAGCTTTTGTAGGTTGCTCCTAAATAATCCAACTGACATATCACCTCATATTTGTTGTTTCTAAATGGGTTTTATCCATTTTCATACTTGGGCTGAGTGGATCAGGTTTGATCTTCTTCTTCACATCTTGGGCAAGGTGAGGACAAACCTATATCCCCTCTCACTCACTCTATGTTGGTGAGTGATGACTTGTATTCAAGTTTCCACATAAATAACTTCTGAAAGATGGGGATGACCATTACCTATATATCTTTCTAGTCTCCCTTAGTGGGTTGTGTCTTTCCTTTTGCAACCATGTGATATTTTGACTTCACCGAAAATATCCCAGTATTATATATCTTCCTAATCCATTCGTCATTACCCAAGTTTAGGCTATGGGGGATTGTTTCAATAAGCTCAGTGCTTTCTTACTAGAACCAACGCTATATAGCTTACTAAGTCAGTGCTTTGTTACTGGAACCAATGCATGTGCTTCATATCTATGGTATTCAAATCCAACTTGCATCATGTCAAATCATGAGACATTTCTTATGGCATATTTCTTTCACAACTTGATTATATGTTGTTGTATAGCTTACAAAATCAATATCTCTTCTGTAATTATAGGGGCCCAACACATACAAATAAATTAGACTATGATCAAGCTCATGGGAAGCCCTTGCTGCATTTAGAATCTATTATAGCCTCGACCATGTTGCAAATGTCTTATAAGGAGGTAATTGAATTCTTCATCTTGTTAATGGTTTAGGCTTGGTGCCAAAGTTCTCAATTTTGTCAATACAGATCAAGGTCACACCCATGGTTTCTTGTTTCAAGCTATACACATACTTTTCATGTCTTTTTGTTTTTTCAAAGGAGATATAGTTTCTTATTTAGTAAAGCCCGACTCATGCTACTTCCGGTGAATACATGGGCTACAAATGAGTTTATAGGTGCTTATATTTTATGGAACTAAGCATGTTCAATTTTAGAAGTCTGGAAATATGGTTATGTTACCTCTAGCTTTTTTATATTTATTAGTTTAACAGCATCACATCCATACAATATTACATTACTCTCAACCAAAATCATAACTAGTGTTTCTTTTTATCAGGTTAATGACAAATTCATGTGCTCTATGTAAAACCAACACAAAAAGGCGCATGGGTGGATCAGTTCCAACCGAATATGGGTTTTTTGATGATCACCTCAAGTTCTGAGTTCAAAACCAGAGGTCCAATCAAGTATGAACTCCCCTCTCATAGGAAATGAGTAATTACTTTCCTATATAACTTCCATTGGAACATGAGATTTGGAATCAATGAGATTTTGATTTTCTAATGAATTTAATATATAGTGCACATGCTTGGATTTACATTAATCTAATAACTTTAAAGGGATCACTAGAGTAGATGCTTGCTTGTTAAAGTTTTATTGACTATTTCACTTTAGGGAATCTTCTTTTACTTATTATTTGAAGACCCATCTTATGTCCATTAAAAGAATGATATTCTAAATATTCATATGGTGTGTTCATTGTTTTGAATTGTTGTTGTTTTTATGATAGGAGAAACTATAGTTTTCATTGTCTATCTACTAAGGACGTTTGCAAATTCCTTTTAGTAGATGTTGGCCTCATTTCAATTGGTTGTCAGCTTAGATTTCTAAAAATACCTTAGCTAATTTCATGCTTACTTCTTGTTCTCACTTTGGTTGGCTCAAGTTTTGAGGTTGTTCTGTTTGGTGACCTCAATATAAAAAATGTTTGTGTTCCTTAAGGTGAGACGATGATACTCATAGTGTTTTTTATTGTCATCATAGAAATGTACAATTTGTACATTGTTCAAAGAGCTTAGAAAAATGTTTTTCTATCCACTTGTTTAACAATTTGGAATCAGGGGAAGTTTTTCCTTACTCTAGTCATTTTGCTCTTTATCGCCTAAGGCATAAGGTTGCCTAATTTTTGTTCAAAATATTGTCTAGTCTTAATAAGTTATCTCCAAATCCTATTATTTGTTGCTTTGTTGGTCATTCCTGGACTTAAAAGGGGCACCAATGTTACCTTCATGTTGCTAAGTAGATGTATGTTACTATGGATGTCACATTGTTTAAGGATATATCCTTTTTTGCCAAGCCAACTATCTTTGTGACTCTCATGTACCTTTTCCTAATCATGTGTTTCCTATAGCAGGGTCTTCACTCTAGTTGCAACACCTTCAGTTATTGGGTTCGATGAGTGTAGGAAGTATAGTAGTACACCTGAATTATTCCATGTTGAGGTTCTATCTTCTCCTACAGATCATGTTGCTACCTTAGGTACTACTTCTCCTTCTTATTAGGATTCAACTGAGCTGTCTCATAATGTGTGCACAATAGGAGTGCGAGGTGGATTACCTATGGTGAAAGATATGAGAGAGAAATATAAGATAATTGGATGTGCAATAGAAGGATTTCAATGATCTGAATTTAATTCCTTCACCCGCTTGTAATTCCTTTCTTCTTACAATTGGAAGCATGCCCTCACATCACAGACTACCTCCACATTGCAATTGATGATGCCAATATCTAATACCTAACTTTACAGACTAATAGCATTACACACAATATCTATAGTCAGACTCCTAACAATTCACCCTTACTAAAGATTGGATGATGTCCTAGGCATCAATCCAAGATAGAAACCACATCTTCATATTTTCATAATGCTCTGATGTTGCTTCAGCTTTTGGCTCCCCTATCCATTTGATGTTGATGTCCGCAGCAGTTGTGGTACCATCATGCACCATGTAGTGTTGCAACACTTTTTTAGGAAATTGAGAAGCCAATTTCCAATCCCAGAGCTTTATCTCATAGTTTTAGGGGACATCTTAGACACATGAAGTCTGCTTTTCTAATATTCATGCTTAGGGTGATTGTAATTATTGTAAGTGGGTACAACCTTACAACCAGTAGATTGCCAACTCTGTTGCAAAGGTTGGGTCATCAATTAATGGGTTCATGATTCGTCTACGTGGTTGTGTCTTTCCAGGTCAGTGTGAAGTTTGAAGCACTATAGTATTGAGTCAAAGTCAAACAAAAACTAAAGGGGAAGGGGTATATCTAAGTTAATATGAGAATATTTATTAAAGGATCTTTAAATTCATTATATTTGAACATAAAGCATGAATAAGTGTAGCCCAGTCTAGTAAAGTTGGATTGGAAGCCTATATTGGCTATTTCCATATGCCATTCAATGATTTACATGTCATTTGTCTATGAGATCATAGATTACATACATCGGTTGTGCTTATATAGAAAAAATCCAAACAGCTTTCCATAGATTCTTTATTGTGCTTATTTTGTAACTAGTTGTGAGATTTCATGGATAGAACTCTTATAATCATTGGCCTTGCTATTCCACATGCCTCTTAATTCCTATGAGCTTATTCATTGTGAGATTTTCCTAGAGGTGACTACCTAGACAAATGTGATTGTACGAAGTACTTGTGTGGATTTAGGCCAAAAGCACAAGTACCCTTGAAATATGAACCAAACTCACCATCCAAGCTTCATGAAAGGTCGAAACATTTATATTTATAGGCCCTTTAGTGGAAATAGAATCTAAATATCTAAGCAAAGGACACCAACAGTAGCCAGAAGAAACAAAGTAATTCAGAGCTAAAAAAACCCGATTTAAACATCACAAAGGCAGATTGTCACTCTCTTATTCGCATCCCTAAGAGATTCAGGAGATCAATATTTATTTCTATGAACTCTATCTTTCCTCTCCCTCCAAGTATTACAAAGTGTGCATAAAAATAATACAAATTTTATTGCCTTTCATTCTTGCACAATCAATAGTCTTTATAGGGAAAAAGTAAGATCAAGATCTATTATTGCATTCTCTAAGATAACATAGGACAACTAAAGAAAATATGGAGGGTTTCTTAACTAGCAATAATTCATTTTGCACATGCTCCCATATGTGGGTTTCAACGCCAGATTACTTCATTTCAGATCATGAGATCCTTCTTATGTCATAACTTATTTTTCTATTCAAATATTGATTATATTTTGGTAGATAGCATATTAATCAATATCTTTTTAGTAACTATAGAGGCTCAGAAACCTAATGGAGCCAAGCATCAATGATAATGATTACAAGGGCTAAAAAACTCACCATTCAGGCTTCATGAATATTGTTGGCTTTCTGCTCATGTTTACTAAGAAATGGTAAAATCTTCAATCAAATGATCAGTAACTTGGATATGTTTTTATCTTATTCCATGCTTTACGAACTCCATCAAGTATTATCTTAGCTACAATTCCTCTATAGATTTTTTTCCAGAACATAATTATGTGACACATCTACTACTCCCCTTTATCTTAGCATACATTTGCTGATGTCAATTCTCCCTACTCAACCCCCTTGAATTTGACTCCATATTGATAGGTTATGAGTCCTAGAGAACATATATAGTTTGTAAAGATTTCTACACTAGAATTAGAGGGTTCACGATGGCAAGGGCATGCATTCTGATGTTCTCTAAAGGATTATTCAAAATGAATTTCTTGGCATGTTATAGAGTTAATTGAAGTTGATTTTTGTTTTTTTTCTCTGGGTGTAAGTCCTGTAGTTTTCTCTATTGTTTTAGAATCTAAAATGTGTTAGAGTTTTGTTGTTGAGGTCATGCAATTATTGTGAACCCACTTGGGCTTATTGTGAAGCATGCTTGGGCTTAAGAATGATCTATCTTTTGATATTAGTCTTGATTCTTCTCAGGTTACATTTTGTTCCAATAGGACTGCTGCCCATAAAATCATTAGCTCCTTTTATTTCTATCTAAGGCCTTGTACTCTAGAAGATTACAATATGATTTTCTTCAACTTTTAAAGAGTTGTTTAAATAGGTTTCTCTTCTTTGCTTCTCTAGGTTCCTAGAAGTATGATGCAAATTTAGAATTCAGATATTGTTTGAGATGTTAGATAACTTCTTTACCACTTTATAAGTATGATGCAGCTTAAAAATGAATGAAATAATTATTCTATTCAATGACTGCAATTTTGATACATATATGATGCAGGATAAAAAAAGGCCTAAATGTCAACTTATTTCTAAACAAGAATTCGTCGTTGGGTCTAGATCAAGTCCAACAAAACAGAGTACAAAGAAGATTCCTAGAACATCTATGGATGGTCCAAGTTGTAATAGAAAGACGTCACTATGAGGGGCGATTCTACATTCTTCAAATCAAAACTTCTTCCATTCAACAAAATCGACCCACTCATCAAGGAAATCAGATGAAGGGCCAATGTGTCACAAGGTCACAACTTTGTGCAACACAAGAACCCATGTTATCCTCAACTCATTGAACAAAAGGAGAAGACAACAATGATTCTAAAACTAGTCAAGAAAGATACATACTCTTTTTCCAAGATGTGTGTAGACCTCACTGAATTTATTAGTATATGTATATCCTTTTCTTTGTACACATTATGTAATAGGGGCAAGGTATACGTCCTCCCCGCATACATTTGACATTTCATTATAAATGAAAGTAAGTTTGTTGGCATAAAGAGCATAACTTGGTCTAAAACTATAAATTTGTTACTAAAAGAGCTTCTGGACTAATTACACAATACATGAATAATCAAACTATACATATATGTATATGTGGCACTACATATGTATCTAGTGCATAATCCAACTACATATATATGTGTGCAGTAGATGGTGCCTTTCCCTACACATTAACTACATATAATTTGTATTAACTTCATGTTTTTGCTACATACTGACTATATATAAAATTGTAGGCATGCATTTAGCTATAATTATACCTATATTTAAATATGTAAGGAAAATATCTAGCTATGCTTCTTGATACATATGCATTTGTAGTATATGGATTATCTAACTACATATTTAAAAAATATAGTTAAAGGCTTTAGCTATATGAGTATATACTACAATTTGTATGTGTAAAGAAATATGTAGTCAAAGCCTTTCTCTACAAAATATGGGGTTTTTGCTACAACTTTTTTTTATAGTTAAAGACCTTTTTTAGTAGTGCATGTATGGATTACACCAAGAGTGTGGTGGAAGATAGAACAAATGCAGGGTAGAATAAGGTCCCCAGTGATTTATGTATTGCATTTGAAGTTGTAATGTTGGATTTCCCTATATCTTAAGGATCTTCATTTGCAACTTCAGCGATTGAAATGGGTATTGATACACATAGAATCACTGACATTGCCCCATTGTTCATGCATGGTAGATATTGGTACAAATTTGGTTGAAATGGCTCTGGTGGAGGTTGATGGGGTTCCACATGTTGTACAAAAACAAGGGTGTCAATAGCATGGCATGTGGATCCCCCTATCAAGTGAATCCTATATGATGCCACCCTCATGCATAACATGTGTCTGATAGATGCATGAAGGTGATGCATGTGATTTATTTGGCATGCATAGTTGAGAAATGGCTTGAGATATAGAAGTTTTAGGTACCACCATGGTTTCTTTATGCTTCTCCCCTCTGAATGGATTATCTTTCTTGTTTCTTTTGGCATCTCCTTTAACACCCTGATAAATTGTCAGTTTGTGCATTTGGATTGATCATTTGTGATATCAGGTGAAGTACAAAGTCCTTTTCCATTCACAATGTCTTGATATTGAGATTGACAAGATTCAAAAGTAGGTTTTAATATGAAATAAGAGAATATCTTATGCTTTAGGACACACTCCTCCACACACATTATATTGGCTAAAAAGTTAACAGGACTTCCTCCTTTCTTTAAGAGATGTAAGAGGGATACTCCTTGGTCTTCTCCAATTCTTCTACGACAAGGGATACATGTGATGCCATTTTCTTGATCAATTTTAAGAGATGGAACATGCCCCTGTCTTGGAAAAAATATACATGCTCTCTTATTTTATCAAGAGATGTACTTGTAAAAGCATGGTTGGCTGAATTAATAAGAGTGGTGTAAGATCCTGAAATTTGGTAAGTTTGTATTCTATAAATATAAGGCTTTGTTCGATAAGAAAATTCCCTAATTTCATAAATGACAGAATAATAATCCTATTTGTAGTGTGGGTGCAACCCATGGCCCAAGGGAGGCCCATGAGACTATTTACTTTGGAAATAGGTCATTGTGGCACAAGTTTAAGAAATAAAAGGAATTTATGTATAAAAGAATGATAATGGAGGTATATTTTGTTAGATAATTGAGATATAGGATAATAGTTAAATTTCCAAAAGATTCTAAGATAATTTGTAATTTAGATAATTAATGGAGTAATTATCTATCCAGGACATGCAACACAAGTTTTGAGGAATCAAATATAGGCATCTAGATCTGACATTTGGAATACTAAAATAGAATGAGGAAACTAAGATGGTTATAGAATTTGAGATAAAAATGACTTTCCATGTGATGTGGGCAATTGTTTTAAGGAAACACTTATAAGGCAAGTTATTCCAATAAATCCCAAAAAAATATGCATAGGTTGGAAAAGGTATTAATCATCTTTCCCCCAAATTTCATAGTAAAAGGATGCTTCTAGTAGACTATGGAAAATTGAAAAGGAAGAGGGACTTTTCTGCAATAGTTAAATATTGTTTCTTGGTTTGAAGAGAGATAAAGGGTATCCTAAAGCATCCCTTTGATACCAAAAATATATGAATACAATATTATGATATTATAAGGAACATATTTAAATTTGATACCAAATTAGAGAAAAAAAGAGATATGGATTTTCTAAGTTTCTATAAAGTGTATAATTAAATGGTTAATAATAATATATGTCACGTATAATGTGACCAAAGACTTATCCCCAACCCATTAATATGTTGTGTAGTCTATTGTCCTCAGAATCCGGATTGAAATTCTAGAGGTTGTCTTTCTCCTCCAACCTAAGAAGGAAATATTCCCTTTTTACTTAGGAGAAAAAACCAAATTGAATGATCTTTTATTCCTACCATAACTGTGAGGATTTGGGACTTTCCCAATATCAAGTGGAATTCATAGTTGCAATTGAGATTTATCGGCAACCCCTCGCAAGTCCTACCTATATACGGATCATAAGATTCTTTACAAGATGGGAGAAGGATATCATCCTTGAGTCATGAGATCAAACCATCACTAAGCATGATTTCACCAAAGAGATTGACTGGAACTCTTTCCATCTCTTGGTAATGAGTGGGTCATCATACAAGAAACAGTGATCAAGCTAGGACTTGTCTAGGAGCATCCAATCCTTCTGGAGGGTCCACGGTTTCTAAAATATACCATAAAGAAGCCAAAAATCACCCTCAAACACCTTTCTCTCCCCTTGTCTCTCTATTTTGTTTCTGTGGAACACTACATAAGTTCTCCAGGACACCCATGCCTTGGCCCTCCTTGAATTTGGATAATGGCGGTTGTGCATTGGGGACATTGCTCCATGATCAACCGACTTCTTCATGTAACTCGCTGGGTTTTGGAGATGCCATCAGGGTCGCTAGCATCCCTATTGTACGACAGTGTGAGGTTCACGCACAAGGACCATTGGGGGAAGTCTCATGAAGAAGAGAGCACGCCTGGATCTGGGAGGCGGGTTAGGCAGGTGTTACAACCCCACCTTCCAATACCCCCAATTAAGGGAGACCGAGAGGTTGAAGCCACACCCATAAATTCTGGATCAAAGGTTCGACATATAACCAATAATAATTATTAAATTCTAACAGACTATACTGAAAATGGTAATAAAAATTTTCTTTATCATACCTTTGAAAAGATTGGAAGTACTAGACTTCTAACCACAGATGAACTACTCTAACTAGTCCCTCCTTGTTCTTTAATTCTTGATTTCACAATGTATCACTTTACTGTTTGTACTTTGGGATTTGTACCTAAATCGCCGACAAACAAAACAACGGTCAGTCGAAACTGGTATGTGGATGAAACAATAATCAAGCAATTATGCTAACAATGTAATCAAGCAATTAGTCTTTTTAACAATCAAGATTACATTTTAAGCCAAACTACTCAATCCATACTTATCCACAACTCTGTGTTGTCCCTGTAAGGACTTATATGGTACATCTATAAAGTGACTTGATGGACTTACCCTCTAGGCAGCCAAAGTCTTTCATGACCTGGTGGATCTACCGTCTAGGTAGCCTTTGTACTAGGTCAGCCATTACGACACAGAGAGGATCAAGGATTGAGCTAGAAGGCATATATATTATGTGATAGTCATATTCACTTTATAATTGCATGAACTAAATTCATCCAACAGTTAATTCATGTCATCGATGAAAACTTCGGAAAACCTCAAAAAACTAACTCGAGATATTCATAAGCGTAACCACATACCTTTAATTGCACTTTTCAAGATAATAACCCAATCTACAAGCAATGAGGAAGAGAAATCCTGAAATAAAAGTACCAATTCTTTTTATTAATAATTATCCAATTTCATTATTCAATTTAGGATTTCAATTCCATAACTAGGGTTTCTTCTGGAAATTTTTACTTCTTCTTTCATCATTATCATCCTTAATTTATCAATCTACATAAAACTTGTAAAGACCCGATCTTTACGATCAAATATTTACAAAATAATGTCAAAAACATAAACAATCTTTATTACAATCATACTTGTACATCAGAGTCGTGGAAGCTTACAAATATGATTACAAAGTTTAAGATTAAAAATTCATTTCTAATTGGTCTTCAACGGAGGACTACCCAGTACATGTCTCTTCAAGCTCTTCCATCTATCACATGCCCATGAGTTCCCAGAGGGAATGAAACCACACATGGACCCCATTGAAGGGAAATAAAGGGTCAGCAAAGCTGGTACTAAAATTCTTATATCGAGCTATTTGCAAAATATAGGTACTAGGTAATATCAAATATAGGAAAGGAATATTTGGTGATCTCAATTCATCAAAGCAAGGATAGCAATATTTCAATGTTTGTATTTCAAGATCAAGTTTCAACAAGGCTATGCAAAATAGTTCAAGATATCAAATTATCAAAATATTTACAATGATCAACTTTTGAATATTAAGGTTGAGCACTATCATATCTTTTCCGTCAAGGGCCACAATGCCTTATGTTCAATCATATATGAAAGAACAACATTGAGCCTAATTACTATGTTAACCAGTCGACTGGGGGACAACTAATCCATTACACCTGTGCACAGGGCGGTGGGACGTACCCTACCTCAAGTGAGCCAAAGCTCTAAGGGGCCAAAGCCCAAAGGGACCAATGTCTAGGGAGTCAAAACTCCAAATAGATCAATTCAAGTGCTATTATAATATTCAATGCAACTAAACAATAATCAATCTATGGTGGTGAACTTTCAAAGAGGCAGGAAAGGTTTATAAAAGTATAGGGTTCACTACTAAACAATGTACATAGAATTCAAGAGGGAAATTTATAACTCAATATGAAAATAGAGAATCTAGTACCTCAATTATTCAAAGTTCCAAGGATTGTATAAAGACGAGTTGACTCCAAGAGAGAACATCTACAAAGTATGGTAATGGTGTCATCACTTGGCTTGGAATCAACTACTTGTTGAGTATTTTATATTAGGGTTTTTTTTCATGGTTCTCCCATTAGTTTCTTTCTAAATTTATAATTGGATTGCACATCTATAATAAACGTCATGTGTTTATGTATGTAACTATAATATAGATAAGTGCCACATTATTTGCCAAGATTTCATCCTAATCTCATTCAATGATTTCTAATTGTATTAAGCCAACATATAATCTATTATATATGTATTACTATCCATGTGAGTAGTTAATGCATGTCTACATTTAGAGTATTATATGTTATCATGCATATACTCTTCCAAGATTATAAACATAGTAATTTAGAATGGACTAATATGTAGGTCGACTAAGTGGTATGTATACATATATATACTTGTATTTCTCGATTAAGATATAACATATGATTTCATATTAATCAACTTATTCTTTTCACCATAGGGTTTCTTGATCTACATCCTTTCTCCAAAGACAATATTCAATTATGACTATTCAAGTTCTCTCTAAAATTCTATTCATCAATATGAATCTAAGTATTCCAGAGTCACTCATACATATAGTTCATAATACATTTTCCTCAAATTAGGTCTCAATTAGATACCTAAATCAAAGTATGTACTGAGATTATAATTTGAAATATAGAGTCATTTACAATCAAATCCACAAACTTATATTCCTTATTCATTGTCTTTGTCTAGGATCCATTTTGACAAAGTTTTGAGTAAAGTTCTTCATATCATCAATGTAGATTAAAATGTTTCCTTATTCTATGTTGTTCTTTCCAAGATATCCCCAGTGTATAAATATTTCTAGGACCTTAGTCTTAAGAGTACCCCGTAATGTGATAAATGACACTTATTAGTTTTATTTGTAGGCTATATATCTATATCTATTTGCATCATCTAGATTTATAATGGAGGCATAATCATTATCCAACTACTGAAACGATTCACCTCTTCGTATGCACTAAAACCCTTGCATATACTATTCAAATCAATATGTATGTGTGTACACGTTAACTATAATGGGTTGACTATTAGTATGGTCGAGTTTCACATCCTAATAATTCATATTATTAGCTAATCTAATGTTTAGCATTAGGAATATATAGCTGCAGAATTTTCGATTTCCTGTATACTATATTAGTACAAAATCTATATGTTTGTACCCTCTATGCATATCATAGGTTAGGTAAACG
Source organism: Alisma plantago-aquatica (assembly GCA_963693085.1). Classification (NCBI taxonomy): domain Eukaryota; kingdom Viridiplantae; phylum Streptophyta; class Magnoliopsida; order Alismatales; family Alismataceae; genus Alisma; species Alisma plantago-aquatica. The sequence goes on from OY856409.1 coordinate 595,391,742, forward strand.
AATCTGAAACTTAAAAAGCTGATGTTTAATATCAATAATATTGTATTAATAATATTTTAATTGTAAGTATCATCGCTATTTCTCGTTCTACGATATGAAATAGTGTAGCTATGCATACTGAATTTCCAGAATTTTGTCCTTTTAACTAATACACATCAAATTGATACATATAGTTGGATCTTTGTGTCAATATGAATTATGTTATATCTCCTACGTGTTCATGTGCTTAGTCACTTAATGTATTGTCCCTTACTGATATGTTTTATCTCCTACACGTTACTTAATGTATTGTCCCTTACTGATTTCTGAAATTCCAGATTTGTACAGGAAATGATGAAGCTACTAACCTGTTGTACATGCATGTTATGCATTAGCTCTTAGCTCCAGATCTGTGAGGAGAGGTCGATCAAGGCATGCCATTAGCAGTCCGTTTGCTGGCGAGGCACCGTAGTGGCTACAGGATGCTTGGGGACGGTGCAAAGGTGCCCAGGTCTGAGTTGCAGACCGCCTGTTGGTATCAAGACGGAGGAAGAGGCGATGGCTAGGCTGGTGGGGGTTGGGATATGGTCTGTAAGCGGTGTTATCAAGTCTGCAGTCCGCCGGTGGTGATGATGCCAACGATTTGCAAGCCGTCGCAGTGATGGATGGTGTTGTAGGTTGTCAAGATGGGAGATGGGTTTAGAACGACGATGGTGATGAGGAGGGGTTAGTTGCAGATCTCGCAGAGATGGTCCAAAACGAGGAAGCGGAAGGGGGTCAAGTCGAGCACCGGAGGTTCGACGGGAGGTGTCTGGTGGCACCGACCTTGGTGCTGTGGCAGGAGTTTGAGAGGGGATGCATCATCAGATCGAAGGGTGAAGGAGAGGAGACCGGGATCTTCAGGTCGGATGGAGCACAGTGGCCGTCAAAGTCGAAGAAGGTATCCAATGATCTGCAGCAAGGGCGAACGGTTGGTAGGTGGTCGGACCTCGGTAGTTTTAGGCTTGCGATTAGGACTGGCGATGGTTTTGTCAGTGTGGATGCTTCACGATGATCATGATTCATGAAGGCTATATAGGAAACAGTTTTGGGCTAGGGTTCTAATTAAGGGGTGTGGACGACTGTTCTTACTCCGATCAAGGATTGGGTTGGCTTCGTTTCATAGCCCAAGGAGGCATCGCCGTTTCTAATCTGCGTATCATGCGGAAACGCAGGCCTGAACAGTGGAAGTGTCGTTCCTTCCCACCTGTATTGATGGCTTGGTCAAGATAACGTTAGCCAGTGAGAGGCTATATGGAGAGGAGTTTCATCGGTGGTCTATTGATTAGACGTGATGATCGCTGCCTGGTTTGCGTTGGGGCCGCCGAGAACAGCCCTGCCGTTTCTCTACCTAACCACGGTGGAGGGCACACCGTAAAGGAGGAAGAGAAGGAAGACCAGACGACAAGTAAGATTGACAGACGTTGGCTTTTAGGAGATGCACAGACGTGTCATATTGAGAAAACGTAGGCGATAGTTTAAACGGAAATGAGTCTTTTATAGATGGATCAGCAGACGACGATCTATTTGCTAGCTCAGTAGACGACGGTCTAATTACTGCTCTATAATAGTATTAATAAATGAAGAAGTTACAAATGGTTAATTGGAAGGTCTCTTGACGAAAGAATAAGATAATGATAAAAGCAGTATGAGAGAATTGATCCGTCAGTGGTAACTGAAAGCACCGAGCTTTTTTATTTTCTAATATAATCTCGTGATCTAACGAATCGTATTCCTCAATGCTCCATTATCTTAAGGATTAATTATGGACGTGGGAGCCAATTCCGTTTCTAACACAAACTAAGGATGATAAAAAAGGTGTCTCTAATTTTTGCTTCAATGGACTACTACTAGCACCCTTTATTATATTATTGAGCTATATTTTGTAGCTCATAAATTATAGTTACAAGCAATTAATCTCATAGCTAATTCTCTCAAGAATTAAATTTGATTATGATATTGACTATCAAATGTAAGATTTTGATGCAATTGGCTATTGTCACCCGTTAGTGATCCCAGTAAAATATCAAAAATTTTATTGTGATATTAAACCCACCAAGTGAAATTTCAAGAGGCTCTATGAATGGAGGTCTAAACAAGGTGTCAAGGTACAAATGATTCAATTTGTATTTATGATATTGAAATGATTCACTAAGCCAAATTGAGGGACTAATCTATGAATATTTCTCAGGTGAGGGTAATTGATACCTTTGGACAAGGTTGATCAAATTGGAGACTAATATGTGACCATGATAATCATAGCATCTCATTAGACTTGGCATGAAAGACACATCTCAAATAATCTCAAATTGTGAGGGTTAATTAATAATAGCTCAAAATAGATTAGTACCAAATTTGAGTATGTTACAACACTACCACCCTTCAAAAGGATTTCGTCCCCGAAATCCTACCCTTCATGACAACTATATTCCTTCCAAGAAATAATTTCTTATCATACTACTCGTGTTTACACAAATGTCACCCTTAATTAATGCACATGATCCTAATTCTCTTTTGACTAGTCTATATCTTAGTCAAGATGGCCAACCAATTCCCTTACTACCCCTATAGAGTTACTACTTTGTTTCAGGATCAAATGATACATGAAAGGTATATCCTCTACTAAGGTGAGCACATACTGATGATAAATTCATATAAGATTGTACAACCATGTTCTGGTATAAATGTATGTGAATCAAATTAATAGGAATCAATCATTACTCTCAATTATTTTTTTGTAAATTATCTATGTCAAATCTGTCTCAGATATGTTTTAAGGTTCCAAATGAAAGATATGGAATGTGATTGTAAATCTTACCCTTTATATTTTAGAATAATTATTTATTCTATATTCATATATTTGGTAACTAATTTGTGTCAAAACCTAAAGATAACATCATGGTACCTTACCCATTTGTATACCTAGGATGGTGATTTTGAATGTTCAAAAGGCTCATTCCAGTTTTCCTCCACAATAGCTCAAGTAAATCTATGCCTAGGGAAGTTTTGAAGGTATTGAGACGAGTTAGTTGAATTTCTAGAATAAGGTATATAACCTATGTTCTTAGTGTTCCCTACTTATAGTCTAATTATATTATAAAAATTAGGCCAATTATACTAGGATTTATTGTCAACTATTTTTCTAAATCTTAACTACTCCATTAGTGCTCCTACTTAACACTATTTTTTCATGAGACATGCATGAGTGCCGACCGTTTATGGCTCTGATACCATCTTGTAAAGACCCGATCTTTACGATCAAATATTTACAAAATAATGTCAAAAACATAAACAATCTTTATTACAATCATGCTTGTACATCAGAGTCGCGGAAGCTTACAAATATGATTACAAAGTTTAAGAATAAAAATTCATTTCTAATTGGTCTTCAACGGAGGACTACCCAGTACATGTCTCTTCAAGCTCTTCCATCTATCACCTTCCCATTAGTTCCCAGAGGGAACGAAACCACACATGGACCCCATTGAAGGGAAATAAAGGGCCAACAAAGCTGGTACTAAAATTCTTATATCGAGCTATTTGCAAAATATAGGTACTAAATATGATTCAAGGTAATATCAAATATAGGAAAGGAATATTTGGTGGACTCAATTCATCAAAGCAAGGATAGCAATATTTCAATGTTTGTATTTCAAGATCAAGTTTCAACAAGGCTATGCAAAATAGTTCAAGATATCAAATTATCAAAATATTTGCAATGATCAACTTTTGAATATTAAGGTTGAGCACTATCATATCATTTCCTTCAAGGGCCACAATGCCTTATGTTCAATCATCTATGAAAGAACAACATTGAGCCTAATTACTATGTTAACCAGTCGACTGGGGGACAACTAATCCATTACACCTGTGCACAGGGTGGTGGGACATACCCTACCTCAAGTGAGCCAAAGCTCTAAGGGGCCAAAGCCCAAAGGGACCAATGTCCAGGGAGTCAAAACTCCAAATAGATCAATTCAAGTGCTATTATAATATGCAATGCAATTAAACAATAATAAATCTATGGTGGTGAACTTTCAAAGAGGCAGGAAAGGTTTATAAAAGTATAGGGTTCACTACTAAACAATGCACATGGAATTCAAGAGGGAAATTAATAACTCAATATGAAAATAGAGAATGTAGTACCTCAATTATTCAAAGCTCCAAGGATTGTATAAAGACGAGTTGACTCCAAGAGAGAACATCTACAAAGTATGGTAATGGTGTCATCACTTGGCTTGGAATCAACTACTTGTTGAATATTTTCTATTAGGGTTTTTTTTTATTGGTTCTCCCATTAGTTTCTTTCTAAATTTGTAATTGGATTGCACATCTATAATAAACGTCACATGTTTATGTATGTAACTATAATATAGATAAATGCCACATTATTTGCCAAGATTTCATCCTAATCTCATTCAATAGTTTCTAATTGTATTAAGCCAACATATAATTTATTATATATGTATTACTATCCATGTGAGTAGTTAATGCATGTCTACCTTTAGAGTATTATATGTTGTCATGCATATACTCTTCCAAGATTATAAACATAGTAATTTAGAATGGACTAATATGTAGGTCGACTAAGTGGTATGTATACATATATATACTTGTATTTCTCGATTAAGATACAACATATAATTTCATATTAATCAACTTATTCTTTTCACCATAGGGTTTCTTGATCTACATGCTTTCTCCAAAGACAATATTCAATTATGACTATTCAAGTTCTCTCTAAAATTCTATTCATCAATATGAATCTAAGTATTCCAGAGTCACTCATACATATAGTTCATAATAGATTTTCCTCAAATTAGGTCTCAATTAGATACCTAAATCCAAGTATGTACTGAGATTATAATTTGAAATATGGAGTCATTTACAATCAAATCCACAAACTTATATTCCTTATTCATTGTCTTTGTCTAGGATCCATTTTGACAAAGTTTTGAGTAAAGTTCTTCATATCATCAATGTAGATTAAAATGTTTCCTTATTCTATGTTGTTCTTTCCAAGATATCCCCAATGTATACATATTTCTAGGACCTTAGTCTTAAGAGTACCCCGTAATGTGATAAATGACACTTATTAGTTTTATTTGTAGGCTATATATCTATATCTATTTGGATCATCTAGATTTATAATGGAGGCATAATCATTATCCAACTACTGAAATGATTCACCACTTCGTATGCACTAAAACCCTTGCATATACTATTCAAATCAATATGTATGTGTGTACACGTTAACTATAATGGGTTGACTATTAGTATGGTCGAGTTTCACATCCTAATAATTCATATTATTAGCTAATCTAATGTTTAGCATTAGGAATATATAGCTACAGAATTTTTCATTTCCTGTATACTATATTAGTACAAAATCTATATGTTTGTACCCTCTATGCATATCATAGGTTAGGTAAACGAATCTGAAACTTAAATAGCTGATGTTTACTATCAATAATATTGTATTAATAATATTTTAATTGTAAGTATCATCTCTATTTCTCGTTCTACGATATGAAATAGTGTAGCTATGCATACTGAATTTCCAGAATTTTGTCCTTTTAACTAATACACATCAAATTGATACATATAGTTGGATCTTTGTGTCAATATGAATTATGTTATATCTCCTACGTGTTCATGTGCTTAGTCACTTAATGTATTGTCCCTTACTGATATGTTTTATCTCCTACACGTTACTTAATGTATTGTCCCTTACTGATTTCTGAAATTCCAGATTTGTATAGGAAATGATGAACCTACTAACCTGCTGTACATGCATGTTATGCATTAGCTCTTAGCTCCAGATCTGTGAGGAGAGGTCGATAAAGGCATGCCATTAGCAGTCCGTTTGCTGGCGAGGCACCGTAGCGGCTACAGGCTGCTTGGGGACGGGGCAGAGGCGCCCAGGTCTGAGTTGCAGACCGCCTGTTGGTATCAAGATGGAGGAAGAGGCGATGGCTAGGCTGGTGGGGGTTGGGATATGGTCTGTAAGCGGTGTTATCAAGTCTGCAGTCCGCCGGTGGTGATGATGCCAACGATTTGCAAGCCGTCGCAGTGATGGATGGTGTTGTAGGTTGCCATGATGGGAGATGGGTTTAGAACGACGATGGTGATGAGGAGGGGTTAGTTGTAGATCTCGCAGAGATGGTCCAAAACGAGGAAGCGGAAGGGGGTCAAGTCGAGCACAGGAGGTTGGACGGGAGGTGTTTGGTGGCACCGACCTTGGTGCTGTGGCGGGAGTTAATTTGAGAGGGGATGCATCATCAGATCGAAGGGTGAAGGAGAGGAGACCGGGATCTTCAGGTCGGATGGAGCACAATGGCTGCAAAGTCGAAGAAGGTATCCAATGATCTGCAGCAAGGGCGAACGGTTGGTAGGTGGTCGGACCTCGGTAGTTTTAGGCTTGCGATTAGGACTGGCGATGGTTTTGTCAGTGTTGATGCTTCACGATGATCATGATTCATGAAGGCTATATAGGAAACAGTTTTGGGCTAGGGTTCTAATTAAGGGGTGTGGACGACTGTTCTTACTCCGATCAAGGATTGGGTTGGCTTCGTTTCATAGCCCAAGGAGGCGTCGCCGTTTCTAATCTACGTATCCTGTGGAAACGCAGGCCTGAACAGTGGAAGTGTCGTTCCTTCCCACCTGTATTGATGGCTTGGTCAAGATAACGTTAGCGAGTGAGAGGCTATATGGAGAGTAGTTTCATCGGTGGTCTATTGATTAGACGTGATGATCGCTGCCTGGTTTGCATTGGGGCCGCCGAGAACAGCCCTGCCGTTTCTCTACCTAACCACGGTGGAGGGCACACCGTAAAGGAGGAAGAGAAGGAAGACCAGACGACAAGTAAGATTGACAGACGTTGTCTTTTAGGTGATGCACAGACGTGTCATATTGAGAAAACGTAGGCGATAGTTTAAACAGAAATGAGTCTTTTATAGATGGATCAGCAGACGACGATCTATTTGCTAGCTCAGTAGACGACAGTCTAATTACTACTATATAATAGTATTAATAAATGAAGAAGTTACAAATGGTTAATTGGAAGGTCTCTTGATGAAAGAATAAGATAATGATAAAAGCAGTATGAGAGAATTGATCCGTCAGTGGTAACTGAAAGCACCGAGCTTTTTTATTTTCTAATATAATCTAGTGATCTAACGAATCGTATTCCTCAATGCTCCATTATCTTAAGGATTAATTATGGACATGGGAGCCAATTCCGTTTCTAACACAAACTAAGGATGATAAAAAAGGCGTCTCTAATTTTTGCTTCAATGGACTACTACTAGCACCCTTTATTATATTATTGAGCTATATTTTGTAGCTCATAAATTATAGTTACAAGCAATTAATCTCATAGCTAATTCTCTCAAAAATTAAATTTGATTATGATATTGACTATCAAATGTAAGATTTTGATGCAACTGGCTATTGTCACCCGTTAGTGATCCCAGTAAAATATCAAAAATTTTATTGTGATATTAAACCCACCAAGTGAAATTTCAAGAGGCTCTATGAATGGAGGTCTAAACAAGGTGTCAAGGTACAAATGATTCAATTTGTATTTATGATATTGAAATGATTTACTAAGCCAAATTGAGGGACTAATCTATGAATATTTCTCAGGTGAGGGTAATTGATACCTTTGGATAAGGTTGATCAAATTGGAGACTAATATGTGACCATGATAATCATAGCATCTCATTAGACTTGGCATGAAAGACACATCTCAAATAATCTCAAATTAGGAGGGTTAATTAATAATAGCTCAAAATAGATTAGTACCAAATTTGAGTATGTTACAAAACTCCTAATTTCTGAACTGATTTCCTTATTTTATAAAAATATAATTTTTATCTCCTTTTATCCCAAATTAGGGTTTCCATGTAAATTAACCTTCTTTTAAACATTATAATTCCAAGTTAAGCATTTTTGCAATCAAATAGTAAATTAAACCACCATTATCATTATCAGAGTCAAACTTAGCAATTTGACCTATTGGATTACCAAATTACACTCTAATCATGCAATTAGGGTTTCTCATCAATATTTAATACACTTTATTAGCCAAATAAAGCACTTTTGCAAAACGGAGTGGAATTAGGTTCTGGAATTATTTTTATCGTATTCCTTGCATTTTTCTATACAACTTTCATACATAAAGTTTTCTCATTAGATAATCCTAGCAATTTCTATTATTTTTTCAAGAAAAGTCCTTTTTCTGAGTATTCGTTAGAGAGGGGAATTTTACCAAAATTCATAGTCGTTCGATCGGTGTGCCCTTTGGTCCACGCCTTGATCCGACGCCCAGCGTCGTGCGCGCCTCCACTCAGCCCTCACTTAAGCACCGTGAAGCCTCGACCGTCAGATCCACGAGCCCACGGTGGTCTTTAGATCCAACAGTCTTCGCCCAACTTTGACCCGATCGTCCGATCACAATCGAACGACCGCTGCTCTTCGTCTCCTTCCTCTTCTTCTTAACATAGATGTGCGGCGGCGCCGCGATAGAGGCTTGCCAGAGCTAGGTCAATCGGACGAAGGAGTGGGTAAGGGCACTCGAGAGAAGGCCGGTTGAGATCGTTAGGTTGCGAGGAACTGAGGGGTGCCTTTATATAGGCACTGGGAGGTCCCAATTAAGGTTCCCAAACTCGACCGCCATCCTAGTTCTAGCCCAATTGGGCGTTTCGCGAATCTTTCTCAAAACCTGATAAAACCAGGGTCTAGGTTCTTGAGTCTTTGGATATGTATAGATTGAGTAGTTTGGCTTAAAATGTAATCTTGATTGTTAAAAAGACTAATTGCTTGATTACATTGTTAGCATAATTGCTTGATTATTGTTTCATCCACGTACCAGTTTCGACTGACCGTTGTTTTGTTTGTCGATGATTTAGGTACAAATTCCAAAGTACAAACCGTAAAGTGATACATTGTGAAATCAAGAATTAAAGAACAAGGAGGGACTAGTTAGAGTAGTTCATATGTGGTTAGAAGTCTAGTACTTCCAATCTTTTCAAAGGTATGATAAAGAAAATTTTTATTACCATTTTTAGTATAGTCTGTTAGAATTTAATAATTGTTATTGGTTATATGTCGAACCTTTGATCCAGAATTTATGGGTGCGGCTTCAACCTCTCGGTCTCCCTTAATTGGGGGTTATCGGAAGGTGGGGTCGTAACAACATGTCCATGAGAAGATCCATGATATGGTAAAGGAAATATAAAAAGGAAATGCATTCTTGTTGGCATGGCAACGTCCTAATGGAATTTATTTGTTTAATTTATAAATATTGTTGAAATGTATTAGTAACTTGAAATATAGTAAAATTATATATCATATTAATCAATAGAATGAGTAGAATCCAAAAAATATATATTTGAGGCATGATTCTTATCATAGATTAAAATGTATAGGGGAAACATGATTACTTAATGATTTATACATGCAAACCTTAGAATTAGTGATTAACATGTTGAACATATTGAATCCATTTATTTTAAGACCTAATCTGATATAGTTCAATACAATGACAGTTTGAGCAGATGATGATAATATTGATGACTAATTAGGATTTCTAAAGTGAATAATCATAAATAGGATGAATAAGGATTTTGAAACCAAATATCATAACTTGTTATAATAATAATTCAAACCTATGTTTTCATAACACAACAATATTACAGACTTGATAATTAGGGTTTCAACTAATGTCAAATATAGATTATAACTCTAATGAATCATGATGTGATGGAGCTGGAGTTGGTACCCTTATTCCTTTTCCAACCTGAGACAATCATAAAACCTAGTTTAGGAGATATGTTTTGTCAAAATGATTTAATGTATATGGTGACACTTTAGATCATACATACATGCAGATAATGTTGGTTGATATTATTGATTTCTTGGATGTTTGGACACATTCTTAAAGTACTTGAAGTATTATTGCATGGTTTGCATGTTTCTATATTGAGGTATGTGGTTATGATTACGAATACTTGCATTTATTGATTTCAAGGGATTGTCAATGATTTTTGAAGATTGATGAAAAAAATTCTTGGATTTTTATTTATATTATATTCAACTATAAAGCCACTATGAGTATCACATAAAGTAAGTTATCATATTAATTCTAGACTTTAGGATGACATGTATCAAGGGGTGATGCACATGAACCTTGGGAGGGACAGTGAATATGCCAGATAACATATCAAGCATGGGTTGGATTATGTAATGAAAATGCAAGTTCTTTCTTGAAAGTAATTGATTGATTGATTAAATGTTGTTAACTTACTTGCACACTTTTGTATACACCCACGTACAAAATATTGCAATATATTGATCTGTGTTTTGATTATCAGTGTTTTAGGTAAATGCCATATATGAAGATATCAAGACATGATGAATCAGATGAAATCAACAAAAGACATTAAATCTAAGTAAAGGAGGATTAGTTATATGCTTCTTCTCATATATATTAGTTCTTATTATGAAAAGTCATATAAATCCTTAGAGGATCATCATTATACATCTTATACACAATATTTGTGAAATAGTGGAAATTTTGCAATTATTTGTTATTTGTTGAATCTAGATCCTAGAAGTTTTAGGTAATGTCTCTCAACTTTAAGGTCCTTCCCTAATTGGGGAACACTGAATAGTGAGGTTGTTACATTTGGTATCAGAGCCCTAGATTTATCAAATAATATTTAATAGTTAATAATATCAAAAAATACATAGAAATATAAGGATAATTAATAGGGATTATCCCTGAGGTAATGGTGTCTAGAAAGGATCATGACTTTTAGGGATTGCAATATTTTCCTCTACATCATTAAGATGGTATACAAAGACTCCCTTAGCCAAGGAGATACATAACGAGATAGAACCTAGGGTTTGCCTGAAGTAATTTTCTTCTAATTCTTCTTATCTCAAAATTCATCCAATCCTAAAACAAACTTCCCTCCTCATTTCAAATTCAGAATTTTTAGAAGAAGTAGGATTAAGTCATACTCCACCAAGAAAAGGTTTTATGGGTTTTTCCTTTCAACAATAAATCCTAGATGGAGCTACAGTTGGTTTAGGAAAATCATAAGTGGGTCTGGGGTATAGAAACCCTAAGATGTGGGGTGTAGTCCTAACCCTAACCTAAAACCCTAATCTTGAGAAATAGAGTGGGGTGTGAAAAATAATAACCCCACCCATATGAACCCTAATTAGTGTAAGATCAATGAGGAAATAGGAAATGCATATGAGTTTAGGTGACCCAGTCTCCCATCCATGCATGTACGTGGAGCAAGGCATCCATGATTCATGTGAAGGGTTTTGAATATATATATGAAATAGAGGCAATAAACAGTTAGATGAAAATGAAAATATGAATCTCTTACTTCAACTTTTAGGTATGGTGTCCCAACCTGGGGTAGGTCAATCAAAGAATGGGAAAAGGATCTATGGGGGACATAACCCTAAATTCGTGGGATTACGTTCTGGATAGAAAGTCCAGAAGGGTGAGTTTACCAATAAGCTAAAGTGGCTCACAGCATGGTGACCATGCCCCAAAGGGAAGGTCATTAAGAGTCCAAGCACTGAAGTGAAGGCCCCCATTAAGACCATGCCCAGAAGGGAAGTCACTAAGAGGCCAAGGCCAGAAAGGAAGTTCACCATGAAGACCAAGTTTAGAAGGAAAGGTAGCTAAGAGGCCAAGCCCAAAAGGGAAGTCTGCCATGAAGAACATGCCCTGAAGGGAAGGTATCTAAGAGGCCAAGCCTAGAAGGGAATGTTGACATGAAGACCAAGCCCAAAAGGGAAGGTCACTAAGAGGCAAAGCCCATAAGGGATGGCCACCATGAAGACCAAGCCCAGAAGGGAAGGTCACCAAGAGGCCAAGCCCAAAAGGGAAGGTCGCTAGGAAGACCAAGCCCAGGAGGGAAGCTCTCCATGAGCCCAATGCAAATACATAAAGTAAATCATGTGTATCCTAAGAGATAGAGGAAATTTGGGTTAAAGAATTACATAAGAAAATAATGTGTTAAACAATTGTTAGAAAATACTCAAGAAAATGCATTAAATTTTATAAAATCTCAATTAACCCTAGGAAGGGTATAATCATGCATCAATCCTAAGGTCATGTAGGGATGGTCAAAGGTACATAAGGCCTACGAGGTCAAGAGGTGATCATGCCCTAAGTGCGGAAGATCAATGTTTTAGGAAATAACCATCCATGGTTTCTCGAGCCCAATGGGGTCAGGAGATTTACCACCTTCATGAGTTCAGGAGGCCCAAGGGTTAAATGTGAGAGGAAATCCATAAATGTACAAGGCAAATGAAATAAATAGGAAGTCACTCCAAAGGTACATATACCCCTAGAGACCTTAAAGAAATGGCTAAGCCAAATGAGACATGAGGTGTAAATATAAAGAATACAAGGATTCATAATGTTTGAATAAAATCTTAAAGGGATTTGTTCACAAACTCAAGAGTGATAAAGGAATTATACCTCCACTTAATGAAATATTAAATTATTAATGAATTAAAACATATTCATGGTTCCAAATTATTGTTAAGGCTAATTTAATGAAAATTCTAAATTAGAAGATAATGTGTGGATAAATCATATATATTCTTGGAATGTGATGAACTTTGTATTTGGACTGCAACCAAATTCTTATTTCATCTAATTATGAGTGAGAGGGATTGGATAGACACATGTTATGCTTAAAAATCAACATATGAGAGTGACTACCCTAAGTTAAAAATTAATGGAATGATCTAGGGTTTTGAGGTGTTGGTATGTATGACCATAGAGAAAGTCATGTGATGATTGTAATGGGATACTTTGTAAATGATTTGAATAATAATAAAGGCAATTTCCAATCTATATGTTTTAACTATTTCTGAGATGATAGTGTAACATGATAGATGTCTAAAGAATTGTTTACTCGATGACGTATGCTTTTTGGTTAAGGACCTAAACGATGAGATCATACGGATGTTAAGAGTATACATTCTTGTTTAGTCCCTAGTCAGTTGTTATTGTGGAAATAACCATAGACATCAATAACACTAAAGACTAGATTGTGTGTTGGTTGATGACAGAATCTCATTAGTCATGATATAGTGATATCAAACCAAGCACATAGGTACTTGTTAGAGAACAAGTGTACCGGACAGACCCACCGTGAGAGTGACACATGGAACCATGATTTAGTACTCACCGTCAGCTATCACAGTGATGGTGGTGAGTGTGATTCTTCGACCTGAAATCACTACACTCGACACATGTTGTTGGGTACACTTTGATATCATCAAACGCAGTCCTGAAACATGGGTTGTTATAGAGGTGATGATTGGGTGACTTTGACACATGGGGCTTTTGAGGGGTGAGTGATACATATGGGATTTGTCCCTCCTAAGGGAGTTTGATGTCCACAACCACTTGATGAGTAGGATTGAGAAAGGCATGCACATGCATGTGTGAATCAATATGTGATATTGATGTCACACACATCACACCCAGTCTGCTCTGAGATCAAGGAAATGGATGAATGTTGAAAGGATGACTGTACCATGCCTTGAGTTTATTCAAGCCATTAGTGATAAAGGAATTATACATTCATTGTAACACCATTCACGGATTGTAGGATTGAAAGTTGTTCTCCAACTTTCTATTTCACTTGGGTATACTGATGTGTGACTAGGCACCACTCTTTGCTTGTGATGTCATAAGTGTTATGGACTTTCACTGCCAATGTGAAATGGACATGCAGGGTCACACACATAGGATTTAACCTGGAAGAGGAGTTTATCCACAAATGATGTTTAGATTGATTACTAAAGAAGTTTAGTAGTTCAATTAAACACTCAGTTGATTGATAGCTCGAAATCATAGTGTTCAAGGTGTTGGACCAATTGATTAGAGTATCAGATTGATTGATACTGCAATTGACTAATTTTGCACAGTTTGCATTTCCAACCGATCGGCTCATGTGATGAACTGATCGACTCAGGTTGGTGAACCGATTGGCTCATGTTCCATGAAACGATCCCCTCAATTGTTGAACCGATCGATTCGTGTGACCAACTGAGATTGTTTGGAAAGTTAGAAGACTATTTTGCAAATAAAATTTGTTTCACTTGTACATATTCAATTTGGACAAGGATTAATATTTAATTAATCGGAAACAAATATAAAAGTCAATTTGAGTTGGACCAAGACCACGAACTGATTGGCTCAGAAGTGAACCCATTGGCTCACGGGTCCCAAACAATCTGTTTAGGTGTGAACTGATCGGTTGAGGTCACCAACCGACCGTTTCAAGGTTGAAATGATCAGTTCAACTGGCGTAGTTGTTTTTTTTGTGGAAAATCTCGAACCCTTATACTCCTGCTTTAAGCCCGCATTGTCTGGGGTAGAGAACCCTATCCCATGAACCTCCTATATATAGGGGTATTGGGGGCTTCTCGAAGTACAACTCAGAACACCAGATGCTCTACAAAGTTGTTGTTCTCTCTGGTTGTGGTAACCAGGAGAGCTTGAGCAAGCACTACCCAATAAGGGAGGCATAGCAAGGGAAAGACAATTGTAAAAAAGCGATTGGTGGCAGGAGAGTGTGTCGGTGACTAGTATGCTGATAGGAGGGTGCGACTCCTTATGATTCCTTATGGGACAAGGAGATCGGAGTTCCAGGCAGTCTGTGTGAACGACTGCACAGGCGAGAGACTTCTGCCACTCAGAGGACAATTGTCAATCCCGAAAGTCCCAGTAAGACCAGGAGCTACACAGACACCATCCAAGACCGGAGGTGAAGACCGTGCAAGCCGTGAGGTAATGTCGCCGAGCAAGCCTCGGGACAAGGTACACCTCTACAAACCATCCTTCCTATTATATAGACATTGACGCGATTTCTTTATTCAAGGTTTGGGAGAAGAAAATTTGTGTTACTGTTGCCTTCTCTGTCTCTCCTATAACCCAACAGTGGTATCTGAGCCACGTCAACTGCTCTATACTTTAGGATTATCGATATGATCGATTTTGGTTTGCCGCCTTTATTTATTGCATATGATGCGAATAAAATTGGCTTTATGCATGTCCAATCCTAAATCCACAAATCCCTATATACATATATGATTTGTAATATGAATGCACTCGATATGCATCGCCCTTAAATGAGTTTTTTCATGGATTTACTGCATGGTTGTGGCCAACTAATCATATGTATGTGTGCTTGGTTGAATGTGGATGCTTACATCTTGGTCTGTGCACTGATTCCCTATCTCCTATTCCTGATGTAACTTGAGATAACTCGAGATTTCTTTCCTACCTTTGCTCCCCCCGAATGTAACTCGGGGTTTCCTTTTTCAAATGTTAAATAGGATAGCTTTTTTATTTCCAGTTATGTTAAAGAACGACAGACTTTTTGATGATCGGTTTGAGGAGTGAGATGAGCGGGTGGCGGCCTGAGGAGATGCACGATGACCAGTGAACTGATCGACTGGAGGTTCCAGTCGATCGGCTGGTGGCACCCAACCGACCGGCCTGATGGCGAGTCGATCAATCATGAAGATGAGTTGATCAAACCCAGAAAGGCAAAGCACAAAGTTCATCTTGTACAATTTGCATGTTATGTGGACCTAGATGACCGTGATTCCTCTTGGCTCAAGGAATCACATTAGGATGGCCATAATCATTGCTTTTATCATTTCACATGTTTTCTGTGGGATATAGCATGTATATGATACTTACTATATTGTGGTGATTGGATATGTATAAGTACCTATAAAAACCAAATCCCTCATTAAATATTAAAGATTTATATGCCTTCCAAATGCGACACACGTGAAAAGATTGATCGTCCAAGTGTGGGCACACCCTAGCGTGGTACACCGTCTATCTTGTGGAAGCATGAAGGATGGATATGTGGGTCTGCCCTAGCAGGGTGCATATTCATCGTGTTAGCATTGGGTCGGACTTAACAAGGTGACCTAGATAGGATCTAGCACCTTGAGGCATGCAGGAGATCATGGCAAGGAGTTCTGGATGACATCTTTCAAGAGTTGCATTGATGCAATAGGAAAAAGTTGCCTACCTTGAAGATATAAGTTGTGGGTGACAGCCCTATCTGGTCCATGACTCAGAGGATTTCAGGATCTTGACCCACTAGAAGATTCTACATTACAATCTTCTGAATTGATGGTGAGGGCTATCAATTTCAATGAAAATAATAGGAGCGGTAATTAATTAAAGGCCTAATTAACTACTGTAAAATTTTATTCAAATCAAAAGGAGTTTTAACACATGCAATTTTCTCTTATAGAATGGCAAAAGAATCATCTTTCAAAATGGGAAAATTAATTAAGAATAAATTCTACAACTGGTTGGGGATTGTGAGAAGTGTTCTGCACAATCCAGAAATACTGGTAGCCTTTGAATCCACTCTATGCGCGCTTAAGAAGAGGGATAGTTCATTGATGGAGATCAATGGAACAAAGTCTAAGGACAAAGGTTAGGGGGAGAAGGGTTCTCTCACCAAACCAATGTCAGAATCTTCTTCGCTCAAAACATGGAGAGGATGGAAGGAAAGATGGAAGAAGAAGCGAGAGATAGAGATCTCTTCTTCTGGTGTATACATAATAGAGATTAACTTTACTACTTCCTTGTCATGGGTACTTGATACCGGATGTGGATCTCACATTTTTTCAAATGTGAAGGAACTTAAGAGAATTAGGCCTTTGGGGAAAGGTGAGGTTGAACTACGTGTTGCCAATGGGGCAAGAGTTTCCACCAGTGCCATAGGAACCTATGAGTTAACTCTACCTATTGGGCTAATAATAGAGTTGAAGAACTGCTATTATGTCCCAGCCATAAATAGGAATGTCATTTCCGTCTCTTGTTTGGACAAGGATGGTTTTGAATTTCTTATTAAGAATGGAAAGTTTTTTTATTTCAAAAGATGGGATCTTTTATGGCAGTTCACCAATGTCTTATGGTCTATACTTGATAGATCTAGAGACAAGTGTATACAACGTAAACACCAAAAGGAAAAAACTCAAAAACTCAAACAAAATGTATCTTTGGCATTGTCATCTAGGGCACATAAATGAGAAGCGCATTTATAGACTCCATAAAGATGGTTATCTAGACTCTTTTGATTATGAATCAATAGAGACATGTGAATCTTGTTTGTCGGGCAAGATGACTAAGACTCCCTTTTCAGGTAAAGGTGAGAGAGCTAGTGATCTATTAGGACTCATACATACAGATGTATGTGGGCCTTTTAGAACTAATGCTAAAAATGGGTATCAATACTTCATTACCTTCATTGAGGACTTCCGTAGGTATGGCTATGTGTACCTTATGAAACATAAGTCAGAAACCTTTGAAAGGTTCAAGGATTTCATGAATGAAGTATAGAACCAACTTGGTAAAAGTATTAAAGCACTTCGATCCGATCGAGGTGGAGAATACTTAAGCCAAGAGTTAGAGGACCTTCTGTGATCCCGTGGTATTGTATCACAATGGACTCTGCCTAGAACACCAAATCATAATGGTGTGTCTGAAAGAAGGAATCACACTTTACTGGATATGGTAAGATCAATGATGAGTTTTGCTGATCTTATGATTTCCTTCTGGGTTCATTCTCTTGAAACTGCCACATTTACACTTAAATGAGTACCATCTAAATCGGTTCAAAAGACACCATATGAGATATGGCACGAAAAGCATCCCAATTTTTCTTTTATTAAGATTTGGGGTTGTGAGGATTACGTCAGGAAAATGTTTCCTGATAAGCTTGGACCCAAGTTCGATAAATGTTATTTTGTTGGAGACCCCAAGGAAACGAGGGGATACTATTTATATCACCCTACTGACAACAAAGTGTTTGTTGCTAGGACAGTTGTGTTCCTAGAAAAGGAATTTATTTCCAGAGGAAATAGTGGGAGGAAAATAGAACTTGAAGAGGTTCAAGCCCAACAAGAAAACATTGAACCGGTAGATGTACAAGAGGAACATAGAGATTCACAAGGTGCTGTGGAATCTCAGTCTCCTCAAGTAATACAAGGACCTCATAGATCTAGTAGGACACGCCTTGAACCTGAGAGGTTTGGATATCTTGTGACTCAAGAAGGCAGTGAGTTGATCATAGATGATGATCCAACTACCTTTCAAGAGGCTATGGAGGGACGAGATTCTGAGAAATGGCTTGAGGCCATGAAATCCGAGATGGAATCCATGTACTCCAACAAAATATGGACTTTGGTGGAACCACCTTAAAGGGTAAAACCCATAGGGTTCAAGTGGGTCTTCAAGAAGAAGACCGACATGGATGGAAATGTACAAACTTATAAAGGTAGATTGGTTGCAAAGGGTTTTCAACAAGTTCAAGGTGTTGACTATGACGAAACTTTTTCTCCTATTGCCATGATTAAGTCCATCATGATTATGCTTGCTATTGCGGCTTACTATGAATATGAGATTCGGAAAATGGATGTTAAAACTACATTCCTTAATAGGAATATAAATGAGGATGTGTACATGACACAACCTAAAGGTTTTGTAGATCCAAAGAATACCAATAAGGTCTGTAAGATGCAAAGGTCAATCTATGGATTGAAACAAGCATCTCAGAGTTGGAATCTTTGATTTGATGAGGAAGTCAAAGTGTTTGGCTTTATTCAAAATGAAGATGAACCTTGTGTGTACAAGAAGGTGTTGGGTTTTACTAGAGATAGAGAAGCAGTGGAAACAAAAAAAATTCTCCCCAAAACCCAGAATAAAAGGAATCACGTCAACGTCTATACAACAGGAAAGATGGTTTGTGGATGCATACCTTGTCCCAAGGCTTGCTCGGTGACAATACCTAGCGCCCTACGCGGTCTTCACCTCCGGTCTTAGATGATGTCTGTGCAGCTCCTGGTCACATCGAGACTGAAGACTCCTGGTCTCACCGAGACTGTCAGGATTGACAGTTGTCCTCTGAGCGATAGAGGTCTCCCGCCTCTACAGTCGTCCACACAGACTGCCTGGAACTCTGATCTCCTTGTCGCATAAGGAATCGGAAGGAGTCGCACCCTCCTATCATCGTACTAGTCGCCAACACACTCTCCTGCCACCATTCACTTTCTATAGTTCTCTTTCCCTTGTTGTGCCTCCCTTATCGGGTAGCACTTGCTCGGGCTCTCTCAGTTACCAAAACCAGAGAGAATGACAACTTTACTGAGCAACTGGTTGCACTGAGTTGTACTTTGAGGGTCGTGGGACAAGGTTCTCTATCCCGGACAATGCGGGACTAAAGCAGGAGTAGAAGGGTTTGAGATTTCCACAAAATCTGATAAATTGCGGCAGCTGAACCGATCATTTCAACCCTGAAACAATCGTCTGGACCCTCCAACCGATCGATTGGACACTCCAGCCGATTGTTTGGATCCATGAGTCGATCGGTTGGACACTCCAGTCGATCGGTTCGTGATCCTGGTTCAACTCAAATTGACTTTCCATGTTTGTTTCTAACTAATCAATATTAGTCCTTATCCAAATCAAATTTGATAAGTGAAACAAAACGGAAGTTTCTCACCAATCTCACTTTCCCAACTCGTTCAGTTGCACCAGTCGAGCCTATCGGTTCAACCCTTGAACCGAACTTTCACTCTAGCCATGAGCCGATCGACTCACCAGTTGAGTTGATCGGTTCACCAAGCTCAGCCGATCGGTTCATCACATGAGTTGATCGGTTGGGAGTGCAGATTGCGTAGAATCAGTCAATCGCAGTTTCAATCAATCTGATACTCTAATCAAGCTATCCAACACCTTGAACACTATGATATT
Source organism: Alisma plantago-aquatica (assembly GCA_963693085.1). Lineage (NCBI taxonomy): Eukaryota > Viridiplantae > Streptophyta > Magnoliopsida > Alismatales > Alismataceae > Alisma > Alisma plantago-aquatica. The sequence goes on from OY856409.1 coordinate 595,411,600, forward strand.
AAGCTATCAATTGATTGAGTGTTTAATTGAACTACTAAACTCCTTTAGTAATCAATCTAAACATCTTTGTGGATAAACTAATATTCCAGGTTGAATCCTTTTTGTGTGACCCTGCAGGTCCATTTCACGTTGGCAGTGAAAGTCCATAACACTTATGACTTCACAACCAAAGAGCGGCGCCTAGTCACACATCAGTTCTACCCAAGTGAAATAGAAAGTTGGAGAACAACTTTCAATCCTAGAATCTGTGAATGGTGTTACAGTGAATGTATAATTCCTTTGTCACTGATATTCTGAATGAACTCGAGGCATGGAATAGTCATCCTGTCAATGTTCATTCATTTCCTTGATCTTAGAGCAGACTGGGTGTGATGTGTGTGACATCAATATCACATATTGATTCACACGTGCATGTGCATGCCTTTCTCAATCCTACTCATCAAGTGGCTAAGGACATCAAACTCCCTCAGGAGGGACAAATACCGTATCTATCACTCAACCCTTAAAAGCCCCATGTGTCAAAGCCACCCAATCATTACCTTTATAACAACCCATGTTTCAGGACTGTGTTTGATGATGTCAAAGTGTACCCAACGACATGTGTTGAGTGTAGTGATTTTAGGTCTAAGAATCACACTCACCACCATAACTGTGAGAGCTCACTGTGACTACCAAGTCATGGTTCCATGTGTCACTCTCACGGTGGGTCTGTCTGGTACCTTGTTCTCTAACAAGTACCTATGTGCTTGGTTTGATATCACTATATCATGACTAATGAGATTCTATCATCAACCAACACACAATCTAGTCGTTAGTGTTATTGATGTCTATGGTTATTTCCACAAAAACAACCGACTAGGGACCAAACAAGAATGTATACTCTTAACATCTGTATGATCTCATCGTTTAGGTCCTCAACCCAAAAGCATACGTCATTGGGTAAAACAATTCTTTAGACATCTATCATGTTATACTATCATCATAGAAATAGTTTAAACATATAGATCAGAAATTGCCTTTATTATTATTCAAATCATTTACAAAGTATCCCATTACAATCATCATATGACTTGCTCTATGGGCATACATACCAATAGACTCCCACTTGCACTTAGAGCCAGTCACCAAGGAACCTCAGTCCTTGTGACCTAGCATGACCATCATGCTTCTGCTGAGAAAGGGCCTTAGTCATTGGATCAGCTATGTTGTCTTCAGTTAGTACTTTGAAAATCTTCACATCTCCTCGTTGTACGATATCTCGTATGAGATGGAAACGCTGTAGTATGTGCTTGGACCGCTGATGTGATCTGGGTTCCTTAGCTTGTACAATAGCTCCATTATTGTCACAATAAAGCTCAATTGCATCACAGCTATTGGGAACTACACCAAGTTCATAAATGAACTTCCTGATCCACACAGCTTCCTCTGCTGCATGTGAAGCAGCAATATACTCGGCCTCTGTAGTAGAATCGGCAACTGTTTCTTGCTTGGAACTCTTCCAACTCACAGCTCCATTATTAAGGCAAAATACAAATCCTGACTGCGATCTGTAATCATCTTTATCGGTTTGGAAGCTTGCATCAGTGTAACCCTTTACAACCAGCTCTTCCTCACCACTGTAAACAAGAAACTGATCCTTAGTCCTTCACCAGTACTTGAGGATGTTCTTTACGACTGTCCAGTGAGCATCCCCAGGATTTGACTAGTACATGGTCGTCATTCTAAGAGGATATGAGACATCTGGGCATGTGTACAACATAGCGTACATGATGGATCCGATGGCTGATGCATATGGGATCCCATTCATACGCTCCCTCTCTCCACAAGATTGGGGACACTGAGCTCTAGAAACAGTGACTCCATGTAGCATGGGGATGTTGCCTCTCTTTGAGTTCTCCATGTTGAACCACTTCAGCACTTTGTTGATGTACATGCTCTGACTTAGTCCGAAAAGCCTTATAGATCTATCTCTATAGATCTTAATTCCTAGAATGTAGGATGCTTCTCCTAAGTCCTTCATTGAGAAAGTATTCCCAAGCCAAGTATTTACCTTCTCTAAGGCTAAGACATCATTCCCCATTAAAAGTATGTCATCCACATACAATATGAGGAATGTGGTTGAGCTCCCACTAACCTTCTTGTACACACAAGGTTCATCTTCATTTTGAATAAAGCCAAACACTTTGTCTTCCTCATCAAATCGAAGATTCCAACTCTGAGATGATTGCTTCAATCCATAGATTGACCTTTGTAGTTTACAGACTTTATTGGCATTCTTTGGATCTACAAAACCTTCAGGTTGTGTCATATACACATCCTCATTTATATTCCCATTAAGGAATGCGGTTTTAACATCCATATGCCAAATCTCATAGTCATAATAAGCTGAAATAGCAAGCATGATCCTGATGTACTTAATCATGGCAACTGGAGAAAAGGTTTCATCATAGTCAACACCTTGAACTTGTCGAATACCCTTCGCTACCAATCTGCCTTTATAAGTTTGCACATTGCCATCCATGTCGGTCTTTTTCTTGAAGACCCACTTGCACCCTATGGGTTTTACCCCTTCGGGTGGTTCCACCAAAGTCCATACTTTGTTGTAGTACATGGATTCCATCTCAGATCTCATAGCTTCAAGCCATTTCTCATAATCTGGTCCATCCATAGCCTCTACGTAGGTAGTTGGATCATCATCTATGATAAACTCATCACCTTCTTGAGTCACAAGGTATCCAAACCTCTCAGGTTCAAGGCGGGTCCTACTAGATCTATGAGGTCCTTGTGTTACCTGAGGAGACTAAGATTCCACAACACCTTATGAATCTCCATTTTCCTCTTGTACATCTACCGGTTCAATGTTTTCTTGTTGGGCTTGAACCTCTTCAAGCTATATTTTCCTCCCACTGCTTCCTTTGGAAATAAATTCCTTCTGTAGGAACACAATTGTCCTGGTAACAAACACTTTGTAATCAGTAGGGTGGTATATATAATATACCCTTGTTTCTTTGGAATATCCAACAAAATAACATTTATCGGATTTGGGTACAAGCTTATCAGGAAACATTTTCCTAACGTAAGCCTCACAACCCCAAATCTTCAGAAAAGACAAATCGGGATGCTTCCCAGTCCATATCTCATATGGTGTCTTTTGAACCGATTTAGATGGTACTCGGTTAAGTGTAAACATGGCAGTTTCAAGAGCATGACCCCAGAAAGAAATCGCAAGATCAGCAAAACTCATCATTGATCGCACTATATCCAACATTGTGTGATTCCTTCTTTCAGACACACCATTATGTTGTGGTGTTCCAGGCGGAGTCCATTGTGATAAAATACCACAGGCTCGCAGAAGGTCCTCAAACTCCTGTCTTAAGTATTCTCCACCTCGATCGGATCGAAGTGCCTTAATACTTTTACCAAGTTGGTTTTGTACTTCATTCATGAAATCCTTGAACCTTTCAAGGGTTTCTGACTTATGTTTCATCAGGTACACATAGCCATACCTACTGAAGTCATCAGTAAAGGTAATGAAGTACTGATACCCACCTCTGGCATTAGTTCTAAAAGGCCCACATACATCAGTATGTATGAGTCCTAATAGGTCACTAGCTCTCTCACCTTTACCTGAAAAGGGAGTCTTGGTCATCTAGCCCAATAAACAAGATTCATGTCTCTATTGATTCATAATCAAAAGAGTCTAGATAACCATCTTTATGGAGTCTAGAAATGCACTTCTCATTTATGTGCCCTAGACAACAATGCCAAATATATGTTTTGTTTGAGTCGTTGAGTTTTTGCTTTTTGGTGTTTACGTTGTATAAACTTGTCTCTAGATCTATCAAGTATAAACCATAAGACATTGGGGCACTACCATAAAAGATCCCATCTTTAGAAATGGAACAATTTCCATTCTTAATAAGAAATTCAAATCCATCCTTGTCCAAATAACATACGGAAATGATATTCCTATTTATGGAAGGTACATAATAGTAGTTCTTCAACTCTATTATTAGCCCACTTGGTAGAGTTAACTCATAGGTTCCTACAGCACTGGCAGCAACACTTGCCCCATTGGCAACACGTAGTTCAACCTTGCCTTTCCCCAAAGGCCTACTTCTCTTAAGATCCTTCACATTTGAAAAAATATGAGATCCGCATCCGGTATCAAGTACCCATGACGAAGAAGTAGTAAAGTTAATATCTATCATGTATACACCAGAAGTAGAGATCTCTATCTCTGACTTCTTCCATCGTTCCTTCCATCCTCTCCATGTATAAGAAATTGGTTTGGCGAGAGAACCCTTCTCTCCCTTACCTATCGTTCCATTGATCTCTATCAATGAACTTTCTTTCTTCTTCACCAATGCTTTAAGCGTACATAGAGTGGACCCCAAGGCTCCTGGTATATCTGGATTGTGCAGAACACTTCTCACAGTCCTCAACCAGTTATGGAATTTGTTCTCAATTATTTTTCCCATTTTAAAAGATGATTCTTTTGCCATTCTACAAGAGAAAATTTCATTTGTCAAAACTCCTTTTGATTTTATTTGAATAAAATTTGATGATAGTTAATTAGGCCTTTAATTAATTACTGCTCCCACTATTTTGACTCAAATTGACAGCCCTCACCATCAATTCGGAAGATTTCAGTGTAAAATCTTCTAGTGGGTCAAGATCCTGAAATCCTCTGAGCCATGGACCAGCTTGGGCTGTCACCCGCAACTCAGATCTTCCAGGTAGGAAACTCTTGCCAATTGCATCATATGCAACTCTTGAAAGATGTCATATGCAACTCCTTTCCATGATCATCTCCATGCCTCAAGGTGATCCTATCTAGGTCACCTTGTTAAGTCTGACCCAAATCCAACACGATGAACATGCACCCTGCTTGGGCAGACCCACACATTCATCCTTCACGCTTCTACGAGATAGACGATGCACCACACTTGGGCGTGCCCATACTTGGTCGATCAAGTTTTTCACGTGTGTCGCATTTGAAAGGCATCTAAACTTTAATATTTAATGAGGGATTTGGTTTTTATATACATATACATATCCAATCACCACAATATATAGTATGTATCAAATACATGCTATATCCCACAAAAAACATGCAAAACAATAAAAGCAATGATTATGGCCTTCCTATTGTGATTCCTCGAGCCAAGAGGAATCACGGTCATCTAGGTCTACATCACATGCAACCTATACAAGATGAAATCAATGCCTACCTTTCTGGGTTTGATCAACTCATCTCCATGACTGATCGACTCACCATCAAGTTGGTTGTTCGGGTGCCACCAGCCGATCGACTGGCACCTCCAGCCGATCGGTTCACCGGTCATCATGCATCTCTTCAGATCGCCGCCCGCTTGTCTCGCTCCTCGAACCAGTCGTCTGGAACACCAACTGATCGGTTCAAGCCTTGAACTGATCGTCTCAGGTTGTCCGCCGTTCTTTGACATAACAGGAAATAAAATCTATCCTATTTACAATTGAATTGTGCAACCCCGAGTTACACTCGGGGGGAGCAAAGGTAGGAAAAGAAATCTCGAATTATTTCTAGTTACATCAGGAATAGGAGAAAGGGAATCGGTGCGTAGACCGAGATGCAAGAAACCACATACAACCACACACAAATATAGGGTTTATAGGCCATAACCATGCTACACATCCACCACAAAACTCATTTAAGGGCGACACGTATCGAGGACATTAATATTACATATCATATATGTATATTTGGGATTTGTGGATTGGACATGCATAAAGTCAGTTTTATTCGCATCGTATGCAATAAATAAAGACGACAAACTAAAATCGATCATATCGATAATCCTAAAATATAGAGCAATTAACATGGTTCTGATACTACTATTTGGTTTTACTAGAGGTAGAGAAGTAACGGAAACAAAAAAAATTCTCCACAAAACCCAGAACAAAAGGAATCACGTCAACGTCTATACAATAGGAAAGATGGTTTATGGATGCATACCTTGTCCCGAGGCTTGCTCGACGACTGTACATCACACCTTGCGCGGTCTTCAGCTCCGGTCTTGGACGGTGTCTGTGCAGCTCCTGGTCGCACTAGGACTGAAGACTCCTGGTCTCACCGGGACTATCGGGATTGATAGTTGTCCTCTGAGCGACAGAGGTCTCCTGCCTCTACAGTCATCTACACGGAGTGCCTGGAACTCTGATCTCCTTGTCGCACAAGGAATCAGAAGGAGTCACACCCTCATGTCAGCGTACTAGTTGCCAACACACTCTCCTGCTACCAGTTGCTTTCTGCAGTTGTCTTTCCCTTGTTGTGCCTCCCTTATCGGGTAGTACTTGCTCGGGCTCTCTCGGTTACCAAAACTAGAGAGAACGACAACTTTATAAAGCAACTGGTTGCAGTGAGTTGTACTTTGAGAAGCCCCCAATACCCCTATATATATATAGGAGGGTCATGCGACAGGGTTCTCTATCCCTCGCAATGTGGGACTAAAGCAGGAGTAGAAGGGTTTGAGATTTCCACAAAATCTGATAAATTGCGGCAACTGAACCGATCGTTTCAACCCTGAAATGATCGTCTGGACCCTCTAGCCGATCGGTTGGACACTCCAGTCGATCGTTTGGATCCATAAGCCGATCGGTTGGACACTCCAGTTGATCGGTTCATGATCCTGGTTCAACTCAAATTGACTTTCCATGTTTGTTTCTAACTAATCAATATTATTCCTTATCCAAATCAAATTTGATAAGTGAAACGAAATGGAAGTTTCTCACCAATCTCACTTTTCCAACTTGCTCGGTTGCACCAGTTGAGCTAATCAGTTCAACCCTTGAACTGATCATTTCACTCTGGCCATGAGCCGATCGACTCACCAGTTGAGCCGATCGGTTCACCAAGCTCAGCCGATCGGTTCATCACATGAGCCAATCGGTTGGGAGTGCAGATTGTGCAGAATCAGTCAATCACAGTTTCAATCAATCTGATACTCTAATCAAGCTATCCAACACCTTGAATACTATGATATTGAGCTATCAATTGATTGAGTGTTTAATTGAACTACTAAACTCCTTTAGTAATCAATCTAAACATGTTTGTGGATAAACTCCTATTCCAGGTTAAATCCTATGTGTGTGACCCTGCAGGTCCATTTCACGTTGGCAGTGAAAGTCCATAACACTTATGACTTCACAAGCAAAGAGCGGTGCCTAGTCACACATCAGTGCTACCCAAGTGAAATAGAAAGTTGGAGAACAACATTCAATCCTACAATCTATGAATGGTGTTACAATGAATGTATAATTCCTTTATCACTGATATCCTGAATGAACTCGAGGCATGGAACAGTCATCCTGTCAATGTTCATTCATTTCCTTGATCTTAGAGTAGACTGGGTGAGATGTGTGTGACATCAATATCACATATTGATTCACACGTGCATGTGCATGCCTTTCTCAATCCTACTCATCAAGTGGCCAAGGACATCAAACTCCCTCAGGAGGGACAAATCCCATATCTATCACTCACCCCTCAAAAACCCCATGTGTCAAAGCCACCCAATCATCACCTTTATAACAACCCATGTTTTAGGACTGCGTTTGATGATGTCAATGTGTACCCCACGACATGTATTGAGTGTAGTGATTTCAGGTCTAAGAATCACACTCACCACCATTACTCTTAGAGCTGACTGTAACTACCAAGTCATGGTTCAATGTGTCACTCTCACGGTGGGTCTGTCTGGTACCTTGTTCTCTAACAAGTACCTATGTGCTTGGTTTGATATCACTATATCATGAATAATGAGATTCTGTCATCAACCAACACACAATCTAGTCTTTAGTGTTATTGATGTCTATGGTTATTTCCATAATAACAACCGACTAGGGACCAAACAAGAATGTATACTCTTAACATCTGTATGATCTCATCGTTTAGGTCCTCAACCAAAAAGCATATGTCATTGAGTAAAACAATTAATTAGACATCTATCATGTTATACTATCATCTCAGAAACAGTTTAAAAATATAGATCGGGAATTTCCTTTATTATTATTCAAATCATTTACAAAGTATACCATTACAATCATCATATGACTTGCTCTATGGGAATACATACCAACAGAAGGTTAGTGGGAGCATGACCACATTCCTCATATTGTATGTGGATGACATACTATTGATGGGGAATGATGTCTTAGCCTTAGAGAAGGTAAAGACTTGGCTTGGGAATACTTTCTCAATGAAGGACTTAGAAGAAGCTTCCTACATTCTTGGTACTAAGATCTATAGAGATAGATCTAAAAGGCTTCTTGGACTAAGTCAAAGCACGTACATTGATAAAGTGTTGAAGCAGTTCAACATGGAGAACTCAAAGAGATGCAACATCCCCATGCTACATGGAGTCACCGTCTCTAGAGCTCAGTGTCCCCAATCTTGTGGAGAGAGGGAGCGTATGAATGGGATCCCATATGCATCAGCCATCGGATCCATCATGTATGCTATGTTGTGCACATGCCCAGATGTCTCGTATGCTCTCAGCATGACGAGCATGTACCAGTCAGATCTTGGGGATGCTCACTGGACAGCCGTAAAGAACATCCTCAAGTACTTGCGAAGGACTAAGGATCAGTTTCTTGTTTACGACGGTGAGGAAGAGCTGGTTGTAAAGGGTTACACCGATGCAAGCTTCCAAACTGATAAAGATGATTACAGATCGCAGTCAGGATTTGTATTTTGCCTTAATAATGGAGCTGTGAGCTGAAAGAGTTCCAAGCAAGAAACAGTTGCCGATTCTACTACAGAGGCTGAGTATATTGCTGCTTCACATGCAGTAGAGGAGGTTGTGTGGATCAGGAAGTTCATTTCTGAACTTGGTGTAGTTCCCAGTAGCTGTGATGCAATTGAGCTTTATTGTGACAATAATGGAGCTATTGCAAAAGCTAAGGAAACTACATCACATCAGCGGTCCAAGCACATATTGCGGTGCTTCCATCTCATGTGATAGATCGTACAACGAGGAGATGTGAAGATTTGCAAAGTATCAACTGAAGACAACATAGTTGATCCACTGACGAAGGCCCTTTCTCAGCAGAAGCATGATGGTCATGCTAGGTCATAAGGACTAAGGTTCCTAGGTGACTAGCTCTAAGTGCAAGTGGGAGTCTATTGGTATGTATGCCCATACAGAAATTAATGTGATGATTGTAATGGGATACTTTGTAAATGATTTGAATAATAATAAAGGCAATTTCTGATCTATATGTTTTAACTGTTTTTGAGATGATAGTGTAACATGATAGATGTCCAAAGAATTGTTTACTCGATGACGTATGCTTTTAGGTTAAGGATCTAAATGATGAGATCATACAGATGTTAAGAGTATACATTCTTGTTTAGTCCCTATTTGGTTGTTATTGTGGAAATAATCATAGACATCAATAACACTAAAGACTAGATTGTGTGTTGGTTGATGATAGAATCTCATTAGACATGATATAGTGATATCAAATCAAGCACATAGGTACTTGTTAGAGAACAAGTGTACCAGACAGACCCACCGTGAGAGTGATACATCGAACCATGATTTGGTAGTCACAGTCATCTCTCACAGTGATGGTGGTGAGTGTGATTCTTCAACCTAAAATCACTACACTCAACACATGTCGTTGGGTACACTTTGACATCATCAAACGTAGTCCTGAAACATGGGTTGTTATATAGGTGATGATTGGGTTACTTTGACACATGGGGATTTTGAGGGGTGAGTGATAGATATGGGATTTGTCCCTCCTAAGGGAGTTTGATGTCCATGGCCACTTGATGAGTAGGATTGAGAAAGGCATGTGCATGCATGTGTGAATCAATATGGGATATTGATGTCACACATATCTCACCCAGTCTGATTTGAGATCAAGGAAATGGATGAACGTTGAAAGGATGACTGTACCATTCCTTGAGTTCATTTAGGACATTAGTGACAAAGGAATTATACATTCGTTGTAACACCATTCACGAATTGTAGGATTGAAAGTTGTTCTCCAACTTTCTATTTCATTTGGGTAGCATTGATGTGTGACTAGGCACCACTCTTTGCTTCTGAAGTCATAAGTGATATGGACTTTCACTGCCAACATGAAATGGACCTGCAGGGTCACACACATAGGATTTAACCTGGAAGAGGAGTTTATCCACAAATGATGTTTATATTGATTACTAAAGGAGTTTAGTAGTTCAATTAAGCACTCAGTTGATTGATAGCTCAAAATCACAGTGTTCAAGGTGTTGGACCAATTGATTAGAGTATCAGATTGATTGAAACTACAATTGACTGATTTTGCACAATCTGCACTTCCAACCGATTAGCTCATGTGATGAACCGATCGACTTAGGTTGGTGAACCGATCGGCTTAGGTGGTGAACCGATCACCTCATGTGTCATGAAATGATCGGCTCAATTATTGAACCGGTCAATTCGTGTGACCAACCGAGATCGTTTGGAAAGTCAAAAGACTATTTTGCAAATACAATTTGTTTCATTTGTACAAATTCGATTTGAACAAGGATTTATATTTGATTAGAAACAAATATGAAAGTCAATTTGAGTTGGACCAGGACCACGAACAGATCGGCTCAGAAGTGAACCGATCGTCTCAGGGGTCCCAAACGATCGGTTCAGGTGCGAACCGATCAGTTGAGGTCACCAACTGATCGTTTCAGGGGTGAACCGATCGGTTCAGTTGGTGCAGTTGGTTGTTTTGTGAAAAATCTCGAACCCTTCTACTCCTGCTTTAATCCTGCATTTCATGGGGTAGAGAACCTTGTCTCATGACCCTCCTATATATAGGGGTATTGGGGGCTTCTCAAAGTATAACTCAGAACACCAGTTGCTCTGCAAAGTTGTCGTTCTCTCTGGTTGTGGTAACCAGGAGACCCCAAGCAAGTTCTACCCGATAAGGGAGGCATAGCAAGGGAAAGACAACTGTAGAAAAGTGACTGGTGGCAGGAGAGTGTGTCGGTGACTAGTACGTTAATAGGAGGGTGTGACTCCTTCTGATTCTTTGTGGGATAAGGAGATTGGAGTTCCAGGCAGTCAGTGTGGACGACTGCATAGGCAGGAGACTTCTGTCGCTAAGAGGACTGTAACATCCTTATTTTTATAGTACTTGCTTACAATCTTTCTAATGTCATATCATTTATAGTCACATATTATAAATATGTCAATTTTAAATATTTTTAGTCATTACCATGCACTGAAAAATTTACCACAAAAAGAAAATGTCTAAATAAGATGACATCCAAAATTTTAAGATTTAATTCATTTTAAATAATTAGTTATGCAATATCTAAACTTTATTTGTTTTAACCATATTGATTATTCTAGCCAACTTTTTAGAAAACAGGTTGTACTAGAATATTCTAGACTCTAATATGATTAGTTGGTAAAAATTTGGTTTTAATCGGAGTTTATTTAGTTAAGTAACTAATTTTCTTTAGATAATGGCCTTTTAATTTTTTTTAAAAAGGCATTTCTCGAAAAATCAGTTCTTTTGGGCCTCGCAACGGCCGTCCGATCTGGGCATGTTGTACCAGGATAATCATAGCCATTTAGAACCTCCTTCAACCCCAGTTGGCTTGGGCGGGACTCCAGCCTCCCAATCAACAGCAGATTTCTCGCTGTGTGATCAATCATTTCCAAAATGGTTTCGTAGTTAGGTTTAGGAGAGGAATCCGCACCTATATAACCCATGATCAAACCCTAAACCCAAAAAACAAAGATATACCCCAATTTTTATTTGTCCTCTTTCTGTGCCGCCATCGTCCTCCGTCACCAAGCCACCCCCCGTTCAATCCCCATGGCTGTACTATTTCCTGATCCCCTGAAACTCATTGTCAACGTTGGCTCCTTGTGAGATGTCCTAGATTGCTCTACCCACAAGGTCTCGCAACGATCACAGGGTGAAGGTTGCTGCCAAGCAACCCAAGACGGGCACAGCCAGTTGGGGAGCGACGAGGTTCCCTCAGAGTCTGCCGTCGTTTCCTCAAGTACATCTGAATCTTCACGAAAGGTACCTCGCTGGAACATACTACCTCTGTTCCTACCCTATTTTGGTTGGTAGTGTCAATGCCTATTGTCTCACTTTTCTCGACTGTGGTTTTCCCCTACGTCTTCTAAACCCAGCGCCACTATGATCATCATGCACAATTCAATTTCTTTTCCGTCGACATTTTAGTCTTGCTTTAATGAGATGGCATGCGGCCAGCTCATCGGCTGTGTGGTTTCTGCATAGGTGTTTCAGACTGATAGCAACGACACGAGTTCCCTTGTGTCTCGATCTTCTACCACCTTTCCCTTATTTTTTTTCCTGTGCTCAGCCATTGTAGGTGGACTCCTGACCTTGTTCAGGGGAAACGTCTGCTGAAACAAGCCAACTGAGTTAATATTCCATGTGATCTCCTTCACTGTGAGTGATAGATGAACACGGTCTTTGCTTGAGAGTTATTTGCAACCAGTTGTTACGTTGCTGAGTTTGGTTTTGTTCCATCTTTGCGCATGTATTACCTATTATTGCATCGTGATTGCTAAACATGCTACTGTACGACTACTAAGATAATATATTCATACTATCACCCAGTTCTGTTGCCGAATGGTTAATCTGATCAAACATGACCTATATTTATATATGCTAAATCGTATGGTATTGTGGTGAATCCAGTACAAACTTTCTAAATTGAAATCACGGATCCAAAGCATATCTCTGTAATCTCGGCCACGTTTTTCTTCTTCTTTGGATTGGACAACGAATTGAGTCCTAAGTAATGACTAATTAGTATGATACTACAATATTATATTACTAACCTATGTGTTAATCGGAAGGCTAATAACGAGTAGTATAATAATTTTTGACCCATTAACTACTGTTTTAACCAAGAAGTCAGAAATTATGATCTTATCTATCTCTATGGTTTTGTCCCAACCTAAATACTAAGGCATTATGATATATCATTAAGATGACCTTAACCACTAGCTATACTACGTTAAATGGATTTAAATGGCATAATGCCCGTACACCTTGGTGTATGTAAAGATGGATGTGACAATAACCCAAAGAGTATTCTCATGACCCTAAATATGTCGATCAAAATGGAATATGTGATTTGACAAAAACATTGGGTTTTTTAGCAGAGAGTTAGATCCAGTTTTCAGAGAGGCCGTGTGGATAGGATTTTGGCTTACTACAAGTAAGTGGGCCATGTCCTTTGAATTAATGTTATCTAATTATCCTTCCTAGAATAATCCATTAGACGCATGGTCTAATGATCATGCGTAGGCTACTATTTTTCAGTATAGTAAAATTTCTATCTCAAATGGCTCGTGCTTAGATCATGTAAATTATCAGTTTCAAGTTATTATTCATGCATATTTGTTAGAAATCAGGACGTGAATTATTAGAACTCAGAATACATGATTGAAATTTATTTCAGTACGTTAATTCCTTACAAACATTTTGAATTTAGAATCTCCTTCAAAATACCAGATTTAGATACAGAATCTAGATTTTATTAAAACTTATCACAGTCTTTTACTAATTGAGTTTAGAACAATATTTATAATTTAGAATGCCAGAATAGATTTCATACTTCGGAATTTATCTTAAGTAGTTGAGATGTAGAATCAGAATAGAGATAGAAATAGAATCATAATCATATATAGAACAATAATAGAAAAGGATACCAGAACATAATTTATATTATATAATAAGTCCTCATAGAACAGAAGTACTGCGGTACACAGAATAGAAGGCAATTATTCCATAGAAGGTGCATTGCACCATAGAAGGCACTTAGTGCCACAAAATAGAAGACACCTCGATGTCACCAGAAGGCTTTCATGCCACAGAAGGTGTGTTGCACCATAGAAGGCACATAGTGCCACAGAAGAGGACTTATTGTATAATAGTGGCCACAAAAAGATAAAATGTATAAATAAAAGATGCACATAAAGATGTTTAGTATAGTGGTAGATGGAAAGTTTTTATAATGCAGTTATTTCTTTTATGTTATAGAATTCAATGCCACTTACTCTAACTAGAATTATTTTCATTGTGCATGGCTGGGGACGCGACGTCCGCAGATAGTGACGAGTAGCCCGTGAAGGAGTTCAAATTCAAGGGAGCAGGATATCTATCACTGGTGGGACTTTATCTTAGGCGATCCTTCCAGCTTGAGGATTTCTTTTCTTTTATTCTTATTAGGATTAGTTTATCCAAAACTTTTAGTTTCTTATGTTAGACTTTTGTTGGGATTGTTATTCCTGAATATTTCGTTTCAACATGTTAGACGTTCTTTTGAACTCAGTTACTTTGGTTATTTTAATGCTTAGTATGTCAGATATGTGATGCTTGCCCATGTTTTATTTTCGTATGTGAGTTGATGCTTCCGCATATAGTATATGTGGTTAATAAAAAAAGGGTAGGCGTCACAAGGACAGTTGTCAATACTGATAGTCCCGATGAGACCAGGAGTTGCATAGACACCGTCCAAGACCGAAGGTGAAGACCGTGCAAGCCGCGAGGTAATGTCGCCGAGCAAGCCTCGTGACAAGGTACGCCTCTACAAACCATCCTTCCTATTGTATAGACGTTGACGCGATTCCTTTATTCTGGGTTTGGGAGAAGAAAATTTTTGTTTTCGCTGATTTCTCTATCTCCCCTATAACCCAACATGAGGTGTTACCTCACCCTTATATAATAATAAATGAATAATAGTTTTGAAGTTTGGTGAAAAAGGTAATCACCAAGAGATAATATCATGCAATAAAATGAGAATGTGGAAATACATTGGAATTGAACTCTACTTCCAACCTTAGTAATGTGAGGAATTTTCAAATTGATAAAGTTGTTGAAGATATCTAAGAAGGGTTGCTAACCCTAAAATTTGAAGAAAAGTTTTTATCATTCACCTTAACCTTACTAGGCTTCAATTTGTCAAACAAAATTCCTTTTAAGAAAGGGTGAATGTAAGATCCTCAATCTTGGTAAATTTGTATTCTTTAAATATAAGGTTTGAGTTGATAAGAAAATTCCTTAATTACATAATTGACAAAATAATAATCCATTTTGTGGCATGGGTGCAACCCATGGCCCAAGGGAGGCTCATGAGACTATTTGCTTTGCAAATAGGTCTTTGTCACATAAGTTTAAGAAATAAAATGGATTTATGCATAAATAAAAGATAATGGCGATGTGGTTTTTTAGATAATTGAAATATAGGATAATAGACAAGTTTCCAAAAGATTTGAAGATTATTTGTATTTTAGATAACAAATGGAGTTATTATCTAGCCAGGACTTGAAATACAAGTTTTGAGGCATCAAATACGAATATCTAATCTATCTTTTACAATACTTAAATATAATGATTATACTAATATGATTATGTAATTTGAGATTAAAAGGACTTTCCATGTGATTTGGATAATTGTTTTTAAGAAACACTTAAAAATCAAGTTTCATTTATGAGAGTTATCCAATAAATCCCAAAAAATAGACATAGGTTGGAAAAGGTATCATGAGATTTCTTCCAAATTTCATAGCAACATGATGCTCCTAGTAGCTATGAAAAAATGAGAAAGAAGAGGGAGTTTCTTAAAATAATAAAATGTTGTTTCCTTATTTGAAGAGAGATAAAAAGGTGTCTAGAAGCATCCCTTTGACACCAAAAATGTCTTTATATAATATTATGTTATGATAAGGAACATATCCAAAATCAGGACCAATCAGAGAAAAGATGAGAGAGATAAGGGTTTTCTATGTTTCCATAAAGTGTATAATTAAATGGTTAACAATAATATTTGTCACACTTCATGTGACCAAATAATTATGCCTAACCCACTAATATATCATGTATCCTACTGATCATTAGATCCCAGATCAATGGTTTGGAGGTCGTCTTTCTCCTCTAGCCTGAAAAGGAAACCCGACTATAGTCAAATGAACCCCCATTCCACACCCCCTTTCCATGTTTAACTCCAAAATCTTTTGGAAATATTCCATTCGTACTAAGGAGAGAAAATCATACCTAAAGATCCTTTATGTTCACCATAACTATGAGGATTTAGAACCTTCCCAATCTCAAGTGAAATTCCTAGTTCTATATGAGATCTATCAGCAACCCCTCACTAGTCCTACCTATATAAGGGGCATAAGCTTCTTCACTAGACGGGAGAACAATATCATCCTCGAGTCACGAGGATAGAATATATTTGAGCATTGTTTCCCCAGAGACATAGATTGGTAGTCTTGCCATCTCTTGACAAAAAGTCGGTCATCGTCCAAGCAATGGGGATCAATCTAGGACTTGGATAGGAGCATCCAATTCTTATGGAGGGCACGGGGTTGCCAAAAAGTACCCTAGAGAATACCAGACTAACCCTCTGAACACCTTTCTCTCTACTTTCCTCTCAATTTTGTTTCAATGAAACTGTCGTGGCATTTCTCTAAGGAACTCATGACATGGCCCTGCCGAGCATTGTCTAAACGCAACTCTACATTGGAGACACCACGTCAAGATTGAGCTTCTTCAGATACCTTGCTGAGGCTTGGAGCCCCCATCTGTGTCACCAACATCCATGTTGCCTGATCATGTGCGGAACACACACAACAAGGACCAACGGGGGAAGTCAGGTGAAGAATAAGAGGGAGCAGATCTACATGATAGTTTAGGCAGGTCCATGCAAAGATTCGTGGTATGGGAAAGCAAATACAAAAAGAAAAGGTACTCCTACTATCATGGCAACGTCTTGTTGGCATTTATATGTTTTATTTGTAAATGTTGTACAAATTTATTAATAACTTGAAATATAACAAAATTATATATTAGATTAATCAAGAGAATGGGTTTAATACAAATGAAATATATTTTTGGATTGATTCTTATTGTAGTTCAATAAAATAGGGAATACATGATTAATCTATGATTTATACATGCAAACCCTAGAATAAGTAATTAACATGAATATTTTTTTTGTGAGATCCAGCTTAAACTGGTTACAAGCTATGGTTCACTACATTTGATGAAGAAAGCATAAAAGGGGGGGGATAAGGCCTCATCCTCCAGGGTGGCCTGGATTTGGTGTGGGCACACAGGCCATTCCGCAACCCTGGATGGCTGCTTAAGGCATTGTTTTGCTAACCAATCTGCGAGCTTGTTCTGATTCCGACTAATATAGTACACCGGAGGAGACTGGTTTTCTGGAAGAATCCTTTTGATAGCATGGGCAAGCAGCATGTACTTCCCGGGTGTTGAATTTGTCTCAGAGATCCAAGTAACTGCAGTCTTGGAGTCAGTAAAGATCGATCCAGTCTGAAGGTGTTATTCTGAAAGATACTCCAAACCATGTTTGATCACCATCAGCTCTCCTCGCATGGGATCGGATCCCTTGCCTTTCCAGCACCTCCCGAGGATCCAGCTACCTTCTCTAGAATGCGCCACTAAGCTTGTGGCCACTAAATTCTGAGATTTATTAACGGATGTATCCACATGAATTACGACGTCACTGTTTGGAAGAAAAGAACGATTACGCCTAGAACTCGATGGAAGTAGTTTAGTAGATGTTGAGAAAGCAGCCTTAGCAGTCTGGGTATCCAACTTGCAGTTCGTCTCCAATACTGCCATAGGAAGCTGATGCTGCTCGAAAACAAAAGCATTCCTAGCTTTCCAGATCCACCAGCAACCAAAAGTGAATATTTGAGGCCAATTGGGCACTTTCTTTAGCACTTTGAGAATGTAGGCGATCCAGTCCACCGTCAGAGTACTCTAAAAGAAAAGTGTTGCTTCGTTGGGTGGTAGCTTCATCCACAGGGCTTTGGCCTCCGGGCAATCCCTAATAGCATGAAGGATGGATTCAGTAACCTGGCGGCATCGAGGGCATAAGTCATCTGTGGACATCTTTCGGATTGTACGCATCTCATTCGTGAACAACCTATTATGATAGATTAACCACAAATGCATCTTAATTCTATGTTGAATCGGCTGGTTCCAAATGGAGCAGACCACCGTAGCTTGGTCGAGAGGACTCTCATTAGTGAGGCTTCTGTAGGCTGAAGCTGTAGTAAACAGTCCATCCGTAGTCAGTGACCATATCCTTCGATCATCACCATATTCCTTCCTAGGTGGAGGCATGCCCAGAATATCCTCCAAGGTTTCCTCTGTGAACCAGTGACTTAGGAAGTCATTATCCCAGTGACCCTCATCCAATACGAGGCATTCTACCTTCAAGTCATATAGGTCATCGGGGATCATCATACTAGCTTTCAACTGCGGTTGATGACCCTCCCCCATCCAAGGATCCATCCAGACGTTAGTATCGTTACCGGAAATCAATGCCATCCTCGAATTTTCCATAATGAAAGGTAGTAACGATTTGATACCTCTCCAGGTATGAGAGCCCAATCTGCTATGTGAATTCTGCCCACCATACTTTTCTTGCATGAGATTTATCCATGGAATATCTAACTTCTGTGCAAAGTTCCAAGCTAGCTTGGCCATAAGCGCCTTGTTGAAATCTCTAGCCGTCTTGATGCCCAGTCCTCCTGAGTGCCATGGGAGAGTGACCTGACTCCATGCAACTAGACTGACTTTGGAAGCAATGTGAGAGCTACTCCAGATGAAATTCCTTGTGAATTGGTCTATCTTAGCCGCCACCGAGCACGGAAGAATGGCCGTTTGCATTGCATAGTATGCTTGTGATAGGAGGACAGATTTAGAAAGGGTGACTCGGCCTGCCAACGATAGAAACCTATGCTGCCAGCTTGAAATCTTCCCATGGATTCTTTCAATGAGAAACTAAAAGTGCTCCTTACTCTTCTGCTTGTGTATGATGGGGACACCAAGATGGAGCCCAATATTTGAAATTTCCTTCATGCCAAGAATACGACCTATCCTTGATCTAACATTTTTGGGAGTGTTGGTGGAGAAGAAGATAGAAGATTTCTCTGTGGATAAAAATTGCCATGATGCAGTACTGAAGATCCGTAGACATCATTTGATGACCCGAGCCTATTTGGGGGTGGCCTCCCCAAAAAGAATGATGTCATCCGTGAAGCAAACATGGGAGAAGGAAATATGTTGCCTTGTGAGAATAACAGGTTTCCATTCGCCTCTAGATACCAACTCTACAATAAGTTGGCTAAGTCGATCGAGGCACAAGATGAAAAGATAGGGAGATAAGGGGTCTCCTTGCTTGACACCACATGTAGGTTTAAAAGAGCCAATGATATTGCCATTCCAAAGTACTGAGGATTCCCCAGATCGAAGAAGCTGCATGATGATGGATATCACAGAAAGTAGAATCCCTATTCTTTGGAGAGTGTCTTCCATGAATTGCCAACTCATCTTGTCAAAGGCCTTGATAAAATCTAGCTTGAGTGCCATGTAGTGCTTGCGGCTCTATTTGGACTCCATTGAACTGATGATTTCCTGAATAAGAAGGACATTGTCCCCAATCTTCCTCCCGGGCACAAAGCTGGACTAGAAAGGTGAGATCCACCTCGACATGAAAGGCTTTAATCTTGTGGTGATCACCTTAGACAGAAGTTTAGTACAAACATTGTTCAAGGAGATTGGCCTGAGCTGGTTGTAGGTTTCCAGGTGGGGGGTCTTGGGGATTAACACCAGTGTGGAGTTGGCGCAACCTTCCTCGAGCTTAGACCCATTGAACGGAGCTTGGATGAATTGAACAATTTGTTGTTGTAGAAGACTCCAATTCCCTTGCAAGAAACCTGCATCAATGCCATCCGGGCCAGGCGCCTTCAGTGGTGCCATGGAGCGAAGGGTGTGCCATATTTCGTCTGTGCTTGGTGTGATCTACACATCGGCAACCTCCTGTGTTGAAAGCAGTTGGAAGGCTCCAATAAAGGATGAGCAAGCTAGACGCCTTGCAGGTGTAAGATGTTCCTGGTACACGTTAGCAAAGAAATCTAATACAAGATGATTTAAATCTTCACCTTCCTCCACCCAAACACCAGCACTGTTCTTGAGCCTCGTAATCTTGTTGTGCCTTCTTCTTTCTTTGAGAGTAGCGTGGAAGAAGCTTGTGTTATTATCTCCAAGAGCCACCCAGTCACATCTAGCCTTCTGTTGCCAGTCGGCTTCCTCCCTTCTCAGGATAGCATCTAGCTCCGCTTGGATATCCACCGTGTTCCTAATACCCCTCCTTCATGTTCCAGCTAGCTAGCGTGCGTTGCATGGGTTTCCTCCGACTCCCGGCCACCGCAGAAGAAAGGAGGAGAGGGGTGTGATCCGAGTGGTTTTTCTCTAGCACCGATACAGGTCCAGCCATGGAGGACTCTAGCCATGCCGCATTGCCCAACGCTCTGTCTAACCACTCGTGTAGCAGGCCCCGCCGGAAGGTCGTCCTGGTGCCATCATCTCTAAATTCGTGAAGCCTGCACCGCTGCATAGCTTCAACAAAGTCGTAGTTGTTCGCACTACCAAAGGATGAGCTACCAAATTTCTCAGAATGAAACATCACCACGTTAAAGTCCCCCGCCACCACCCAAGGGGAACTAATGGTGGTAGACAGGTTCACGAGGTGGTTCCAAAGAAACCTACGAGAGCTTCTCGTCGTACCTCCTTAGACAAAGGTGAGGAGGAGGGAATTGTCCAGTCTACAGTGGACGAACTGTTTGTGAGAATGCAGAATTTCCAGATTGATGGACTCCTTCCATAGTACCCAAATGCCCCCTGAGAAGCCCACTGCCTCCACTCTGTGAGATTGGGGGAAGCCAAGCTTCTTGATAACACTCAACACCGTTGTGCCACTGCAGCGGGTTTCAAACATGCATACAACTGAGATTTGATATCTATTATCTAGATCTTTAATCGTGTTTTGGGTGTCTTTGTCACAAACACCCTGTACATTCCAGCACATTGCTTTCATGGATTATCTTCGACGAGGGTGCTGCTACCCATCTCCTGCGCTTCCTTCTCGAGATCTTGGAGCAAGGAAGGTTTCCCTCGCTTTCTTGTTGACGCTCGTCCGGGGTCCCCTGCGTTAATCACCTTTCGATTCCTGAGATGGATGCCAGCCAATTTTTTTGTCGGGCTTCTATAGGATACGTACGAGCCACTCCCTACAGTGGTATCGCCCATGTGAAAGGGTATCGAAGGAAAGGGGCACGGAGTGCTGTCCCGACCATTCAAGACCTCATCACCGGCTGGGATTGTGGATGTGTGGTTGGGGTTGGACTCGCGATTCTGAACCGTGTTGGGGGGACGATCATTGACTGGTTCCTGCCTGGGGGTCTCCTGGTCTTTGCTAGCAGGCCTCGCGGTCTTTTTCCAGTACTTCTTCTTCACGATCCAGTCGGTACCACCTGTAACCCTAGCTGCCACACTGTTTGCATCAATAACTTCGTGTACCTGCTCTTCTTCTTCCAAGTCCTTGAGGTTCTAGAACCTATTTGATGCCTGTCCGGGTTTATTCGGCGGAGGGGCTGCGGCTGCTTGTTTCCTCATCTTCCTTGGGATCAGTTTTGCATGTATGGATTCCGAGAAACCTTCCCGCCTTGGGGTTTCCTGGGGAAGTAGGTTGCCCGCCTCCACGTTGGCTTTCATGGCTGCTACTTCCACCTCGCCTCAAATCCTGCAATCTTTTTCAGCATGCCCCGCCATCCCACAGTTCAAGCAGATGTATGGGATGTTCTTGTACTCTATGCTGTATTTGAGACCGTCCACCAGTATGACAGGTACCAGTGGTTTCGCCATGTTCAGTTCGAATGCGATCCGGGTGAACCTCCCCCTCCGTGGCATCTTTGTGTTCATGTCCACCTTTATGGTTTTGCCTAGGGTGTCCCCGATCTCCTTGAGAAGATCTTCCTGGTACAGATGTATGGGTAGGTTTGGTATCCTAATCCAAGCTACCACCGGCGGTTGAAAGCCGGGGTCCAGCGTTGGACGGAAAGGTAGGACCCAAAAATCAGCCAGGGTCCTCCGGCCAGGGCATTTACATAATCCTCCTCCGCCTGAAGTTGAACAATGAAGAAGTCATTGGCTGTGTCGATGAGATTAAAACCCCCCAGAGGTTTCCATAGCGCCTTCAATCTGTCACGCAGGGTCAAATACCCTATCTCGCGGGATAGGAGTTTCACGACAACGGTGTACATCCAGGGTTTCAGCAGGTCGTCTAGGGCTTCCTTCCGGACCCGAAAGGAAGGGAACCCCTATTCTGCCCGTAGATCTATGTCCGAGGTTTGTAGCGCCACGCCACATGTGCCTGCATCAATATGGATGAAGCCATGTGGGTTTCCGGCTGCGGTGCCTTTCATCGCATCTTTGTAGGAAGGTCGGGTGCCATCTGTTGTTGCAGCGTCCTTCTCTCTGCTTCCCTTGGGCAGTGGTGGGAAGAGGGTTGGACCCCTTGCTACGTCTACGTCCATGGAACCTTCCATCACAGTCTTCGAAGACCCGTCTCCCTGCACGGCACCGCCCTGGTCACGGGTGGCAAAGTTGAGTCGCAGCCCCGTCGCCCCCAGCGGGATGGTGTTCCGGCATTGCGCAGGATCCCCGTCCCCTTCTTTGCCTGGAGTTCCCTATTCGCCTCAACCATCGCCTTCCATTGCCCTCAGAGCAACCCTAGGCGCCGCCATTAGATACATACATTTAATTAACATGAATATATTGAATCTCTTTATTTTAATACCTAATCTAATATTGTTTAATATAATAAGAATATAATATGGTGATGATAATGATGATGGAAATTTTGGGTTTCCAAAGTGAATAATCATACATATGATGAATTGGGATTTTGAGACCAAAGATCATAACTTGTTATAACATTAGTGCACATAAGAGAATCTAGGTGTTCATAACACAATGATTTTATAGATTTGGTACTTAGGATTTCACTTAATGTCTAATATAGATCTATAGCTCTAATGAATCATGATATTATAGAACTAAGGTTTGTACCATTATTCCTTATCCAACCTGAGACAATCCTAAAACCTAATTTAGGACATATGTCAGGTCAGAATGATTTAATATTTATTGTGACACTTTGGAGTATTCATACATGCAGATAGTGTTGGTTGATTATGTTTATTTATTAGATGTTTGGATACATGCTTAAAGTACTTGAATTGTGATTTCTTGGTCTGCATGGTTCTACGTTAAGGTACGTGGTTACAATTATGAATACTTGCATGTATTGAGTTCATGCGATTACCATTGGTTTCTTAAAGATTTATGAAATAAATTGTTGGATGTTTATATATATTCTTATGAACTATAATGCCATTATGAGTATCACATAAAGGAAGTTATCATATTCTAAGCCCTAGGATGACATGTATCAAGGGTGATGCAAATGAGCCTTGAGAGGGATAGTGATTATGCCCAAGATATTATATTAAGCAAGGGTCGGATTATGTAATGAAAATGCAAGTTCTTTCTTGCAAGTAATTGATTGATGATATGTTGTTATCTTACTTGCACACTTTTTTATGCACCCATGTCCATAGGCTAGAAATACATTGATCCAAATTTTGATTGTCGGTGTTTTAGGTAAATGTCATATATGAAAATATCAAGACATAATGAATCAGATGAAATCAATAGAAGACATTAAAGAAAAGTAAAAGAGGATTAGTTAGATTCTTCTTCTCATATGCATTAGTTCTCATGTTGAAAAGTCAAATAACTCCTTAGAGGAGCATCATTATACATCTTGTAAACAATATTTGTCAAATAATGGAAATTATTTGATATTATTCATTATTTTCTAAATTGGGATCCTAAGAGTTTTAGGTAATTTCTCTCAACTTTAAGGTCCTTTCTTAATTGAGGGACACTAAAAATTGAGGTCATGACAAGTGGAAAGTGGGACAATGGGTTGTCTTGCAGGGTTATTGAGGTGTAATGCTCTTTGGGGGTGTTCCACGAGGGTTACTTAAAAGGAGGGAAGATAAAGGGTTGGGTTATTAATCAAGAGTAAGGTAGACTCTTCTAATCTAGTGATTGTGCTTGATCCATCACTTTCTTCCCTATGATCCTCCTCCAAAGGGTTCCCAAATTGAAACCCTTGGAAACATCCATGACACCCTGTCTCTTACCTGATTTGATGAAGTTCTATAAAAGGTATCCTCTCATGGGTGTTGGTGAGAGACCAATAGGGAGGGATCCTTGTTTTGATCTCCCAAATCATAAATAAAGTTTGAACTAGGTTGCAGTCTAGTTGTAGGTCATAATCTAGGAGCATATGGGTATAAGAGTGAAAGGAGTGTGATGGCTCAATTTTAGGTTGTAGTCTAGGACCATAGGTATAAACATGAAAATAATGGGATGGTCAAGTTTTGGGTCATAGTCCTGGACCATAGGTATAAACATGAAAAAATGGGATGTCTAATTTGAGGTCATAGTCAAGGACTATAAATATAAAAACAAAAAGAATGGGACTATCTAGTTTTAGGTCATTGTCCATGACCGTTGATGATGGGAGGACTCAACATTGACCAGTGACATCTCAATCATATTTGAAGCTTTTTTTGTGTCAATGGGGTTTTGAAGCAGTTATTTGCAAAAATATTGATTAATTATGGATATTGTATGATATTGAATAATATTGTAATATTTGAAATATTGTTTTGATTTTGAAAAGATTGTTTCTTTTTGAAGCATTGTTTAATTTTGAAAATTGTTGTTAATCTTTCAAAGATTGTTTGATACACAAAAAATTGTTAATATTTGAAAGATTTTTTTTAGAAAAATATTAATCTTTGAAAAATTATTTGATTTTTGATCATTGGCATCCACACAAAGTTGTTAGAAACCATTCAAATATTCTAGCACAATCTCAAGATGCATGTGTTGAAAGAACATGACCCTCACCTTTTTAGCCCATGATCTTAGATCCAATTTATATCCTCATTCAAGTATGACCTGCATATCAGAGGTTGGTTCTTAACTTCTCTATGGACAGATGGTACTCTTGGGGGGGTAATTCATGTTCGACAGATATGGGTACTGCTCCAAATACATCTCTTTACCATGGACACCATGATCAATCGTGACTACTAGGAAGGGGTGTCATCATGGCCTTTGAACGTCTGGGTTAATGTTATATTGGCACCTTTACTAAGACCCCTATG
Organism: Alisma plantago-aquatica; assembly: GCA_963693085.1. Classification (NCBI taxonomy): domain Eukaryota; kingdom Viridiplantae; phylum Streptophyta; class Magnoliopsida; order Alismatales; family Alismataceae; genus Alisma; species Alisma plantago-aquatica. The sequence continues at coordinate 595,436,748 of OY856409.1, forward strand.
CCACTTTCATGTATCCAACGTTAGCATTGGAACCTGTTTCATGACGCATAATATTATAGGTATGCAATTTGCAAGTGTAAGATTTTACATTTTATGAAGCTAGCCCACAATAATAATTCATAAAAAATTAGTAATAAGCACATGAACAAACAAACATGTAGTCATTAAGAAAGATGAGATCTTATTCCTAACATATATCTTTCCTCATCCTTTCCTCTTTCCCAGAATTTTTATCTGATAAAAGTCAAAGACCAAATAAAAAAGATGGGAAGTGGATTTGAAACCCTAAAAGGGAAGCAAACCCGAAAACTTAAACAAAAGCAAGAAATTGAAAATTTGAAATTTTGAAGGAAAGAATAAAATGGCACGAAACAAATGAAACTGAATAGAAAACCAGTCAGATAGAAAAGAATGGTGGGTTGCCTTGATCTTCAGGCCAGTAGGATGGTGGATCATTGCAATTTGTTGCTCTTCCTATGATGTCCCCATCAATGTGGACTCTATGAATCAAACATCAGAATCATAGGGTGATTAAAGAGGCCAAAGCAAATTGAAACCAAAGAAAATAATGAAAGTTAGAGAATAAATGGGGAATTAGACTTAGATAGCTCGGAAAATTCCCAACAGAGTCCCCAGTCTATCACAACCTTCCCAGAAAATACATGTCTTGCTCACATCTTTGGTAGTAAACTTAATATGGCGGTCGCATTGGAAAATAGTATAATTTTATTAGAGTCTCCACCACATTTTATTTGTAAAATAAGGAAAAATAAGATAAAACATTAGGAATTCCACAATGGAGAAATGATTCAAGATGTCGTTTAGAAAATAGGAAAAGCATGTGTGTAACCTAAAAATTGGATCTAGGATATTATTACAAATGGGGAAGAATTAGTACCCCCATCCATCGGTAAGCCGGTATTGAACCATTTTTATAAATTTTCAAAAAAAAAGATTGTTTTGGTTTGGGTCAAAAAGAAAATAAAATAAAGTGATAAAAAGGTGTTTTTATGGTTTGTGGGATTTTGGCGCTAGATATGTCCATGTATTTCCCATAATAGGCCTAAAGGTACAAAATTTTAGGTGCTTGGTGTTTGAATTGTGTCAAGACCTCCTATGAAGGAGATCCATCCCTAGAAGTTAGGACCAATTGTAGGAAGATTTAGAGGACAATCAGAAAAAGATATAAATCATGTGCATGATTTAATCATTCTATGGAGAGATAAGTCAAGCTTTGTAAACATATCACATGATGATGAATAAGTAGTCAAATAAGTAGATAAGCAGTTAAAGCACTTAAGAGTAGTTAAAATAGTTAAGAGGTAGTTGTTTTAGACATGAACTAATTATTGCGGCACCTAACAGTTCTTAGATGGAAGGTGGTGTTAGAGGAAGGATCTTTTGATCACAAAGAACGCACAAAGCAAAGGGGGGAAATAGATGATATATCTAACTTTAGGATGGTCTAAATGGGCATGACTATGGTCAATTGGAGGATTATTTATAGGAATATTTTAGGGTTTAGGCCTATGAATGGAAGTCTCTCAAAACGTCAGCACAACATGATGATTTACCATGGAGGCATGGTGTGTAGATCAAGGAGATATACAACATGTGGCATGAAGGATTGCTCGAATCCACTGGGAGGACCAGTCAGGATAAAGCATCTCTCTTGATTTTTTTAAATTTTCAAAAATATTCTAGAGAAAATGGTTGAGCATGTGGATGTTGATTAAGTATGCCCACAGAGACAATCATGTGATGATTGTAATGGCATAACTTGTAAAAATGATTGGATTATTAATAAAAGTCAAGATTCTAATTTATTCTATTTAATTCAGTTATGAGATAATGATGCAACATTATAAATTTCTAGAGAATCATATTATTCAATGATGTATGTATTCAAGTTACTACCCTTATGGATGAGATCATACAGATGATAAGAGTACATATACATATCATAATGTCCCTCATCGGTTGTTATTGTGGAAGGTTGATAGACAACTATACCACATAAGATCAGAGTGTGAGTTGGTTGATGACTAAATCTCATTAGTCATGATATGGTGATATTAAACCAAGGACACATATACATGTTAGACAACAATGTATCAGACAAACCCACTACGAGACTGACACGTGGAAGCCATCATCACAGAAGTCATAGTCAGCTCTCACAGTGATGGTGGTGATTATGGTTCTTAGACCTGATATCATTGCACTCATCACATATCATTGGGTACACTTTGATATCATCAAACACAATCAAGAAATGGGGGTTGTTATAACGATGATGATTGTGTGAGTTTGATACATGGGGATTGACTGTGAGTGATATACATGGGATTTGTCCCTCCTACTGGAGTATGATGTCCTAGGCCTCTTGATTAGCGAGACTGAGAAAGGCATGTCCATGCACATGTGAGTCAATAAGTGATATTGAGCTTACATATATCTCAAACAATCTTCTCTTGGTTCAAGAAACAAGATTGAATAATAATGACGATGACTACTCCATTCCTCTAGTCCAATTTGGACATCAGTGACAAAGGAACTATACAAACATTATAACTCCATACATAGGTTGTAGGTTGAAGTTGTTCCCCAACTTTCCATTTACTTGGGTAGAATTGATGTGCGACTAGGAACCACTCATTCCTAGTGATGTAATTAGTTGTTATGGACATTCACTTCCAATGTAATATGGGACCTATACGGTCAAACACATAGGTCTCAACCTAGAAGTGGAGTTCAGATCTCAAATCACAATTGAATTAAGTACTAAAATTTTTAGGTATTTGTTTTACACAACAAACAGGCTAACAGCATTGCCAAACGTCCATCTCAAGTATTGAGACCATCATTTAGAAGTGTCAAATGGCTGTCTCAAGTGTTGAGACAAGCGCCTAGGGAGTTAGGCCTATTATGAGTTCAAATTGGCTAAGGATGTGAACTGGCCAGATGGATTGGCTTGACTCGGGTCACTAGATAACTGTCTGGGTGAACCGAGACAACCTTCTCGCATGGGTGAGATGGTTTGATTCAGATGAGTAAGGTTCTAGATATTTCCTTATTCATTTGAGTTGCACATTACTTATTATGTAAGGAAATTAATATGGGATGTTAACTGGAAATGAATTGCCAATTTTGTGTACAACTGGGAAACAAGCAAACGGTTGTATGGCTTGTGACAAACAACTATTTGGCATGCCAGACGATCGTCTGGGTTGTCATAGGGTTGCTAAATTTCTAGAATTATTGTGAAAATTTGAAATCTTCCAGTCCTTTCCACTCCTGCATAGACTTGGAACCTGGACCCAAACCCCGCCTATAAATAGAGGGTATTGAGGCTTCCCAGAATACAACACAGAAAACTGAGAAATAGTTGCTCTGACAAATGTTGTCTGGTAACCACGAGAGCCTAGGCAAGTCATACCCAACTTGGGAGGGATAGCCAATGGAGAGAGAAACTGAGATCATTATTGTGGGAGAGCAATTTGATGACTAGTACACCAATAGAAGGGATGAATCCTTCTTGATCATTCTAGAAGGACGACAACAATTCTATGCGGTCCGTTTGGACTACCATAAAGGCGGGAGGCTATTGTTTGGTGCTAGGAGGGCAATGTCAACCAACAGTCCATGATAAGAGAAGCTACTGCAGAAGGTTTGTTGTTGTAGTCTGTGGTGTAGACCAGGAGGCGCAATAGTTAAACGAGTCTCAGTGCAACCAAGATTTAGAAGTTGTGCATCTACCACGATGATGATTATTGTTGGACTGGCTTTGGTACCAGGTATATCCTTGAAACCATCCTTCTTACATTATATTTATTGACGTGGTCTGCTATTTATGGGGAATATGGTAGATAATTTTTTTAGTTTCCTGCATGCTCTGTAGCCATATTTCTCTACATTGGTATCAGAACCAACATCAATTTACTATATTATAGGATAATCGATATGATCAATTTTTGGTTTTGTCATTCTATTATTGTAAGCAATGCAAATAATATCTTATCAAATCCAACACCACGATAATCCCAAACTAATATATATAGGATATATATATATGCATGCAACTTATATGCATCTCTCTAAAAGTGGTTTTGACGGTGGATGTGTGGCATGGTTATGACCAATAACCCCTTTATTTTGTACATGGTTGTGTGGTTGGTTTATCTATTTATCTCGATCTATGTGCCAAGCTTCTATCTATCTTCCCAATGTAAAGTTAATTCTTTCCTACCATTGCTCCTCTCAAATGTAACTCGAGGATTCCATATAATTATGTAAAAGTAGGATAGTTTACTTTCTATTGTGACGAAAATGAAGACCTCTCAAAGATGAGTCGACCGACTGAAGGACCTTGGAGGACATGATGGACAAGATAGACCAATCTCTTGGTAAACCTGACTGATCCTCTAGAGGTCAGAAGGACTAGACGACTAGTGAGATGATCAAACAACCAATAAAGAGGAGAGCTGACCGATTTAAAGGTTGAACCAGTTAACCAGGATTGGAAAGCACATATCTTCATCAACAAAATTTTTCTGCATGGAATGTCGACCTAGATGACCGTAATTCCTTGTAGCTCAAAAAGATTACATTAGGCTGGCCATAACCATCACTTTCGTTTTTTGCATGTTTTCATTGTGGGATATAGCATGTATATGATACGTACTGTATATGTGGTGATTGGAAAAAGTATACATAGTTATATAAACTCCCTCAATTAAAATATTAAGTTTTAGATACTTTTTCAAAAATGGCACACATGAAAATCTTGATCGACCAAGCATAGGTTACACCAACCAAGCATAGGTTACACCAAATATTGGTACAATGTCTATCTCGGGGAAGTATGATGGTAATGATGCAGGTACCGCCAAAGCGGGTTTGGTTTTTGGGTCAGGATTAATTGTTAATTCTTAGAGCTTCTAAACCCAGAAGCATGTTGATGGGTATGGCAAGGAGTTTCTCATATCATCTATCCAAGAGTTTCATATAATGCAATTGACATGATGGCCTAACTAAATAGTCAAGTTATGGGCGATCAACCAAAGCGGACTCATGATTTGATGAAATATAGATCTTGGCCCACTAGAATATTATACGTTGCAATATTCTGAATTGATATTGAGGGATTTCAATCTAAATAAAATAGTGAGAGCATTAATAAATTAAATACCTAATTAATATCATATTTTTTTTCAAATTAAATGAAATAAAAATTGGTTTTTGACAAATGCAAATTTTCTCTTGTAGAATCAAATGATGAACAAATCTGATTTATGATTGGTTCTAAAGAAGGACAAACTTGACGGGAGAAATTTCCAGGACTGGTTTTGGACTTTGAGAAGAGTTCTCAATGAAGAGTGCAATCTCTACTTCCTTGACAAACCAGTGCCTAAAATACCTCCTGTTGATGCACCTAGGGCAAGGGTGGATACTTACTGGAAGCATTCCAATGATGCCTTGGAGATACAATACCTTATGCTTAGTTGCATGAGTAGTGTGAAGACATGAGTACTCTTCAGATGGTAACACATCTTCGGAAAGTGAAACACATCTTCAGAAAGAGACACTTGGCCTTGAAAAACAAGAAAGGGATGGTATCTTAAAGGTGCTACTTGAGTCAAAGCTGACAAAGGGAACCTCAGTAGAAGAACATGTGCTCAATATGATAGGCCATGTGTATCATCTTGAAGAATTGGAATTCAATTTGATCCAAGATTTGGCCACTGATATCATTATAAGGATTATGACTAAATCATATAGCCTCTTTATTACAAGTTAGCATGTGAGTAATACGGTTGGACAGATGTCAGACTTGCTTGCCATGTTGATTCATGTTAAAGAAAATTTGAATAAGGAAAAGCCTGTGATGGTTATTAGTGGGATGAGTCCAAGGATCAAAGCAAGACCGAGAAGAGTTTTGTGTCAAACCTAAATCCAATTCTTCAAAACTCAAGATAAGGAGAAAGAGAAGTACAAGAGGAACAAATCATGTATACTTGAAGGCTTTTGGGAAGCAGAAGATGGGGATGGTGATCTCCACTTCAGGTATATACATTATTGAGATAAATCTATCTACTTCATCATCATTGTTTCTAGATATCGGATGTGGATCTCACTTATGTTCTCATATGCAAGATCTGAAAGGAAGTAGGCCTTTGGGAAAAGGCGAGGTGGAACTATGAGTAGCTAACAGTGCAAGAGTTGCGGCCAGTGGAGTTGAAACCTATAGTATATTTATTCTCATGGGGATTGCAATAGAGTTAAAGAACTGCTATTATGTACTTGCTATAAATAGAAACATCATTTATATATCTTGTGCTATTATGTACTTGCTATAAATAGAAACATCATTTATATATCTTGTTTGGAGAAGGATGCATTTGAATTCCATATTAAAAATGTTCGAGCCCATAGGATTGTACCCCAGTGGACTCCTCCTGGAACACCTCAGCATAATGGTGTATCAGAAAGAAGGAATCACACATTACTGAATTGATAATGAGTTTAGCTGGGCTTCCAACTACCTTTTAGGGTATGCTCTAGAAACTGTCGTGTTTACACTAAACCGAGTACCATCAAAATCAGTTCAAAAGACAACATATGAGATATGGACTGGGAAGCATCCCAATATGTATTTTATAAGGATTTGGGGATGTGAACCTTATGTTAGCAAGATGCTTCCTAAAAAGCTTGGTCCTAAATTTGATAAATATTATTTTATTGGATATCCTAAGGAAACTAAAGGATATTACTTTTATTCCATATATGACAGCAAAGTGTTTTTTGCCAGAGATGTTGTATTCCTAGAAGGGAATTTATTTTCAAAGGAATCAATGGGAGACAAGTGGAACTTGAAGAAGTTTGAGACCAATAAGAAAACATTGAACTGTTAAATTTATAAGAGGAACCTATATATTCACAAAATGTTGTGAACTCTCAAATTCCTCAAGTAACACAAGAACCTCATAGACCTAATACGACACGCCTTGAACTTGAATGATTTGGATATCTTGTAACTCAGGAAGGCAGTGAATTGGTCATAGATGATTTGCAAATTTTCTATCATGATGTTGTAGAGGGGCCAGAGTCTGAGAAATGGCTTGAGACGATGAGATTCGAGATGGAATCCATGTATACCAACAAACTATGGGATTCGTTGGATCCACCTGAAGGGGTAAAACCCATAGGGTGTGAGTGGGTCTTCAAGAAGAAGACTGATATGGGTGGAAAAGTTCAAACCTATAAGGGTAGGCTAATTGCAAAGGGTTTCAGACAACTTCAAGGTGTTGACTATGATAAAACCTTTTCTCCAATGTCCATGGTTAAGTCCATTAAGATCATGCTTGGTAACTGATACCTACCATCCATAGTTAGAGAAAGGGACCGGAAGCAAGATGACTATTAATTGAGTTCGCCCACGGAAGAAGAAAAAAGTAAGGGGAATTTACTCAAGAATGTGTACATGACACAACCTAAGGGTTTTATCAATTCAAAGGATGCAAATAAAGTATGTAAGATACAAAGTTCGGTCTATTAACCGATATCTACCATCCATAGTCAGAGAAAGGGACTGAAAGCAAGATGACTATTAATTGAGTTTGCCCACGGAAGAAGAAAAAAGTAATGGGAATTTACTCAAGAATGTGTACATGACACAACCTAAGGGTTTTATCAATTCAAAGGATGTGAATAAAGTATGTAAAATACAAAGGTTAGTCTATGGATTGAAGCAAGCATCTCAGAGATGGAATCTTCATTTTGATGAGATAGTCAAAGAGTTTTGCTTTATTCCAAATGAAGATGAACCTTGTGTGTACAAGAAGGTTATTGGGATCATAGTGACATTCCTTAGATGACACACTACTTATGGGGAATGACATCCCTACTTTATAAAAGGTAAAGACATGCCATGGAAATACATTCTATATGAAATACTTGGGTGAAGCATCCTATATCTTGGGGGTAAAGATCTATAGAGATAGATGAAGAAGGATTCTTGGACTAAGTCAGACTTCATACATTGACAAAGTGTTGAAGCGGTTCAACACGGAGAACTCAAACATAGGAAACTTGCATGCGTGTCATGGTGTCCCCATCTTTGGAGCTCAATGTCTCAATTCTTGTGAAGAAAGGGAACGCGTGAGTCTAATTCCATATGCCTCAATAATTAGATCAATCATGTATACAATGTTGTTTACCCACTCTAGACGTCTCATATGCCTTGAGCATGACAAGCAGATATCAATCATATTCAAGTGATGCTCACTGGATAGCAATGAAGAACATCCTGAAATACTTGAGAAGTACTAAGGATCAGTTCTTGGTCTACGATCGAGTGGAAGAGTTGGTGGTAAAAGTTTACACTAATGCTAGCTTCCACACTGATCAAGATGATTACAAATCACAATCAGGATTCATGCTCTGCCTCAACAATGGAGCTGTGAGCTAGAAGAGTTCCAAACAAGAAACAATTGTTGATTCTACTACAGATGTTGAGTATATTGCTGCATCGAGTGTCAGAAAGGAGGATGTATGGATAAAGAAGTTCATTATAGAACTTGGGGTCGTTCTAAGAATCAGTGAGGCAATTGAGCTATATCATGACAACAATGGATCTATTACACAAGCTAAGGAACCCAGATCGCATCTATGCTCAAAGCATATATAAAGGTAGTATCATCTCATAGGAGAGATCATACAATGCAAAGATGTAACGATTTACAAAGTGCCAATTGAGAACAATGTTGTTGATCCCTTGACAAAGGCACTTTCACAACAAAAGCGTGATGGTCATGTTAGATTGCTCAGAAGAAGATTTGTGGGTGACTGTGTCTAAGTGCAAGTGGGAGTATGTTGGTTAAGTATGCTCATAGAGCCAATCATGTGATGATTATAATGGCATAACTTGTAAAAACAATTTGATTATCAACAAAAGGCAAGCTTCCAATTTATTCTTTTTAATTCAGTTATGAGATAATGATGTAACATTATAAATCTCTAGAGAATCATATTACTCAATGACATATGTATTCAAGTTAGTACCCATGTAGATGAGATTATACGGATGATAAGAGTATATATACATATTCTAATTATGTCCCGGATCGGTTGTTATTGTGGAAGGTTGCAGACAACAATAACACATAAGATCATAGTGTGAGTTGGTTGATGACTAATCTCATTAGTCCTGATATGGAAATATAAACCAATCACACATATACATGTTAGAGAATTGTGTATTGGATAGACCAACCTTGAGACTAACACATGGAAGCCATTATCATGGACGTCATAGACAACTCTCACAGATGGTGGTGATTGTGGTTCTTAGACCTAATATCATTGCACTCATCACATGTCCTTAGGTACACTTTGACATCATCAAAGGCAGTCCTGAAACATGGGTTGCTATGACGGTGATGATTTGGTGACTTTGACACATGGGGATTGACTATGAGTTATAGATATGAGATTTGTCCCTCCTACTAAAATATGATGTCCTGGTGAGGTGGATATTATCGCACTACAAATTCACTATGAATAGAATTCCTAGAGTTTATCAAAACAAACGTGCAATAATTACCACCCGCAAGTGGACAGATGTTATCACAGTATAGTTAAGGATCGAACTCAAGAGACAATATTTTTAAGAATTGATTGATCGATCTAATTGAATTGGGAAAAGTACTTAACACAAAAGGAAGATTTTGGTTGATTACAACTAACGTGCAAGAATAAAAGACTAAAATAAAATCTAAGATTATCATATAGATGGGTACACTAAGATGAATAGGTTTCACCACCACTATGTACGATTTTCTCTCATTGTATCGCAAACATACATAAATAATATCATGGGGGCTTGGTAAATCCCCCTTTCGGCGTTAGGATTAAGTCTGGATAGATATCCCTCTAGACTCACTGTCGTGTTATCCAAAGATCATGTAACTGTCACCCCGAAAAATGTCTATCTAATGTCTCATCAAGAGTCTAATAAAAATCAATCGATATCCTAGATCTTGAGTTTGAAGTTCTCTACACCTAAGATTGTGACAAACATGTAAACATGTTGTCCAAACAAGAATACAAGAAATAGAATAATTGATTTAACATGAAAAGGGTTCAAACATGCATGGATGCAATAAAAGAATAAAAGCGAATAGTGGGGCTACTCCCCACGACCTACGTACGGAACTACGCACAACTCATAGTGAGATCAGAATAAGCAACAAGTAAAAGGAAAGAGATAGCCATCATCTCGACAGGTAGAAGAGATGTAGCAATAGGATCCACCCAGGACTGTCGTCGGTGACTCTTCTTTGTCTTCCTCCTTGCTTGGATCTGGTCCGTCGATCAGAAAAGAGTAGGTGAATAGATCCATGGAGGCGCTGCGGACCTTCCTCTGTCGAGGATAGGAGGTCGGGCCTTGGCGGAATGGTGGAGCGACAACCTTTTGACCAGGAAAAAAATGGTCTTTTTTAGTGATGCATAGGGATACTATCTATACTTTTTGTCGAGGGAGTCCAAAAGTCACACAATAACTGGGCGGGACCCGGCTGGTCGACAGGCGTATGTCTGTCGATAGCTAACCGGACTGTCAACTGATATCTATATGTCTTCTTTGTCTGTCGATGACTTCCGGGTTGTCGTGTGTCGGGGTCGACAATGTTATGTAAGTGCAGACAACGATAGATGGTAGACTGTCGACGTGTAAATCGACGCTAGTGCGGTCGATAGGAAGTGTTGTTGTTGTTTCAGCTGTCAGACCAAGTTGTTGCTCCTTTGAATGTCGACCAGTTGGTAGGTCGACAGGTGTTTGATGGTGTCGACCTTGGAGACTGTCGATTGATTGTTGACTAGCATGGAGCCATTGTCGTGCTGGATCGATAGGTGTGATTAAAGGTAGCTGAGCTGTCGAGCATGCTTGCTGGGCGGTGAGGTCGACAGTATGAGAGGGGGCGAGAATTTGCAGAACGCGCTCTAGCAACAAACATGGGCGTCGACAAATTGGTTTATCGACTATTGCCTTGATTATCCAATTGTTAGTTGCTTCGATAGCCTTGCCTCGATTGACTTTGGTGGGCTGGGTTCTTCATATTTAATTGCTTTATACGTGCATGAGTACTGTAGTGCGTTGGTCAAATAACAAAGTAGTATTATTTGCACGGCTGCTTTGACTAAGTTGATGTGACTCTACCATGCAAACGGAAGTCATGCACTCGTTGTTGCATGTATTGCTCTTGGTCGACAACTTGCTTTCTAGCTAAATTAGTGCCTCGATAGCTTAATTGTCAATGAGCTCGACACACATTAATCAGTTACCTTGCGGACCAAGCAAGTGAGATTAACGTGCACATAATTAATTGCAAACTGGATTATAAACAAATTGTATATTTAGGAAATCATTTAATAGTTGTCTTGGTACCCTGTCAAAACAATGACTTGATGGCACATAAATGAATTCCTTTTCTTTATAAATGATGGGATGACTGTGATTGACCATGAATAAATCCTTGACACTGGAACACTCCATGCACAAAATAAAGTAATGTAATTAACAAAATTATTATATTCGTGACAAAAGTAGTACAAATTTGAATTTAACCAAAATAGCATTTCTAAAAAGATGAAAAAACCAATATATTAACAATTATGAGAGTGCAACTGCATGAACTTAATCATGGATAAGATGGTGTATAAGGATGCATAATTGGTCTAAGAATTACAGTAAAAATAGGATGAATATTCGTTTAGCAAAAAGACTATGAACTTAAATGTTGCTCGTCCTCAAATAACACAAAATTTAAACATTCACCAAATTATACTTTCAACCTATATGATTGCCTCATCCTTAAGTTATGTAATTTTTCTTACCACCAAATATGGCCAAGCTACCTAAAATTCCTGAGATCACATAATACATCTTTCCACATCTTCTTTCCTGGTTTTGTTTCCAAAAACACTCATCACCACCATCTCCAGCATCAAGCATGTTAAAAAGTTCCATGAAAGTTCAGAGAGACCCACAGAATAACAAGTATGTATATGACCCAACATTGGTGTATGTCAAAAGAATGGTAAAATTTAAAGGCATTCATTTTTCCCATAGGTAGAAAAGGAAGTGAATAGAATTTTAGAGGGAAGCGATATGTCCTCTATTCAACGCGAGATCTTTTTTTTTAATTTGAGGCGATCTCTCCTCTATTCATCTCAAGATCTCTTTTTTTCTTTATTGGCAGTTTAATTGACTACATTTTTTCCTATGTATTTTGGCATCTTTTCTTGGTTCTACCCCCTATTAAATCTAGAAGGGGTATGGAAGAAGTGGTAGAGGGGGGAAGTGGATGTGTCACCCTGAACTTAGAGTTTGGCACATTTTTGCATCTTTTTATTTTTTTTGATGGAATGGAAGGTAAGAAGATGGACGAGGAAGTGTAGAAGAGAGTTCAGATCAAAATACAACTTGATTTACAATTCAGTAAATCAGGTTATTCTCCTTATCACAGTATACTTCAATAATGACAAGATGGGATATTAAATGGAAACTCCATGCAATTGTCACTAGTCAGTAAAAAGCACAATGTGTTTGATCTCACTCATTTTCTTTGTACTTACCATCTTTTCCAAGGAAACATAATATTCGAAGTCTTAGGCCACATAGGATAATTTCTAGCCATTGGTTAGTTTCAAAAATTAGTCCTTTTGATGATTTGCTTCGAATACATGGAGTTAAATGATGTGAACATGTATGCAAATAAGAAAATTAAAACTAAGTCGACTAGCTAATGGCTTTAATTATTCTAATAAAAAAGAAAATTGAAAATTTTTAGCTAAATGGAATGTATGTATGCAAATATATCGTCCTAAAATTTAAGTGCATAAATTTAAAGATAGAAGGGTGTGGTTGGAGTAAAGACGTACCACCCACCCTCCACCCTGAATTTAAATATTTGCTCATCCTCGAGAAAATACTAAATTCAAAATGGAGGGGAAGAAATCAACAAGGTTCAACCAGACGGTCCTGAAAGCTCAAAGAAGGTGTCCAGCTGAAGGAGATGTTGATAAGCGATGGAACCTTAAGAGGAGGAGCATCATAAATCATCCAATGATTGGGTGGTCTTGAAATCTCAAATGGGCTTTCCATATGAGTAAAATAATATTTCTTTTCACCCCACAACCCATCCAAAAGGATCCACATATCTACCTCCATCGGTAGAGGAAATCTTGTGTCTATGTGTGTATAAGGAAGAGGAGGCACATAATATGATTGGTGCCTGTCTGGGGTCTTTGAGGTGGTTCATCCAAGATGACTAGAGGTGAATCACCCTTGAAGATGAAGGTAGAAGGTGATGAACCCACCATCTATAGTTGTGGTGGATCAGGCAGAGGGTCTGGATCTAGCATCTCCTCATCACCAAGATCTGCATGTAGGAGGAGTGGCGTCGTCATCAGAGGAAGCATCTCAATAGAAAAATCAGCATCATAAATATTTTTATGTAGTTATGCGACCTCCTGAAAAATTATTCAATTAATACTAGGGTCAATGAGGGATCTGGGCTCAACATATTGCTCTAGTTCCTCCATGCAAGATGTTCCCAAATCGTTAGTGGACTCTGAAAAATTAACACTATTGTCAAATAATGGCGGAGACATGCAAACTTCTTGTGGTGGTAAAATCTCCTCATCTGGGTCAGTTGATATGAGATAAAAGGTGATTGAGATGGAAAATAGAACTCTTGTTGTAATGATCTTTCTTCATCAAAGAAAACCAGATATGAAACGAATGTTGGTTGTTCTTCTTCTAGGATATGGTCAACCATGGTTGGTTGATCATTGGTAAAATCTAGATCAAGATCTACAATAGGGAAGGATAGAGGAGCCTCTGGTTCGACAGCCATAAAAGGGCCACCCTCTTGATGTGAGTTTTTGTACTGACGTACTAAATTCTCAATCATAGAAAAGGATGGAGTACAAGTGTATATGTCTATTTCTAGTTGCAGTTTCTCAGTCTAGGTGGCTGTCAAAGAATTTGGCATTGTTGACACCAAGATGGTATCATCTTCATCATCATCAATAGTCATCATCTTTGGCTACTCCATTTGTCCTTGGTAACTTTCTTTCTCCATAGTTGATATGACAAATTGTACGAGAACAGTCATTTGTGCAAGTAACCTTTTACGTCGGGCATCTTCTTCGACAAGCATTTTCTCAGTAGCGTCCCATCTATCCCTCCGGTTGGGTGAAGGTCAGATTTCATAATATTTCTCATCATAGTAGCTCCCATAATATTGTTGATTGTAGTCCACCACATAAGGGAATTGATCTTCATAATATGGTGGATCGTAGCAACCTCCTAAATTTTGTTGATTGAGGCTTCCTTCGTTATATGATTGTCTTGTGTAGCAAGGTTCCTCATTGTAGCCTTTAAAAAATTGTAGATTGAAATTGATGTTGTATCCGCATTGGTAAGTCTTGACTTTGTGTTGAATACTAATTCTATAGAGTGTTGCATTAAATTGCAGGGAGGTGTTGGGGCAGTTTATAGACATATATCTATAATAACCACACATCTAACATCATATGCACCGCAACCTCAACCACTCCATTTAATATGGAACCTGAAAAATATGAAAGTTGTTTATCAAGCTGAAAGAAAATTTTAATCAAGTAGATTTTCAACAAAATTATGTTCAAGAAGATTTTCGATATTTTTAAAAGAGATCAAAAATCCTAACTAATCCTAATTAATATAAATCAATCAAAAAAATATGTTGTCCTCGACAACAACGCCAAAATTTGATGTGGATATTATCACACTATAAATTCACTAGAAATGGAATTCCTAGAGTTTACCAAACAAGCGTGCAATAATTATCACCCTCAAGTGGATAGGTCTTATCATAGTATAGTTAAGGATCGAACCCAAGAGACAACATTTTTATGAATTGATTGATCGATCTAATTGAATTAGGACTAGTACTTAACACAAAAGGAAGATTTTGGTTGATTACAACTAACGTGAAAGAATAAAAGACTGAAATAAAATCTAAAACTATCAGATGGATGGATACACTAGGATGAGTAAGTTTCACCACCATTACATATGATTATTCTCTCATTGCATTACAAACACACATAAATAATATAATGGAGGCCAGGTAAATCCCCCTTTCAGCGTTAGGATTAAGCCTGGATAGATATCCCTCTAGGCTCGTTGTCTGGTTACCTAAAGATCATGTATACACCATCCCGGAAAACATATATCTGATGTCTCATCAAGAGTCTAACAAAAACCAACTGATATCCTAGATCTTGGGTTCGAAGTTTTTTACATCCAAGATCATGACAAACATGTAAACTTGTTGGTCAAATAAGAATACAAGAAATAGAATGATTGATTTAACATGAAAAGGGTTCATAGATGCATGGATGCAATAAAAGAACAAAAATAAATATTGTGGCTACTCTCCACATCGTAGTGTACAGAACAACTCACAACTCATAGAGAGACCAGAACAAGCAATAAGAAAAAAGAAAGATATAGCCATCATCTCGCCAGGTAGAAGAGATGTAGCAATAGAATCCGCCCAGGACTATCTTCGAGTGACCCTTCTTCATCGTCGTCCTCCTTGCTTGGATCTGGTTCGTCGATAAGGAAAGAGTAGGTGAATGGAACGATGGAGGCATCACTGACCTTCCTCTGTCGAGGATAAAAGATCGGGCATTGGCGGAGCGATGCAGCCGCAGCCTCTTGGCGGAGAGAAAAGCAGTTCTTTTTACGGATGCCTTGGGGTCCTATTTATACTTTGTGTCACGGGAGTCCAAAAGTCATGCAATAACTGGGCAGGACCTGGTCGATAGACAACCGGACTATCGACAGATATCTTTTTTGTCTTCTTTGCATGTTGATGACTTCCGGGCTGTCGAGCGTCGGAGCCGATAATGTTATGTAAGTGCAGACGTCGACAGATGGTAAACTGTCCATGTGGAGGTCGATGCTACTATCGTCCATAGGAAGTGTTGCTGCTATTTCGGCTGTCGACCAAGTTGTTGCTCTTTGGTGTCGACCAGTTGGTAGGTCGACATGTACTGGATGGTGTCGACCTTGGAGACTGTGGATTGATGGCTGACGAGCATGGATCCATTGTCATGCTGGGATCGATAGGTGTGATTAAAAGTAGCCGAGCTGTCGAGCATGCTTGCTGGGCGGTGGGGTCGACAGTATGAGAGGGGGAGAGAATTTGCGGAACGCGCTCTAGCAACAAACATGGGCGTCCACAGATTGGTTTATCGACTATTGCCTTGATTAACCAACTGTTAGTTGCTTCGATAGCCTTGCCTCGATTGACTTTGGTGGGCTGGGTTCTTCATATTTAATTGTTTATACTTGCATGAGTACCGTAGTGCCTTGGTCAAATAACAAAGTAGCATTATATGCACGGCTGCTTTGACTGAGTTGATGTGACTCTACCATGCAAACAGAAGTTATGCACTCCTTCCATGTATGTATTGCTCTTGGCTGACAGCTTGCTTTCTAGTTAAATTCGTGCCTCGACAGATTAATTCTCAATAAGCTCGACACGCATTAATCAGTGGCCTTGCGGACCAAGCAATTGAGATTAACGTAGACATAATTAATTGCAAACTGGATTATAAACAAACTGCATATTTCGGCAACCATTTAATAGTTGCCTTGGCAGCCTCTCAAAACAATGGTTTGATGGCAGACATTTTCTTGATAAATGAAGGGATGACTGTGATTGATCATTAATAAATCCTTACATTGGAACACTCCATGCAAAAAATAAAAGTAGTGTCATTACCAAAATCATTATATTTGTGAAAAAAGTAGTACAAATTCAGATTTAACCAAAACAGTCCATAAATTGTCTAAAAAGATGGGAAAATTAAAATATTAACAATATAGGAGTGCAACGCTTTATGAACTTAATTATGGATAAAATGGTGCATAAGGATGCAAAATTAGTCTAAGAATTACAGTAAAAATAGGATGAATATTGAGCTTACATGGCCATGCACATGTGAGTCAATATGTGTTATTGAGCTTACATATATCTCATACAATCTACTCTTGATTTAAGAAACGAGATTAAATAATAATGAAGTTGACTGCTCCATGCCTCTAATTCTATCTAGGTATCAGTGAAAAGGGAACTATACAAACACTGTAACACCATATACAGAATGTAGGTTGAAGTAATTCCACAACTTTCCATTTATTTGGGTAGCATTCATGTGTGACTAGGCACCACTCATTGCTTGTGATGTCATAAGTTGTTATGGGCATTCACTGCCAATGTAATATGGGACCTATAGGGTCACACACATAGGTCTCGACCTAGAAGAGGAGTTTAGATCTCAAATGGCAATCGAATTAAGTACTAAAGTGTTTAGGTATTTGATTCACACAACAAATAGGATGACAACACTGCCAAACGCCTATCTCAAGTGTTAATATGGCCGTGAGGAAGTGCCAAACGACTGGTCTCAAGTGTTGAGACATGCATCTGGGAATCAGGCCTATTATGAGTTTGAATTGGCTAAGGTATGAGTTTGAATTGGCTAAGGAAGTGAACCGACCAAACGGACCGGCTCGACTATAGTCACCAGATGACTATCTGGGTGAACCAAAATGACTTTTTTGCATGGGCAAGATGGTTAGGTTGGCCAAGGAAGGTTCTAGATATTTTCTAATTTGTTTAAGTTGCACATTACTTGTTGTGTAAGGAAATTAATATGAAATATTAATTAAAAATGAATTGCCAATTTTGTGTACAATTGGAAAATAGTCAAATAACCATATGGGTCGTGCCAAACAATTGTCTAGCATGTGAAATGACCTTCTGGTCTTCCAGACAACCGTTTGGGTGTCACAGAGTTGCAAAATTTCCATAATTATTTTGAAAATTTGAGATCTTCTGATCCCTTTAACTCTCGCACAGACTGGGAACTTGGACCTAAACCCGACATATAAATAGAGGGGTATTGGAGGCTTCCCAGAGTACAAAATAGACAATTGAGAAATAGTTACTCTAACAAACGTTGTCCTCTCTGGTTTTGGTAACCACGAGAGCCCAGACAAGTCCTACTTGACTAGGGAGGGATAACCAAGAGACATAGTAATTGAGATCATTATCGTGGGAGAGTAAGTTGGTGACTATTACACCAACAGAAGGGATGACTCCTTCCTGATCATCCAAATAGGACGACAAGAATTCTAAACGGTCTGTGTGAACTACCATAGTGGCGGGAGGCAATTGTATGCCGCTAGGAGGACAACATCAACCGGCGATCTATGACAAGAGGAGCTTCTGAAGAAGATGAGGTTCATGGTTGCAGTATGATGGTGCATACCAGGAGGCACAATAGTCAGACGAGTGCCAGTGCAACCAAAATCATAAGTTGTGCATCTATGATGATGAGGATTGTCGTTTGACTTGCTCTAGGACGAGGTACATCCTTGAAACCATCCAACCTGCATTATAGTTATTGATGTGATCCGCTGGTTATGGGGAATATGGTAGATAAAAAATTTATTTCCATTGCCTGCTCTGTAGTCATATTTCCCTACAGTAGATTCTAAATTAAAATAAAAAAATAATAAATGATGGAAAACTATTAATTCAGGATTATCGTTCACCATTATCAAAGAAAAAATTATTATTTTTGTGAGAAAAAAGGTAATTGAATATTTGTCAGAGAATATGGAATATACTATTTAAGATATCAGCTTGGAAATTTATGGGAAGGGATTATAAAAAAGTAGAATTGATGGGAAAATTGCAATTTAGTTTGGAATTGAGTATTTCTATAAAAAAGCCCCAAAATGGGCATAAGTGGGTGAAAATGACTGGATTAGATCCTTCAACCATCATAGTATTACTCCAAACAAATCAGAATGTGTGCGCACAACACAAACTAAACATACTAATCAAGTTGCACATAGTTTGGATGGACAAATATTAGTGTTGTTACCGTTTAGGTGCCAGTGTTATAACAAAAATACACACTACTATAGAAATAGCATTCAGTGTCGCTTTTCTGGGCGTCGGTTATTAAGGAAAATCGATGCCTAACATATAAGGCGTCGGTTGTTTAAGCACACCGACGTCTATATTCGAAGACCAGCCAGACACGGGTACCACTTTGTATTAAGCGTCGGTTGTTTATAAAAAACCGACGCTTAAAGTCGCCCGCGAAATCCATTTTTCGATAAAAAAAATAGTGTCATTTTCAGTGTCGGTTATATACCTAGAAAACCGACGCCTATTTGCGATGAAAATTTGTGCGGACCATGTCACTTTCAGCGTCGGTTATCCTTGTATAACCGACGCTGAAGGTGGTTCCCGCCAAATATTTCCATGAAAATATCGTCCAATTGGACGTCGGTTGTTTCAATCAACCGACGCTAAAGATGTTTAGGCGTCGGTTGTTGTAAACAACCGACACTATTTGGGATGAAAAATTTGCGCGGACCATGTCACTTTCAGCGTCGTTTATCCTTTATAACCGACGCTGAAGGTGGTTCCCGCCAAACATTTCCATGAAAATATCATCCAATTGGACGTCGGTTGTTTCAAACAACCGACGCTAAAGATGTTTAGGCGTCACCGACGCTATTTGGGAACTTATAACCCGCGATCGCCCGACTCTTCCCTTTCTTCTGTTTCATTGCTACCCTATTTTCCCTGTTGCGGCGATTTTTCGGCGCTTCTCTGCTGCTGCTGCTCTCCGGCGCTTCTCTCCGGCGCCCCATCTCCGGCGTCCCCTCTCCGGCGCCCTTCTTCTCCGGCGCCCTTCTTCTCCGCCGCCCCTGCTGTCCTCTCGTCGCCGCCGGTCGTTGCCCACCGCCCCTGCTGTCCTCTAGTCGTCGCCGCCAGTAGAAGCAGCTACGGTGCTGTCCTCGTCACCTCCGCCCCCGCCGGTAGAAGCAGCTTTACTCGTGATGTCCTCGTGCAAGGTAACCCACAAACCTTCACCACCTTTTTTGTCCTCTGCCTTGCTTTTCTCTGCCGCTGCCGACCTAGAACTCACCCAGGCAGCGCCTAAGTAGGTGCCAGGGCACGCCTAGGGTCCCAAGCCCAGGTGCCCTGCCTAGATAGGCCTCTGGGCGGATGCTTGGGCAGCGCCAGGGCACGTCTAGGCTGCTGCTGGGGTTTGGATTCATCTACTGGATGCCCAAAACATGCAATGATTTCACCAAGTCACCCCAAAAGCCATGAAAAATATTCTGATTGTGTTTATTTATTAACTGATTTCACCAAGCTAGTGGATTTTTTTTTAAGTTATTTACTGATTGTGTTTATTTAATAATGTACTGATACATATGTGATATACCAATCTGATAGTCCATGATAGAACAAAACATAATGATGTTGACTGCAACTTTGTGTGTCATGCTATTCTTAATTAAGTGTATATTTACTTCATAATTGAATGTTTCAGTAAGTTATAGATATCTTGATGATGAACTGTAATGCACACATGTGTCATGCTTGGAATGTAAATGATGAACTGTAATGCACACATGTTTAACTTATTTTATTGTTGAGTATATTGAGAATCCTAATCACCCTTCTTGCTTAATGATGAACTGTAATGCACACATGTGACATGCTTGGAATTTAAATGATGAACTTTTCCCTAAATTGCCAATCATGCTTTTAAAGACATCAATAATCACCCTAACTTGAAGAACTAGGATTTTAGGTATAAGAATGACAACACATTATTTGTTGGCCTAGAAACCCGTCCAAGATTGACTCATTAGGAGTAAATCTTGGATAGTCCCCGATTTGGGACTGTTCTTGAACACCTAATCTCACTTAGGATGTAAGTGTATAATGTGTATTGGGTTTTCGAGAAAATTTTGGTAGCATTTCCCCGTTTGTTCTCTAAGTACATATGTACTTAAAGAACATCGGGGAAATGCTGCCGAAATTTTCTTGAAAACCCAATACACATTATACACTTACTAGTGAGATTAGGTGTTCAAGGATGGGATAGGTGGTACACATTTATTATATATAAGAATGACATCACATGTGTTTGTTGGCCTAGAATGTGAACAATCATTGTTTTTTATATTACTTGTACATTGGTATAAATTAGAATGAACAATCACTAAATTATATATTGTTTGTATGGAGTCCGGCTTCATTGTAGATATCTATTATTGTGTTTGTTGGCCTAGAAACCCGTCCAAGATTGACTCATTAGGAGTAAATCTTGGATAGTCCCCGGTTTGGGACTGTTCTTGAACACCTAATCTCACTTAGGATGTAAGTGTATAATGTGTATTGGGTTTTCGAGAAAATTTTGGTAGCATTTCCCCGTTTGTTCTCTAAGTACATATGTACTTAGAGAACAGTGGGGAAATGCTGCCGAAATTTTCTCGAAAACCCAATACACATTATACACTTACTAGTGAGATTAGGTGTTCAAGGATGGGATAGGTGGTACACCTTTATTATATATAAGAATGACATCACATGTGTTTGTTGGCCTAGAATGTGAAGGATTGTTAATACAAATGCTTATATGTGCACGGCGATCACAATGAAGGATTGTTAATTGAAAAAAGATCACAATTTTAGAGACATGTATGTTTATACAAATGCTAAATGTTTGTATTTTTCTAGTTAATACAAATGCTAAATGTTTGTCTTTTTCTAGTTAATACAAATGCTAAATGTTTGCCTTTTTCTAGTTAATACAAATGCTAAATGTTTGCCTTTTTCTAGTTAATACAAATGCTAAATGTTTGCCTTTTTAATGACATTTTCAGATGGCTGACCATGATGAGCATGATGCCCATGATGAGCATGAAGTCCATGATGAGCATGCTGTCAATGACGAGCATGGCGAGGATACTAATGTAAGTTCTAAAAACATATCCTGTATTTCTATACAATTCATTATCTTCTAGTTATGTCATATATCCTATATTTCTATATTGGGCTAATTTAGTATGTTTATTTTTGTCAAATTTTAGGTTGATGATGCACCTGTACCCACTGAAGCACTGGAGCAACTTGATGCGCAGCACCAAAAAGTTAACAAGAAAAGGGGCATCACTCTGTTGAAGAAGTTATTAGCGCTAAGTGGTAGTGGATCCAAATTGGTGGTGGAGTTTGATAATGGAGGAAATCCAATTGGAGTGAACCGCAATAATTTTGTTAACTATCTTGGGTGTACCACTCGGAGTCATTGCGGTGTTAAGTATGATAATTGGCATAAAGTTCCTGAAGGGAAAAAGGACTTGATATGGAAGGATTTATGCGTGAGTTATTATTATTTGCAATTCTATTTTGTACATTACAAATTCTATTATTTGCAATTCTATTTTGGATACTAGTTAATAACATTTCTATTTTACAGAATCTGTTTGCATTGGATGAGAAGTTGCATCGTAAAAGTGTGATGCAACGCGCTGGGAAGATGCTTAGGAATTATAGGACAAATCTGAACAGAGAATACATAAAAGAGGGTGATAAGAAGAAGAAGTCAGCCCTTGAACAATGGAACTTCTTGGACAAAGAAGATTGGGACAATTTTGTTGCTTCAAGAAAATCTGAAGAATTCAAGGTATTAGGCGTCACTCCCAATTTAATTAATATACATTGTATTCACTTATTCAAGATTAACATTTAGTGCTACTAACCAAATCATTATTGTGCATACTAACTAGGCCCTCAGTGACGCACAAAAAGTAAGGCGTGCACTGAATGTGCATGACCACACTATGGGTCCAAAAGGCTATGCAAGTGTTCGCCAAAGACTACAGGCGGAGTCTGCGGCTACTCAGCAGTCTGCTCAGGAGTCTGCTCCTACTCAGGAGTCTGCTCCTACTCAGGAGTCTGCCACACCCATGCCTCGCCATGATATCTGGATAGCTGGTAGGCAAAACAAGAAGGGTGAAATAAAGAAGCCTGTAACTGCTGAGGTGGCTGCAAAAATGGTAAAATACAACTCTTAGAGAAATCGTTTGAATATTGATTATTTGTGGTGTTAACTTACCAATTTTTGTTTATGGTGATTAGCGGGAGCTGCACGAGCAGAGGCAACAAGGCATGTTCATCCCTCAGGGCACAAGGGATGAATTGACAGTTGCTCTGGGTAACCCAGAGCATCCTGGACGTGTTAGAGGTGCCGGCGCTGGTGTTGGCATCAAAGCATTCTTTGGGCCATCCCAACGCAAACCCAGAGCGGGACTTTCTCAAGAAGAGGTAACCTATTCTTTTTTTAGAATGTTACTGCAAAAAGAAATTCATTAATAAGAAGTTAATGTTTCTTTTATCCATGTATAGGAGAATAAGAGAGTTGAGGATTTAGTTTCTAAGAAGGTCAAGGAAGAGTTGCTGCGGTGGTAGGCATCTCAGGCTTCCAATACGCCTATGGCGACCCACTCTTCTCCTGATGCACAGACTGCGACTAATCCTGGAGACCCATCGCCTAGCACGTCTGTTGTAAGTATTGTTTATGACATTGTAGATAATCTTTTCAAGATGATATGTTTTCAAGATGATATGTATATATGTATAATATTCTTTATGTAAATTTGTAGGCATTGAAGCCATGCCGCTTAAGAATGCAAGACTATGTTGTTGCAGAGGCGCAGGCTTACCCGTCCCTTCCTGGGGAAAGGTTTCACAGGACTCCAATGCCACAAGGCTACGTTCGTGTGAGCCCGTTACGTGTGTTACCTGATTGGAGGGGAGCTACGTTGCCATATGCCCACCCATATATTGATACACTTGATGAGGCAGAAGGTGGGGTCATATTGTGGCCCAAAGCAGATGTCGTCTACACGACTGAAATTGTAAGATAAATTTACATTGATTTAGACTGTTAATGTGTATATATGATGTCAACTGATCTGAAATTATATATACAGGTTAAAAAGAAGACAGTAGGAGCACCTAGGCCTCCACCTCCACTTCCCGCATTACCCGATTGGGTTCCAACTGACCTAACATACCCGTTAGGTCATGCTTGTAGGGGAATGGCATGTTGGCTACGGGCACATAATATACATTGCCCTATAATTATTTTTTTAGATGTAGATTATGCAGGTCAATCATACGATAGCTCTTTATTTATACAAGATATTATTGAGTTGTTTATGTATGATTGGCTGAATACATCAATGATAGAGACATGGATAAGGTGAGATCTTGTTTATACATCCATATACCTTGTGTAAGATCCGGTGATCTAGTTTCTTATATATTAATGCATACACCTATATGTTTTGCAGCTACTTAGTCGAAGATCATTGCAAACAATTTGCATTTGATCATGTGGGATTTTTAATTCCATCATTGATTAGTATGGTAGCTAAAGACCCCGATACTGTTCAACAATACTGTATAGATGCTTTTACAATTTTTGGTCAGCAAAAGAAGACGATAATAATAGCTCCATTTAATGTCAAGTAAGTTTACTTTATTTATAATTTGGACTTAAGAAAATTCCATTTTTATTTTGCATTTTGAGTTATTAATTGTTAACTTCTTATCTCTAGCGGTAGACATTGGGAGTTACTAGTTATTGTCCCCGGGACATTCACTGTTTATTATCTAGATGCTGCGGGGAGTACATTGAACCCTAAAATTGGACACGTAATGAGAATGTCATTATTCTGGTGAGAAATATTTCATTTTTATATCCGTTAACATCTTTTATTACATTACTATTTACTTATGCAATTTACTGTGTTATATTAACATGTAGGGGTTTAGATGCATTCAAAAAGGCTGGAGGAGCGGTCCCAAGGAAAAAGAACCAGCCAATAAATTGGCAGAACGTACAAGTAAGTTCCTGACTCCAATGTATATATTATTGATGTGAATTGTGTTTAGTTGTATTATTTTGTATGTTTCAATTTATAGTGCGCTACACAAGACAATGGCTGGGCATGCGCATACTATGTGATGCGATTTATGCAGATGATTATCCGATATGCCGCATTGGACATCGATACCTTACATGAGGTATTATATATAGTCTCATTAGTTAGTATGAAATATATCAATCTTATTTTTATATTATTACTTATATATATACATCATTCTCTTTGCAGGTGTTTAAAACAAACCACACTATAGGCAAACGCTTAAAAAATGTACATGCTCCATATACGAGGGAATCATTAAATGAAGTAAGAGAAGAATGGGCAAAAGCCATACAAGCAGTGGCAACTGTAAGATATAATTGGGATGTTAATAGCGATAATAACTGATACTTTGTAAATGAATATTTCTGAATGTTAATACATGTATTTGAATGTTTCTATATTTGTGAATGTGAGAATTGAATTGATGTCTGAATGTATGTACTTGTGTGAAATTTTCCTTGTTACTTTTGCAGGTTTGCAGCCTGTTTGTAGGCTGATATCAATGGATGTCGTAAACCTGCAGTTCAGAAAACTGAACTGCAGGTTCTCATCCTGCTGACCAGCCACAGCAGGCCTGCAAACTGATATAAAAACAAAATGTAAATAGGCGTCGGTTATTTATAGATAACCGACAGCAAAGACCTACAGCGTCGGTTATTTATAGATAACCGACGCCTTATGTGGCCAAAGCAGTCCCAGAAATGGCGTCAGCTAGGGCACTTTCTGCGTCGGTGATTTACTAAAGAATCGACGCCTATATACCATGTAGCGTCGGTCTTTTGGTATATAACCGACGCCAAAAGTGTTCGCGCCACACGTTATGCGTCGGTTATCTACTAAACGACCGACGCTACATGGTATATAGGCGTCGGTCCTTTAGTAAATAACCGACGCACAAAGTTCCCTAGCTGACGTCGTTTTATGTGGCGCGAACCCTTTTGGCGTCGGTCATCTACTAAAAGACCGACGCTTATAGGTAAAATAGGCGTCGGTTAAACAACCGACGCCGAAGTGTTCGACCTTTAGCGGCGCCCACATAGGCTTCGGTCGAAAACCGACGCCAAATGGGGTTAAACGACCGACGCCAAAGGCCATTTCTGTAGTAGTGACATTTTGGTTACATTTTTTAAAGTACAAACGTTTTGTGGAAATAAGAGTCAAATGCAAGTTCCCACTATTGGCGTTGTCATGATTTCTCTTCTATATTTGTTGACTTTTTAGGATTGAACAATTAGTACCCATCTAAGTCAAATTAGTTACTTAATTGTGGTTTCTCATTTACTCCAAAAGACGACTTCAATCATTTCATGCACTTCATTAGAGTAAAAAGCTATTTTCTTTTTTTAGTTTCACATTTTTTTGGTTTCATAACCATATATATGCTATCTTCACGAAGTGGTCAAAGAAAAGTATGGTGACTTCACATTTCTAGAGTAAATGCATACCATTCCTTCAAATGGTCTTATATTTCTTTGTTAAAGATGAAGTCCTCCAATTTCGTCTCTCCTCCATATGTGATATCATTTCTCTATTGCAAATAGTTCATAAGTGTATTTAAAACTATAGAAAGTTTGATAAATCCCCATAAATGACTTCCTTCCTTATGATAAATTGTTGATGATCGAATCTCAATATCCCCTTGGTTTGGTGATTATGTAAATTTTCTAGCCACAGGTGTACTGCACCCCGAATATAAGGGACACTCTAAGGATAAATTCTTACATGATGTAAAACAATATTATTGGGATGATCCATATCTTTTTAGATTGTGTTCAGACGAACATTGTCACAGGTGTGTTACTGAGGCAGAAGCTCATGACATACTTGAGCAATGCCACGCTAGCCCCACTAGAGGGCACATGAGCTCTCAAAAAACTACTAGGAAGGTCTTACAATCTGGGTTTTTCTGGCCTACTCTATTCAAAGATCCATACCATTTTGTCCTTTCTTGTGATGAATGTCAAAGGACCGCTAGCATATCAAAGAGAGACCAAATGCCCCTGACTTCTTGGTAGGAGATTGAAATTTTCAAAGTGTGAGGGGTAGATTATATTTTCTTCTTCTTACGGGTACAAATATATCTTCAGGGTTGTTGACTACATTTCAAAATGGGTTGAAGCCATCCCCAACAAAACATGTGATTCCAAGCATGTGAAGAAACACTTCAAAGATATCATTTTTCCTTGATTTCGGGTACCTTGTACCGTAGTTTCTTATGAAGGTTCCCATTTCCTAGAGAAGAGTTGCATGTCCTTATTGAAATGGTATGGAGTATGTCACAAGGTTGCCACCCCTACCACCCTCAGACTAGTTGTCAAGTTGAGGTGTCCAATAGGGAAATCAAATCCATCCTAGAGAAAACGGTAAATCGCACTAGGACCGCTTGGGTTTTAAAATTCAATGTCGCATTGTGGGCATATAGGACCACCTACAAAACCCCCATAGGAACCACTCCTTTAAAATTGATTTACAAGAAATTGTGCCATCTGCCCATAGAATTAGAGCATAAGACCAATTGTGCCATCAAAACTCTTAATTTTGACTTAACTACTATAGGTGAAAATTTCTTTTTGTAAATGCAAGAGTTAGATGAACTTTGGATGACAGCCTTTTAAAATGCTAGGATATACAAAGACAAAACCAAACTATGACAGGATGATCATATTAAGCAAAAAGACATTAGGGAGGGTGATCAAGTTTTAATGTATAACTCTAAATTAATTCTTTTTCCTGGAAACTTAAATCTAGATGGTATGGGCCCTACCTTGTCAAGTTTGTGTACCCTCATGTCACTTTTCTTATTTGGAACAAAGTTTTATGGGAATTTAAGGTCAACAAACATCGACTTAAATGGTACATCACCATTGAGGATTTTCTATCTTCTGAGGCGCATCAACTCTCCTTACTCGAAGACCTCGATTTGCATGAACCCCTGCCTCCCCCTCCTGAGCATGAAATGGCTCTGTGATCTAGCTTTGTCAGGCCTTTGACATTAAACTAGACGCTTATTGGGAGACAACAAATCTTTTAAATTTTTACAAAAAAAATTATATTTATCTTAGCTAACACTTTTGTTTACTTTTTAGACACCTAGTTCCTTATTTCAAAAAAACAAAGGGTAGGTAACCCAACCTCTGGTTCGTTGATGATAGCCAGCCATTTCCATCAACCAGACAACCGTCTGGTAAAGGTGAGGTGCTCGTCTCAGCCTTTCGCATGGCCACTCCAATGACGGAGGCTGTTGAAATTAGAAAATTATAAAGGTTCTTTAAAATGCCAGTTGATCATTTCGGATGGGCGAGACGATCATTTTGCTCTCTTCAATGTGCATTCAAATTCAGTGCCATCTCAGCACTTGTGGCACATTCAACTCACTGTTTGACCACCCGACAACTCCGAACGATTATTTGGAGTGCTCCAATCGGTTGTCTCACACCCCTGGGGCCTATTTAATGAACTTTTGGGGAGGAGACATTTCACCCCCAGACACCTCCATCTGCCACCCCTGGCACCAGACGAGTGTCTCATCAACGAGACGACCACCGCATGACTAGGCACCAAGCAATAGAAGCTAGCGTCGCACAAGCACCTACCACCGGACGATCATCTAGAAATCTCATCCGATCATTTCAGCAGTTCATACGAGCGTCTCATGTCCCTCAGATTCCCATCTTGCCTCCTATAGCCTTTGAACATGTTCAACCACTTCTGGAAGTATAAGGGGAAGTCCCCGGCTTCGTCCTCACATGTGCCACCATGCTGATCCCACTCTGTACATGTGTTCAGCTTCGGGAGCCTATCGGAAAATCTTCTCCCGAGGTGACCCATGAGCTGCTCTAGGATATTCATGACATGGACAGGCTCATCAACGAGGCCGTATACAGAAAGTCCCAATCACACCATGAGCTTGATTCCATTACCCCTTGATCACCTCACATTGCTCAGCATCTGTTACGACCCCACCTCCCGATAACCTCCAATTAAGGGAGATTGAGAGGTCGAAGCCGCACCCATCATCTCCGAATCAAAGGTTCGACAATTAACCAAGAATAATTATTAAATTTTAACATACTAAACTGAAAAGTTGTAAGAAAATAAACTTTTGCATACCTTTTTGAAAACTTGGATCTCTAGACTTCTATCCACTTATGGATTCTATTCTAACTAATCATCCTTGTATTTTACTTCATGTATTTCACAATATGACGGTTTACTGTTTGTCCTTTTGGCTTGTACCTAAAACGCCGACAAACAAAATGTCGGTCAGCCGAAGCTGGTATGTGGGGGAAATAATAAATGTGCAACTATGATAACAATGTAATCATTCAATTAATCATTTAACAACCAAGATTACATTTCAAATATAACTTTGTGATCCATGAGTACCATATCCTCTGTGTTATCCCTGCAGTGGACCTGGATACTACCTTCCTTATGGTAGATCCCCATTAAACCCCTCATGGTCCCACATATAGGTGAACCAGTTTCTAGGGTTGATTCACATGGCACTACTCGTAAGTAGCCCACTCCTTAACTCATGGCAGGCTAATGGGTCTCATGGCACTACACTTGGTAGCCCAATTTCTAACCCACGATAACCTAGACCTTACTCTAGGTTACCCCTTTTTAGCCTTTACAAGTCACAGAGGTGGACC
Organism: Alisma plantago-aquatica; assembly: GCA_963693085.1. Taxonomy (NCBI): domain Eukaryota; kingdom Viridiplantae; phylum Streptophyta; class Magnoliopsida; order Alismatales; family Alismataceae; genus Alisma; species Alisma plantago-aquatica. The sequence goes on from OY856409.1 coordinate 595,466,343, forward strand.
AGGATCTAGCCAGTTATACATGTATATTCATAGTGATAGTCATCGTCACTCTATAGTTGCATGAAATAAAAGCATCCAACAGTTATTTTCAAGCATCTGATAAAATCATTCGGAAATCGCCGTGAAACTAAAGTGATTATTCATAAGCGTAACCACATACCTGATTTGATGATTTCACAAGCATTAAACAAATCCAACCAAGCATGTAATCCAAGCAAATCAACAATCACATAATTCCTGAAAAGAATACGTATTCTATTTATTACACACTTTATCAAGAACCTACTTTATTGACTTGGATTCACTTTCTAGGGTTTCTGTATCCATTTTAGGGTTTCATTTTGCAATTAGGGTTTCCCTTCATCTTTTACCATATTAAACCCTAATTTTATGCCATTACTCATAAACCCTAATTATCTCATCTATTCTCCAATATTAAGGTTATCTTAACAACATATAACCCTATTTTCGGATTTAAAGGTACCATTAACCATTAATTAATTTCATTAAGCTTCTATTACATTAAAGCTACTATCTTTATCATTTTAATCCATGACAAGATCATTATGCGTATCTATCATCAATTCAAATTTCATTATGGTCTAATCTCGATTTGCCATTAATACTACCTTTTATTCATGAGAAAACCCTAATTACTACTCTTAGGGTTTTTATCCATAATTAGGAACTTTAATGCTTGAAAGAACATATTTTCACATTTTTTAAATTAATTACGATCTTATCCCCTTTGACCCTAAATTAGGGTTTTTAAATACTTAATCATTCTCATATGGGGTAAAAACCCTTAATTATGCAATTATACATCTAGATCAGGTTCGAATCTAAAATTATCATTCAACAGGTTATTAACACTTCAATTAACCCATTAAGCATACTAGATTCAACCTTTAATAACAAATAGGGTTTTTAACTTAACTTTAATGCACTTTTCATTAACTTATAGTACTTTTGCAACTAGGAACGGAATCTATCTTTCATACCATTTTTATTGGATTCCTCTCATTCTCGTGATCAAAATTCATATACTACTTATCCTAATCGGAGTTACCAATATTTAATTACAAATTTTGCAATAAAACTTTACCTGGGCCAATCATGAGACGCCACGTCGTTCCTTGCCATGCAACTCGCAAGTCAGGAAAACATAACGAAATGACTGTTATGCCCTTGGTTAAGTTGGCGATTCTTTAGCCCACGGAGGGGCATTTCTGTCCAACGACTCCCTGGTCATCTTCCTCCTCGCAACCCTAGCAGTGTTGCGATCAGCAACACATCGTGGGTCCGTTCTCTCCTCCTCAGGGCTCAAGGGGGGTCGCCAGCTACTGCCCCAGCTCCGCTGACCTCCACCGCACATGGGACACCACTGCATTGCATCCAGAACGGTTGATAGCACGCTCGTTGGGCCTGCAACTCACAGCCATTGTTGCGGCCGAAAAGCTGCTGCTGCGCGGGTTCCAGCGCATGGCCACGATGGATAATATGCTCTCTGGAATCGTGGTGCATCAAGCTACTCTCACAACCCTTCATTGGCTCTTTGTAACTTCATGCCCACACTACTCCTCATGGTTAGGGTTTATGAACAAAAACATGGTAGGAGAAGAGAGAGTTGCGTGGGATCTCTTTTGGAACTCAAACCAGGGCTTTACCCTTTATATAGGGGAGAGTTTGACGCCCTAAGATGGCTTGCCCGCAAGAAATGAAGTTCTTTTCTAATCGGAATCAAATTCCTTCATGGAGAAGCAAGATTCTCTCTCCTACTTACCTCTTCAATATATGCTTTGTTCTTTAGATATTAGGAATTCGAAATTCCTCTCACCTATTCTCTTTATTCTTGCTTTTTAATTCTTTGGCACAAATTTCTATTTTCTTTTAATAGAAACCATTTCCTTTTTCACAATGCCACCAAAAACGTTAATAATGTATCATATTATCTTTCTATTTGTCATTATTGTTATTTTCACTATCTTTCTTCTTTATTGGGACTCCTTGGATCCCAAGACACTCCATTATTTCGAAATCCCTTTTCAAGGATAATTATTCCTTCTAGATGCATCTATATGCATTATTTCTCATTATCATGTTTATTTCTTATTAAAATATTTTCTTTTGAGGATTTCTTTTTATTTCTCTTTTATTTTCCTCATTGGTATTCCTTTTACCATTAGAAATCCTTGGAATATGAAATTCCACTAAGGATTACCCAATTGTACCTCTTTTTACTTATTTTCCACATTTTACCATTGCTTTCAATTTCTTTCTTAATAAAGAAATACTCAATCGATCTTTTCTTTTATTATTGCACTCTTTATGCAACTTTGGACTCTTTGGAACCCAAGGAACCCAAGAGGCATGAAATCCATCTTTGTTTTTGCCTTCTAGAGTTTTCCACATTTTTCTTTTCTCAAATATTCAATTATTCATTTACTAATTGAATTTCCTTGTTATTTGGGCCCAATAGCCAATAAAGCCCACAACACAAACATCAAGGCTATTGTAAATAGAATCCATTTATTCAAAACAAATTATATCATTATTTGTTCAAATATCCTTAATATGAGAAATTACATTTCTCGACAAAACAACCCAAAAAATTGGGGTTGTAACATCCTTCCCCTCTTATAGAAATTTTGTCCTCAAAATTCTATCAAGCAAACAAACAATTCAGGATAAGACTCTTCCATGTCCATCATTGGCCCCTATGTGGATTTATCGTACTCATGGCGCTTCCAAAGAACCTTTATCATCACATATTCTTTTCTCTGAGTTCTTTCATCCTGGCGTCTATAAACTGCATAGGTGGACTCAGGCCATTTCAGCCTCCCTTGGGGCTCACTAGGTTCATTGCTCAGCACATGGTTGGGTACCTCACATAGTACTCTAAATTGGACACATGGAACTCATCACACATTACTTTATCCTAAAGGGTAAGGTCAAACTTAACCTTCTCTACCAGTCCATCTCAATGGACCCATGTATCGGGGACTCATCTTTCTTAGCTATAGCTCAGAGGGGTCGGATTTTCATGTCACATATTTCCCACAGTGAACTTCATGTCAGTCTACTTTGCATCCGCTCATGACTCTCATCGTCTCTAGGCTCCTTTCAGCCTTTGCACGATCAAAGAGACTTCATCTACACACACTATGGTGCTTTTCTAACCATCACGTAGTTCTTTCACCAACATCACCTTACTGAAGTGGTGACCGACACAACCTCTCTTACAAAGCTTCTTTAAATCCCGATACTGGCTATGGTGGTTATCTTCACATCTTACATAGGACAAGAACTATCTCTAGCTATCACCCTGAATGAGTACACAAGCTCTCATCAGACCCTTTAGTCTGGATCATACTAACCATTAGTTAGGGGGTGATAAACTGTACTAGCATAGAGCTCATCATGTACCTTCTTCCATCTTATGTAATGGAACCTTTAGGTCATACTCATGAACTTTTGAACTCGCCTCATAGTGTAGTTGAACCATCTTTCTCATATGTGGTTCAACCTGATCTGTCCCTTGACAGAACTCTTTCTTTCTCATGTCATCTAGGTAAGGCGGTCTACCCTAACCCATATTGCATCTTGACATTCCTTGGTATAGGGGAGACTTATCACAACATTCATAGTGATGAACTCCCATTCCCTCTCGGGAACTCTTTATCATCTATATCAAGGTACTGGGTTACCGGTGCTCCCTTCACCTTCTGTCATGCATGGCAACTTACCACATGCAGCCTCATCTCCAGCATCCATAGTACGTCTACCACTCATTATTTCAGTAGTACCATGGTATATGGTGACCTTAAAATCACGATTTCCTATATGTCATGATTCCTCAAGATCGATTTTTTCAAAAACCCTAAACCACTCTCTTCAGAGTTCCATCACCTTCCTATCCAAAGAGGTGTATCTGAGGTTCTATCACCATCCTTTCATTATATCAAGGACTAGACTGACTAACCAAACAACCATTAACTTTTCCACATATCTCGTTACATCTGTGTGTTAGCCAAACACATCTTCTTTTCCAAACTTAGGTTTAGTCTAACAACCTCTTCTAGCCAAACTAGGTAGATATATCTCAACCAGAGAATCCATTACTACTTCACATCCATACGTATTAGGTAACATTGAAGACATACACTTACATGTATTTCACTTATCATCTTAACTCTTAACTCTAAGTCTATCTTCATTAAGAACACTTTTGAGCTCATTTTTTTGGTAATTAAACTCAACCTTTTATGACTTCATATCTCATGATAACATCATCCTCATAAGGTGACTACCTCATTCCTCTTAGTGTTTGCAAACCATCCATGTATCATTCACTTTACCAGGGTATGTTATCATCTTTGTCCTCATACCTCGTAGCAGCGTTCCAACTCACATCATCTTTTATCCTTGGTGTATGGCATGTGTAATGTCCTATCTCTCACTCCCATAACAAGAGGAAATAAGCATTTGGCTGCAGTCCAAATACAGAGTTCTTCCTGTTCCAAGAGTAGTGATGGTACATCCCACCTTACCAGTAAACCTTTAAATCTAAGTTGAAACGTGCCACATATGTCTCAACATCACATTCATCTCGATATCAAAGTTACTTCCATGGAAAACTAGTCTTCAAGCTACTTGGTCCAAACACAATCCTTGGTCACCTCCTCTAGGTCCATGGGGGTACCAACACTTATGGGGTCATCCCTCTTCCCTTATGCATCCAGAGAGTGCCCTATTCATCTACCCTTTGGGTCCCATGAGTTCATGAAGGTGATCAATCTACTAACCCATGCCCCTCGGACAATGATAGTTGTTACCTCCCGACCCTATGGTCATGTGCAACTAGGGAATTAGGTAACTCCTACTTCCATTGGTCTTATCCCCACCTGACCCTAGGATAGACTTAGGATTATCCATTTATAATGCATGTCCAACATAGAACCTTGCCCAAGCCTTCATCATCTCTCTTTGTATACATGGGCTGACATCCATCCTTTCATAGGGGTCATGGTGACCTGCCTACCTTGGTCAGTCCCCTTATCGGTTACCTCCATGGTAACACATCCACATGCACTTAGAGATGGATATCTATGGGTCTACAGGTTCATTCTCATACCATGTACTTTTCATTTAGCTTCTCAAGATCCTATGAGACCTCTTTAGGTTAACTTAAACCAACAAAACTGATATACACCCTACCAAAGGGGGTCCCTCTCCCAGAATGGGAGGAAAACTATCTCTTGACAACAAGGTCACAAAATCTCTTAGGTCTAGGTTTACATCCACATGAGCCTACTTAACCCTAGAAAGCTATTAAGGCACAATCATATCACCTAATGAACCATGCTAGGTCATAATTGTCCTCTTTCCTCAATGCTGGATCAAGATCATACCTTCCTTTATCATCAACCTAGATGTGAGGGGTTCATCAAACATACCTTAAACTTAAGGGACTTCCCTTTTCCTCTATACACGAGGAGTACCATGCTCGAAACTATAGAAACTTAATTATCGTCATGAGCATTAGGTATACCACTTCCCCTCTTAGGCCTAGGAACCCTAGGTTCACTTTTAGGTGTCCAACTGCATGCTCTATATCTTAACCATGAATCAAGCATGACATGCACTTCCTGTCATCCTTCAACTCGAGAAACACTTAGAGTTGGATCCTCCTCAAGGACAAACAACAAGGTACAAGGCCTCACAACTTGTTACTAAACCTTTTCAGGTCCACAAAACTCTTCTTCTCATCTACACCATAGGTATTGAGGTACCAACAGACTCATCCTCTCTCTAGGGTTTGGTTCCTCTCATGGCCACCAAGACATCATCAACCTCTAAGGGTCAAGCATGTAGAGACCACTATCATCCACTTAGGTCACATCATCCTCAACTCCCTACTTTTCCTCATATCTCAGAGTCTAGGATTCCAACCTTCTTGCTTGGTTTCTTGCTCTCTTTCTAGAGATAACCCTACAACCAACCTCACCATTAGAGGTCTTCTCTTCATGAAGGATCAACCTCAAAAGCATCCTCTACATAGGTGAAGCCTAGGCTCGAACTTATGTTTGCTCAAGATCATCCTTAGCCTTTTATGCTTATTTCATAAGTCGTCCATCAAGATTCCTTAACCAGGGTTTCATCCTACTACTGACGTGCCCTGGGTGCAAGCCATACCCTACTTGCACAATCCCATAGGGTTCTATAGGTTTTTCTCTAGCTTTATCCATGGAGGAGCTATCCTTCACTCTAACCTACTCGACCCTTCCCAGGGTTGGGTTGCTAGAGGTACTAGGTCATCCAAGGCATGTCTATCCAAACACCTGGTCTATCATGTTATCTCTCCCTTTCACTTAGGGTTAGGGTTAACATCATCCTCAGAGGATGTGCCAGGTCTCTACTTGCAATGGAGATCTCTATCTCCAGGACTAACTCTCTTTACTTATCCTCCTGATAAGAAGGTCTTGCCTCAGGTCTCTTCTAAGGACATGGCAACTTATGTCATACAACCTAAGCATGTATCTATTCTTTAGTTTGCGCTTAATCTATTAAGCTTATGTCCATGACATCTTATTTACATGCTTTTCATTATTTTTGTGGAGGATTCCTTAGACCTTATTAACCTTACCCATACCTCAAGAGGGTGAGGAGAAGAGAGAAAACCCGTATCCTTAAGGTCCTTAATAGAAATTGTGATGAGGAGGGATGAATGAGATGAGAAAGTCCTAAAGGTATCTTATTTCGATTCATACCCTAAGACTTTGGCCAGCCAGTCACACGAATCCGGGAGTCCTCGTATTATGACTAGCGGTGCGGAGGAAAATATTGCCAGCCCCCGGTCGTGATCCTTTTCTAGACACCTCCGCCTTTCGGATAATCCTCTAATAACTCCCTTGGGTTGTATGGAGTTTGTAAAATTTAATAATTATTAATGGTTAACTGAGGAACCTACGCTCTGATACCAAATGTTACGATCCCACCTCTCGATAACCCCCAATTAAGGGAGACTGAGAGGTCGAAGCCACACCCATCACCTTCGGATCAAAGGTTTGGCAATTAACCAAGAATAATTATTAAATTTTAACATACTAAACTGAAAAGTTGTAAGAAAATAAACTTTTGCATACCTTTTTGAAAACTTGGATCTCTAGACTTCTATCCACTTATGGATTCTATTCTAACTAATCCTCCTTGTATTTTACTTCATGTATTTCACAATATAACGGTTTACTGTTTGTCCTTTTGGCTTGTACCTAAAACGCCGACAAATAAAACGTCGGTCAGTCGAAGCTAGTATGTGGGGGAAACAATAAAAGTGCAACTATGATAACAACGTAATCATTCAATTAATCATTTAACAACCAAGATTACATTTTAAATATAACTCTACGATCCCCATTAAACCCCTCATGGTCCCACCTATTGGTGAACCAGTTTCTAGGGTTGAGTCACATGGCACTACTCGTAAGTAGCCCACTCCTTAACTCATGGCAGGCTAATGGGTCTCATGGCACTACACATGGTAGCCCAATTTCTAACCCACGATAACCTAGACCTTACTCTAGGTTACCCCTTTTTAGCCTTTACAAGTCACAGAGGTGGACCCAGATCTAGCCAGTTATCCATGTTTATTCATAGTGATAGTCATAGTCACTCTATAGTTGAATGAAATAAAAGCATCCAACAGTTATTTTCAAGCAACCGATAAAATCATTCGGAAATCACTGTGAAACTAAAGCGATTATTCATAAGCGTAACCACATACCTAATTTGATGATTTCACAAGCATTAAACAAATCCATCCAAGTATGCAATCTAAGCAATTCAATAATCACATAGATCCTGAAAAGAATATGTATTCTATTTATTACACACTTTATGAAGAACCTACTTTATTGACTTGGATTCACTTTCTAGGGTTTCTGTATCCATTTTAGGGTTTCATTTTGCAATTAGGGTTTCCCTTCATCTTTTACCATATTAAACCCTAATTTTATGACATTACTCATAAACCCTAATTATCTCATCTATTCTACAATATTAAGGTTATCTTAACAACATATAACCCTATTTTTAGATTTAAAGGTACGATTAACCATTAATTAATTTCATTAAGCTTCTTTTACATTAAAGCTACTATGTTTATCATTTTAATCCATGACAAGATCATTATGCGTATCTATCATCAATTCAAAGTCCATTATGGTCTAATCTCGAATTGCCATTAATACTACCTTTTATTCATGAGAAAACCCTAATTACTACTCTTGGGGTTTTTATCCATAATTAGGAACTTTAATGCTCGAAATAACATATTTTCACATTTTTCAAATTAATTATGATGTTATCCCCCTTTGACCCTAAATTAGGGTTTTTAAATACTTAATCATTCTCATATGGGGTAAAAACCCTTAATTATGCAATTTTACATCTAGATCAGGTTCAAATCTAAAATTATCATTCAACAGGTTATTAAGACTTCAATTAACCCATTAAGCATACTAGATTCAACCTTTAATCACAAATAGGGTTTTTAACTTAACTTTAATGCACTTTTCATTAAATTATAGTAATTCTACGATTAGGAAAGGAATCTATCTTTAATATCATTTTTATTGGATTCCTCTCATTCTCCTGATCAAAATTCATATATTACTTGTCATAATCGGAGTTACCTATATTTAATTACGAATTTTGTAATAAAACTTTACCTGGGCCAATTAGGAGCCGCCACGTCGCTCCTTGCCATGCAACTCGCAAGTCAGGAAAACATAACGAAATGACCGTTATGCCCTCGGTTAAGTTGATGATTCTTTAGCCCACAGAGGGGCATTTTTGTCCAACGGCTCCCTGGTCATCTTCCTCCTCGCAACCCTAGCAGTGCCGCGATCTGCAGCACATCGTGGGTCCGTTCTCTCCTCCTCAGGGCTCAAGGGTGGTCGCCAGCTACTGCCCCAGCTCCACTGACCTCCGCCGCACAATGGGACACCACTACATTGCAGCGAGCACGGTTGATAGCGCGCTCGTTGGGCTTGCAACTCGCGACCACTGCTGCGGCTGAAAAGTTGCTGCTGCGCGGGTTCCAGGGCATGGCCACGATGGCTAATATGCTCTCTGGAATCATGGTGCACCAAGCTAATCTCGCAACCCTTCATTGGCTTTTTGTAACTTCATGCCCACACTACTCCTCGTGGTTAGGGTTTATGAACAAAAACAAGGTAGCAGAAGAGAGAGTTGTGTGGGATCTCTTTTGGAACTCGAACCAGGGCTTTACCCTTTATATAGGGGAGAGTTTGATGCCCTAATATGGCTTGCCCGCAAGAAACGAAGTTCTTTTCTAATAGGAATCAAATTCCTTCATGGAGAAGTAAGATTCTCTCTCCTACTTGCCTCTTTAATATATGCTTTGTTCTTTAAATATTAGGAATTCGAAATTCCTCTCACCTATTCTCTTTATTCTTGCTTTTTAATTCTTTGGCACGAATTTCTATTTTCTTTTAATAGAAACCACTCCCTTTTTCACAATGCCACCAAAAACATTAATAATGTATCATATTATCTTTCTATTTTTCATTATTGTTATTTTCTCTATCTTTCTTCTTTATTGAGACTCCTTGGATCCCAAGACACGCCATTATTTCGAAATCTCTTTTCAAGGATAATTATTCCTTCTAGATGCATCTATATGCATTATTTCTCATTATCATGTTTATTTCTGATTAAAATATTTTCTTTTGAGGATTTCTTTTTATTTCTCTTTTATTTTCCTCATTGGTATTCCTTTTACCATTAGGAATCCTTGGAATACGAAATTCCACTAAGGATTACCCAATTGTACCTCTTTTTACTTATTTTCCACATTTTACCATTATTTTCAATTTCTTTCTTAATAAATAAATACTCAATCAATCTTTTCTTTTCTTATTGCACTCTTTATGAAACTTTGGACTCCTTGGAACCCAAGAGGCACGAAATCCCTCTTTGGTTTTTCCTTCTATAGGTTTCCACATTTTTCTTTTCTCAAATATTCAATTATTCATTTACTAATTGAATTTCCTTGTTATCTGGTCCCAAAAGCCAATAAAGCCCACAACACAAACATCAAGGCTATTGTAAACAGAATCCATTTATTCAAAACAAATTATATCATTATTTGTTCAAATATCCTTAATATGAGAAATTACATTTCTCGACAAAAGAACCCAAAAAATTGGGGTTGTAACAACATCTTAGCACCTACGTTCAGTTTGTTAGCGACGAGCACTCCGAGAGATTTGTGTGTTTATCTTCGGTTAGTGTTTCCCTCCCAAGATGGGCATGTGACCCTACTTTGACTTGCACTTGGCATCAAAATGGCGGTTGACAAGTTTCTTCGATGCAGCCAAATTGTAACCTTCGTCTACCGCATTCTTCTAGTGTACAATGATCTCACCCTTGAGTTCATGTCCAGTTTTCTTCGTTACCACTACTCCCAAGGAAATTCTAGATGTAAAATCTAGATTTTTGGGGAATGCTTGGAGATCTCCACATGCCAGTTCACCTCCCTCATCAATGACAAAGGCGAGTTTGTTTGGCTATCTCAATGCATGAATCATCGCCATGATAACTATCATGAATCCTACAACATGGAGAAATTTTGGGCAGACATCATGGGCCTCGCACCCAAGACTCCCAGCAGCACAAAAGCATCCAACATCAACAATCTTATGGTGTGCTATGTTCATCGTATATTAGCATGCACTATCTTTAGCAAGGAGGGAACCCAAGGAGCAGTTACCCATATACCTTATGGTGTCAAATGAATGAGGAGCCTTTTAATTGGGGGAATGTAATGATTTTACATCTCAACTATCAAGCTACTTGCAACACTTCCTCCTCGATCTGTATTGGCCATGTTGTTACTAGACCTATAAACAGATCGAATGTGGAGTGGATACTACTATATCTGATATCTGAATCTGAAAAAAAATCCAATCAGATATCTGATCTGATATCTGACGAATATCATGTGATAATATATGAATCTGATCTAACTAATAATATTTGAATTTGGATAAATATTTGATCTAAACCAAAAAGCATAAATGTATTGTTATTAATACATTATATATAGAATACATTATATCACTATGAATATATGTGATAAAATATCTATATTTTATATTTTTATATTTTTATATTTAGATAATATATATTTGATAATATATGAATATATTAGTCAGATTTAGACTTTTTCGGAGCGGATATAGCCATATCTGAAATACTATCTAAAATTTTGGGATATGAAATTTGATATCCTAAATCTAATTCGAATTATGTGGATGTTGGTTTTTTTTTTCAAAATTTCAGACTCAAATCGGGATCGAATTCACAAATTCCAGATATCCATTTATAGGTCTAGTTGTTACTATGGTGGCCAAGTTCTTAGGCTTCACTCACATCCCTCTTCCACCACTGGATAACGTGCATCATCTACTCGACCTCACATATATGAATGATTGCAAGTTCATCTACGTTGGAGCAGCAACGAATGTCTTTTACTTGACATTAAAAGGCATCACCCTTGGTTTAGAGCTTCCTCAACATGCCACGCTTGCAACTACAAATCTGGTGTTTGATGTGACAGACCTGTCATGCCACATTCAGTGTTTCCTCCAGGAGCATCCCAATCCAGATGATGTCCCTGAGCCCATTGTCCATAGGAGGAGTGTCTCAGTGGAGGCACATGGTGAAGAGATTGATCTGCCACAGCCACCTTTGTGAAGTTGCACAAGGAGATGGTGAGGCAATGAGGAAGGCCCTGAGGAGCCTTATGGTTTCGATGAGGTCTACGACCAGTTGGAGGAGATTCAGCGTGAGCAGTAGTGTCAAGGTCATCAGATCAACCACATGTATCTGATGCAGTGCTCCCACAAGTCATGGCATGTGCATAAGGGCCATTAAGACCCCAACAGACCTCAGTATGAGGAGTATGGGACCCATCAGGCCTACCCTAACCCCAACTCCCCTTATTAGGAAAACTACTACTACAACCCTCCATCGTCTTCACATTTTCCACTACCTTAGTGATTCTCTTCCCCCCATATCCTATTTAGATTTTGCTCGAGATGAGCAAAGGTCTCAGTCCGGGGCGGGGGTGGGTGGTATGATTCTATTCCACTGCCTATCTTTTTCACTATTTATTTTTCTTGCTTCTTTATGTTTTTGCATATTGTTGCTTTAGTTATGGCCTTTATCTAGTCAGCCATCACTTTCTATTTTATTTAGTTGTAAAGGCCATAATCTAGTCGTCCATTGAATACTCATCTATTATTGTACCCCCTTGTATTTAGTGAAACATTTTACAAAATCCATTACAAATTGACATGTCTGAACTATTATGTCACCTAGGACCCTTAATGACATCACTCTGTGAAATAGTTGGCAAGTCATAAGGAATTGATCAGAACCAAGCATAAATTTTCCTTATTTTTAGACAAATAGATAATCTTGTTATAAAACTTGTATGATGTGAATTATAGGAATATTCTAACTTGAACAATGTCACTCTCTAAAAAATAAATAATATTGAATGTGAAAGCATAAGAACATTTCTTCTATCCTTCTATTTTTCTTCTAAAAAAGAGAAGCAAAGAGTCACCACCGGACAAAAATCAAGTCCGGGGTGGCATGCTTCCAAAAATTAAAATCCCATACCCCACAAAGAGGCATACCATCAATAAGACGTCAAAGTGAACAAGAAAAAATTGTGGCCAATATAGCCAAAACTCCACAAAAATCCAAATCCTGAGTCGAAGAGAGGAGGGATCCAAAAATATGTTACTTCCTTCTTTGTTTACAACCCTTCCTTCCTGTTCTTGTACAAATAACTTACAAAAAAATAAAATTGAGAGTGTCAAAGTGAAAGATTGAGGAAGCCTATTTTTCTACAAAAGCTAGTTTTAAAAGTAGGATTTGATATCCGTTCTTGATAGGAAATATACAATTTATGTTACGTGGTTCTAGGAGATTGGGTCACTTGGCCAAAAATCTAGAAGTAAGGAATATAGTGATGTTACAAATGTGAGGAGGACATTTTGGGAGTATAAAATGGAATTTATTTGTATTTAATTTGATAGGGATGATAAAAGATTAAAGTCTGGGGTATTTTGATGAATGCATATTCATCCATATTTTTGTATATTTTTCTTAGTCATTTTCCTTAGATTTTCTCTTTTTTAGTCAATTCTAGACTAAATTGTAATTTACCCACTTCTTGATTTATTTATGCAAACACTTATCCATTTTCTCAAATTTTACAGGGATTTTCTCTGAAGTTTGTTTTGACCCTCTTAGTCAGCAAGACGACCGGTTCACTAATCCCAGACGGTCGGCTCCGACCTGAAGACCATTGTTTCAGAGCCGAACGACCACCTTGGCCTTGGCTCAATAACCTAACTTAGCACACCAAATGATCGTCTCGCCTTAGCAAGATGGTTGTCTCATGAAGCTAGCCTTGCATCAACAAAACAAACATCCAACCACTTTTATAGGGTTCCAACATCTTGTTTACACACATGGCAGCATGAGACAATCACCTTAGTTAGCCAAACATTAGTTTTGAGGTCTTACTTCGAGTCCAAGAAATGTGAGATGGGGGCTGCCATTAGGGTTCAGTTGCTACTCCAAGGCCTCACCACGTCACACCTGAGATGAGCATTCTACTGGCCCCGATGACCATCTAGGTTATTTCTTTGAGCCTAAGACTTCAGCCAGACGAGTGTCACCACAACCCGTCTTTGGGTTTTGACCTGAATGTTCTAGGCCTACATCCAACCATCACCAAACGACCATCTCGCTTAGCAAGACGGCCATTTCAGGGTGCATGGATAGTACTTTCAGTAGCCATCATCTATTTATTTTCTTCCCCTCTCAAGGTTATCACCCCTCCTTCCTCTATAAAAGGAGGTGTTACTCCACTAAAAGAAGGGTCCCAATTTTTTTACGCAATTAGTAGTGAAATTCTATTAGTTTTCTTTCTAGTATAATTTTCCTTTCAAAGAAATAAAGTTGGTTCTTTTCATCTACATCTGGCTCTCTCTTTTCTTGTTCTTCTTCTCACATTTTCATCTTGGAGCGGGAGACAAAGCAATCAATTCTTTTAGTTTTCACTGCCTTGGACTCTATGGAGATTCTAAAATTGTGATATATGCCTCCTTTTCTTTCACTCCTTGCCTCTCTCATCCTCAGCATGAGTAGAGAGTCATTTTCTTATCAAGGTGAGGGATTAGTTTCTTAGCCATGCGTTAATTAGATTGGTTTTTACACAACTTCATTTGATGGATGGATTTCAGATTAAAAATCACATATTTAAATGAAGTAATTAATCATTTTAATCGCTTATTAATCCCGACGAATGCGACCATGGAACTAAGGATTTAGAACGTCTCAACTGACTTCATGAGAATTTAGATGTGACTGAGGAAAAGTCTACTTTAGGATGAAGAGCAATGATACATGAATACCTGGACCAATGGGATCAGAAGGAGTTCCACTTTTGTGTTTTGTATGCGAATAAATCACATACCTTTTTGTATCTTGTTTGTTGTGTATCGTTTGATCCTATTTTCACAGTGGCTAAGGTGGTGAAACCCCTAAGCCTTGATGACTTTCTTTCTTGATTTTAATTGTTTCTTTCTTAATTTTAATCGTTTCTTCTAATGCTTGTTTCAATTTGCCTCTTTTAATTTCAACAATTTTGTTTTTGTCATAAGATAATCTTTAATTTGTGCTAACCGTCCATTTCCTTTACTTCTTTGCATTAATTTAATTACTTCATTTCCTTACTTTAGTGCAACCTTTTACTTTCTTTTCCAATTTCTCATTCTATCTTAGACAACCAACCCCCAACAAGAATTTATTTTCTATTTCTTATTAAAGAATATCAAAAAAAGTCATTTCAAAAATCAATCGGGATTAAAAGAAAACAATCTTAAAAATGTTTTCATGTAGGATCAACCCTTCTATACTAACCTTTACTAGGAAGTAAAATAAGATTAAACTTAAGAATAATTGTTCTTGTAAATTGGTGCACAAACGATGTGTATTAACTATCATAGTAACTTCTTGTACCTTAGCTACAAGGTTGTCACTCTGATTAGTACCACCAACATTGGATGCTCCTACCATCTTTACAACATTATAGAAGTGTTTATAGCATCCGATGAAGTGGTATCTCCTTTCTTTGTATTGCAACTAGCAAATTTTCCTCTTCCAGTCGACTCTACAATAGTAGGTTCATGGGATCTTAGGAACTGTCACAAAAAGTGTCCAAATAGTTTACATTGCTCAAAACTATCCGGTATGGCCTCATAAATTACCTTGACCTCTACATCACTTACATATGGCATTTCCACCATCAACAACTTAGGAGGAACCTTATCAGTATTCACTTCAATGTAAATCTTGGCAGAACCTAGATGTCTATCTTAGATGTCTAGATCAAAATTATTTGATACCCCTATAGCGTAAGTGAAGATGGTCAAGGACTTTCTCTTCTAGTGTTGCCCTACTTCTTGTAGCTTGTTCCAATCCAGTGCAAATGTGAAAGCCGCTCTCCAAAGATCTGACAGAAGGCACCACTTCCTAGTCAGCAAAAGCTTGCTATCAAAGAAAAACAAACCTTTATCCAAGGAGGTTACCACATTTATGGAGTTATAAAAGCTAACCTGAAAAATGACATCATATATATCAAAAAATTTCTCATAGATGCATCTATGACCTAGAGCCTAAATGATCACTGTGAACTTATGGTAATTGTCCATCTTAGATAATACAAGTCTAGAGAACTTTATCCATGTTTTGTCAATGACTTCCTTATAGAAAGGTTCCTCATATATATGATCACAGTGAAAAACCACTAGGGGGGTGAATAGGGTTTCATAAATATTTTAATAATAATTCAACTCAAGCAAACACAATTGAGATAAGAAGAAAGAGGCAAGGTGTTTAGAGTGGTTCCACCCTTAGCAAAAACTAAGGGAGTCAGTCCACTTCCCAATTGTTTCCAATTGGGATTTGAAAGTATTTGAATTTTACTACCTTTTAGGATGTTACACAAAATTACAAATACTTTCCTCACCCTTTGGACAGGCATCACCCCGAAGTCGTCTCACCAACTATGAAGCAACCTTCACTTGAAGTAACTTCAAGCTCCCCCATGAAGTAGCCTTCCTCCTTGAAGTAGCTTCCCGTTGAGACCTTTTAGAAGTAGTCCAAAGTCCTCCTTCTCCACCGAGAAGATCCTTCTCCACTGATAAGATCCTTCTCCACCTGAGAAGATAGCACCCTCTCCAATCTGTAGCCTCCAACCCTAGGAGTAGTAAGGTGAGTACAAGCAATAAGAAGGAAGAAGAATGGAAAATGGAAATTACAATTACTGTTGTAGCACAAGGCTTGATTTCCTATATCAAGTATTTTAATCTCCTAACCAATGTGTATGGAAGTGGAAGTGCAATGGGTAGGAGATGCTAGCCTATAGGACACGGATTTGTAACAATGTAAAGGATTAGCAAATGCTAGAGTTGCTCAATTGCTCACAAGAATAGATTGCAAATTTCAAGTATGTATGCTCAAGTGTTGCACAAGTGTGTTTAGGTGTCCTATGGCATGTCCTATTTATAGAAATGGCCTATGAGTGCTTAAGGACGTTCTAGACACTTTCTAGGGGGTTCTTAGTGCTCTCAACTATTCGTTAGTTGTCAACTAATTGCTTTAGCAACGGCTAGTTTATTAATTCTAAAAAATGCAGACCGACACCTTCTTGGTCAAAGAATTTGTCGACCGAGTGTCTCTCGGTCGAGGAGTTTGTCGACCGAGGGATGGCCTGGAGCAAGTGTATATAACGTTCGATTTCAACTCCCAACTACCTTGTCTACTGTGTCTAGCGGCTATAGAACCTATTAGAAGAGTGAACCTGGGAGACTCTCGGTCGAGAAGATGTTCGACCGAGTGTGTCTCGGTCGACAATTATTTCAACTGAGAATGTCTCTATTTTGGTGGTTCTAGATAAATACTAAGTGTGTGTATGAGTGTGCAGTTGTGACACTATTATAGGGGATGACTTGTGAATGGGTAGGGAAGATCTAAACACTTGATTTACATGATATCTAAGGACTTGTACATTATATACTTGTACGACTTTTTACATTTGATTTACAATCATAAAAGTAAAGCATTTTGAGCATGTAGATCTTCCAAAGGTTAGTCATCCACCTTGTTCCTGCAACACTCAAGTATCATGTTAGATCCACAAGAATGAAATGCTTGTCATTGTCAAAACAAAGGGATTTAAATGATGTCCATTTAGCCAACAATCCCCCCCTTTTGAAGATGACAAACATTTCCAAAATATAAATCAAATATTCTTAAAATGAGTTGAGTTTCATACCTGAGCTTTACCTTGTGCATTCCTTCTCTTGTTTATGGAATGTGTGCTTATTATTCCCAAAGAAGTATGGAACATAAAGTCCAACTCTTAGGGAATATAGCAACTTTTAATGTAAAGACAAGAGATTATGAAACTCATCGATTGAGTATTTAAGATTTATATTATTTCTCCCCCTTTGTCATTTCAAAAAGATAGTCGTTAAAATCATGTGTAAAAACTCCCCCTTAATTTGTTCTCCCCTTAAATCATTTGAAAGGATGTCCATTTGAAGTCAAAATGTAAGGATCAGAAAAACCAACTGATCTAAGAAGCACAAATGTCAAAGAAAACATCTTCTAAGGGAGTAATGAGTAGTTGCTTCCTTATTTTATTGAATTGAAATAATGGAAGTGGTTTTGTGAAAATATCAGCCAATTGATCTTCTGTATCAACATGATAAAGGGATACATGATTTTTAGAGATATGATCCCTTAGAAAATGATGATGGATTTCAATATGTTTGGCACTGCTGTGTAAAATAGTGTTATGTGCCAAGTTTATAGCATGTGTATTGTCACAAAAGACAAGCATGGATGAAAATGTATAACCATAATCATTTAAAACTTGTTGCATATGAAGCACTTGAGCACAACAAGACCCGGCTTCCATATATTCAGCTTCAATTGTAGAGAGAGCAACCGTGTTTTGTTTCTTCCTAAACCAAGATACTAAGGCTCTTCCTAACAAGAAACAACTTCCGCTTGTGCTCTTTCAATCAATTCAACAACCAGCGTAATCGGCATCGGTATAAGCTTTAAAGTCTAAAGATTGTCCTTTAGGATACCATAGACCATAACTTGTAGCGCCAGCTAAATATCTTAAAATCCGTTTGACAGCTTGAAAATGAGTATGCTTAGGTTGTGATTGAAATCTAGCACAAAGACCAATGGAAAACATGATATCCGGTCTAGAAACGGTTAAGTAAAGCAAGCTACCAATTATGACCCTATATAAGGAATCATCAATGGGTTCCCCATTTTCATCCTTATCAATTTTAATAGAGGTAGCCATTGGAGTGGTAGCATGTTTGCAATGTTCCATCCCAAAATATTTTAAAAGTTTATTTGTATACTTCTCTTGTCTTATAAAAATCCCAACAGTCATTTGCTTTATTTGAAAACTGAGAAAGAAAGTCAATTCTCCCATGAGACTCATTTCAAATTCCTTTTGCATAATATCACTAAATTTTTTACATAAAGATTCATTTGATGCACCAAAGATAATATCATCAACATAAATTTGAACAACTAGAAAGTTAGATTCATATGTTTTGAAAAATAAAGTAGAATCTGAATTTCCAATTGAAAAATTGTTGTCAAAGAGATAGTTTTTGAGCCTTTCATACCAGTTTCTAGGTGATTTTTTTTAACCATAATGTGCTTTCTTACGTTTGTATACATAGTCATTGTGGCATACAACTCATAAAAACATAATTAACTAATGCGGAAGCATTCACTAAGCAACGGATTTCTGAAAATCACTAAAAATTAAAACTTTTTTACCCAGAGGTCCATCAAATGAAAACTTTCTCACATAGAACAAAAGTAACACATTTACATTCTGGTTTAAAGGTACATGTCATGCATCATCTCTTTCTGAAAATTACAAGCATCAGCTGCTCTTGTTAAACTAAACACAAGTAGTGTAAAATCTCGAGGCACTAAGCCAAAATCTCGAAAGCACTAACTACTACTCCGAGGACCTTAGAGTATAGAGACGACACATAGGACTCTATATACATCTACACAAAGCATAACAGCCAGTGTCTCCACCTGAGACTTCACTGTTGTCCCTGCTGCTGCTGTTGTTGTCCTTTACCTATTGAAGAATTCCTGCCTCCTCGTTCGTGTCCACCAAAAAAAATGTGGTTCCCACGGGGGTGAGACAATTGTAAATTGCTCCAGTGAGAGATATAACTCTCTGACAGAAACATTATTATTGCAGCTAAAGAAGATAAATATGAATAGAGGAATCATATTTGTTTGACATCAATTAATTCAATGTCTAACAGATTAGAACATTATTATTATTAAAAGCATCACAGCTATAACTTGATAGCGCAATATGTCACTTATCCATTACGGAATATGAAGAACATGTATAACATTTATTCACTACAGAATCATTTCCACAGCATTAACTCTCTTTAGGCTTAGATCATATATCTAATGTCTGGCATTGTCATTGTGGGGTCATGGCCTGTAGCCATACTCTTTTCACAAAGTATTGGGATCTTAATCCCTCAACTCATCAAATACATTTCCACTTCTTAACAAGTTCATCATCATGATTATAGAATCTGGGTATTTGAACCCTTAACTCGTCATAGGATACTTGTTACCACTTATTAGGTAACTTCATACCTTCAGGTCATTTGACCAAGGACATTATGAATCTTGCTACATAAAGTCTATCACATAGAACACAAAGTTCAATGATTCTTGCTACAAAAAGCATTACACATAGTGCACAAAGCTCATATCACCTCTTATTACCCCCTCAAAGAAATAAGGCATATTATGGCTTATAAAACTCATAAACAAGCTCAATATTTAAAACATCATATGACACACAGGCTCATAAATTTTCAGATTACTTCTCACTAGGAAATCAAAACATATGAAGGCTTATAAAGCCTATAAAACATTCTCAAAATACAGAGCATCATAGCCCATACCTGGATATACTCCTCATCTCATTATTCCTACATGATTAGTATTCATGATAACAATTATAATGCTTTCATATCAGCACCATTCAACACTCAGTAATACCACTATTCCCTCTTTAGGGTTCATGGTTTCTCTTTTATATCAGCACCCTCCACTAGGATTTTCCATAACTAACCACTTAGGTTCTTAAGATCATATTATTAATGATCAACCCTATTTCATTGCTTCTCACAACTAGAAGCCAATATTGATATCATAAGTATTCAAACCTACTTATTTATTCTCATCATTCATCATTGAATGTATTATCAACATAAAGTATGAGTTTCTCTCTCATCTTTATCAGAATATGATTGTATCATAGTCTATTGATTTGGATTAACCTTTTCATAAGGCATATCAACCTACATTCATCAAGGTGCATTACATCTCAATGTAACAAATGACATGACACATTTCATGTGTCACTTATCCAATTATATTGGATTTAAAGCACCTTAAGGTATTTTACTATTGGGGTGTTGGATGTGATATCTATCCTATCTTGATGTATCACTTACCTCAACACCTTTATCTTACTAGAACTCATCCACTTAGCTTGTATTAGGGTATACCCAATCTTAATACTTTATGCACCAGTTCATCACATTCATCATGTAAGGTAATAGTCATATGTCACCTATTTAGAATATACAACCATTACCACTAATATGGACTCATGCTTGAGTTAGAACTATTAATGTAAGGATATCCATTATCAACCCCTCTAGGTGTTACATTTGTCAATACATTAATCACTATTCCATTAATAGGATTAGGATTTCCACAATTATAGTTTGAGGTTCACATAGCATCTTCCATACGTTATATGGATTTCACATAGTATTGCTCTTCATTAAAGTTTCACATAACATTCTTCTATATTAGGGTTTCACCTAGTGTTATGCAAAATTAGGATTTCACAACACATCACTCAATAATAGGGCTTCACATAGCATTAATAGCACTACCCTTTATTAGGGTTTCATGCACCTTTAACCCATTTTAGCAATTAAGGTTTACCATTCACTTCCAAGTTGGGTTTCTCATACCTCATTACCCAAATTAGGGTTAGGATGTACAATTCCCATTAAATTAGGGTTTCTTGCATTGTTACACTAAGTTAAGGTTACATCATCACCCTAGATTATGCTTTCACTGAGCTTATCCCTAAATTAGGGTTTCACATAACCTTGCCCTAAATTAGGGTCAAGGTATATCAATCTTTTCAATGAGGATTTCATGATTTCATATTATGGATCAAACCCTGATTAAACCTTTATTCATAATGAGAGAATTAGGTCTTATTAAGTAAGCAATCATCTCTCCCATTCTCTCTCCCTCTCATCCTCTCTACGATGTTAATTACTCCAAGATTGATCTAGGTTAACTCTTCACTTAAGTACACATAGTTAGGGTTAACCTTCATAATCATCATTGGTCTATATCATCAATAATCAAAAAGCTAATTGACCTTTGATCATATTAGGTGTCCAAATGGTTTAACCAATTTAAACCTCAAAAGGTCTTGGTCACTTAGACCTCAAACGGTCTTGGTCACTTAAGTTGAAACGGTTTGAAACCATTTAGCAAAGTTGGTTCTTCAAACCGTTTAGACAACACATCTTGAAACCAAATTAACTTGAGTCTCCAAACGGTTTGAGACAGTTTGGTCCAAGCCGTCTCAAAACCGAATGGACCAAAAAGGGACTTCAACACTTAATCGATTCAAAGTTCCAATCCATGAACCAACTATCAACTGAACCACTAAAGTATTCATCAATTGAACCACTGAACCACCATTCAATTAGACCTTCAATTTAGGGTTTTGAACCCAATTGAACTAGGGTTGATAATCAAGAAACCATCACTTAGGGTTTTGAAACAATGGGACCATCAATGGTTGACATTGTGGAACCAATTCAATTGCAATCAATGAACCATCATCATTATATGATATGACATGTCCTCAAACGGTCTTGAATGACCCCCAAACGGTCTTGAGGTCGTTTGGATGATCTCCAAATGGTCTTGAGACCGTTTTCCCATTCCAACATCAAAATCCATGTCATCCAATTAGGGTTTGGATCATTGGATTGATCATCAAATCAGCAATTGATTGCATTTCAATTTGGTATCTTTGGATCATCAAATACCCAACCATACTGAATCCTAGACCTCCAAACGGTCTTGGTTGACCTCCAAACAGTCTTGAGACCGTTTGGGTGATTCCCAAATGGTTTGGAAACCGTTTGGGTCAATAAACCCAAAGTTCTAACTCAATCACATAAGAAATCAACACTTAACCCGATTAGGGTTTGGTGATTGATGATCCTTTAACTAATGAACCAATTGAAACTAGTCAATTATATTTAATGGATCATTAACCATCAACATTATCAATCATTCTCCAAATGGTCAACCATGGTCAATGCCTCCAAACGGTTTGAAACTGTTTGTCCTCAAACAGTTTGATGAAACCGTTTACTCTCAAACGGTTTGAAATTGTTTGCTCCCAAACAATTTTTTGAAACCGATTGAGCATATGTGTTGAAACTGTTTGCCTAGGATATTTGGTGAGGTGTATGCTTATGATGATGTCATCATCATAAAGCTATAAACTCACGAAACCTGCTGTGATTTCCATGATGATTGCACCAACCAACCAAATCAGCTATCATGAATGAAGAAAAGATCATTATTTGATAAGGAATTGATTGCAATAACAAAGTTAAGGGTTCAAGTTATAAAACCCACCTCCAACTGAGCTCCAAAGCTCCAAGATCATGCCAAAAATGGTGGATGCAACTCCCTTCACTGTTTCAAGGCTCGCCCTCAAGCTTTGAGTGAAAAGGATTGGTTAGAATTGAAGAGGGAATCGAATTATGAAGAATTCACTACTACATAATAGCCTTTTAGCGTCAGTTATTTAAGCTCTTTAGTGTCGGTTTCAAAGCACACCCAAGTGGGCGCCTCTAAAGGGGGACACCTTCGGCGTCGGATTCCAACTGACGCCAAAATGTTTTCCGCCACCAAAAACGCACCAGGAAAGGGACTATCGGCGTCGATTGTTTAGTAAACACGGATGCCTAAACCCTTCCCACCACTGAAAACGCGCCAGCAAAGGGACTATAGGCATCAGTTCTTTACTAAAAAACCACCACCAAAACTCTTCCCGCCACCAAAAACACGCCAGCAAAGGGATTATAGGCGTTGGTTTTCTAAAAGAAACTGATGCCACATCATCTGAACCGACGTTGATTTTGTGATAATAACTGATGCCATATCCCCTGCCTGCCACCACGGTCGTGCTTCCCAGCACGGCCATGGTACTTGGTCACATAGATGTCAGTTTTAGGTGAAAAAATGCCGCCGTAGGTCTTAGGTGTCAATTTTGCTCAAATAATCGATGCCTATTTTTTATTTTTATTTTTCTATCAGTCTGCAGACCTGCTGTGGCTGGTCATAGGACGAGAAACCTGCAGTTCAGTTATGAACTGTAGGTTTTACGACATCCATTGATATCAGCCAACAACAGGCCACAAACCTGCAAAACTAACATGATGGACAATATAATATATATGTGATTCACACTCATGTATAAGAACATTTAATTCATATTATTTTTTCATCAAATGCATGTAGAAACCAGTAGCAACCTACAGTTCCATTTATTTCATCTATTTTCACATTTAGACACATGTAGAGACATTCATGTATTGATGATTTTCACACACATATGACAATTCATAAAAATTCATTCACATTCACACAAAATTAATTATGAGAACAAAGTTATTCTTTATTCATCATTGTCATCATTGTCATCATTGTCAACAAAATCATTTTGAAAAATTCCCACTCTTTGCAAGGCTTTTGCCCAATCTTCTCTTACAACATCTAATTTATCTCTCGTATAGGGAGCATGTACATTGAAACGCTTTGCACCTGTGTTGAAGTGCTCAATTTTATAGACCTACAAAGAGAATGACGTATATACATAATTATAATAATATATAATAAGATTCATATATTTCATATTATCTAACGAGACTATGTATAATACTTGTTGTATGTTATCGATTTCCAATACGACATGTTTGATTATTAGGTCCATCAATCGCATCACATAGTAGGCACATGCCCAGCCATTGTCTTGTGTAGCACACTATAAATTGAAACAAACAAAATATTCAAAAATACAAATAAGCACAATTCACATAAATAATATATACATTGGAGTCAGGAAATTACTTTCACATTCTCCCATATGAGTGTCAGATTTTTTTTCTGGGGACCTTTCCTCCAGCTTTTTTGTTCTCTTGTAAAGCCCTATATATGTTAATATAACACATTAAATTGCATAATTAAATAATAATGCAGTAACATATGTTAACAGATATAAAAACATAAAATATTTCTCACAAGAATAATGACCTTTTAATTGCATGTCCATATAATACATCCAACTCACTCCCCGCATGATCTAGATAATAGATGGTGAATGTCTTGGGGACAATAACTAATAACTCCCAATGCTTAGTACTACATGTAAAAAAGTAGAAAATTAATAACTCAATATCCGCAATAAAAATGTAATTTGCTTAAGTCCAAATTACAAGCAAAGTAAACTTACTCGACATTGAATGGAGCTTTTATCACCGTCTTATTATTTTTACCAAAATATTCAAAAGCATCACAGCAGTATGAAGTAACTGAAGAAATGTCTGTATCTACAAGACTAATCAAAGATGGAACCAAAAATCCCACATGGGAAAACCCAAAATCTGTACATGTCTTGTATAAGTGGCTGCAAAACATGTATTACATATGCATTAATATATAAGAAACCAGATTGTTGTATCTAAAACAAGGTATATGGATGTATAAACTAGATTGCCATATGCATTAATCTCACCATATCCATAGCTCTATCATAGATGTGTTCAGCCATTCATAACTAAATAACTCCAAAATATCTTGTATACATATGTTGTTTCCGAATGTTTGACCTACATTAATATGTATCCATAACTTCTATTACATATGCATTAATACGTATGCTAAACATGTATAAATAGATTGTTATCATATGATTTACCTGCAACATTCTATGGAATAGTAACATTTATAGGGAAATTTGGATTATGTTCACTGATCCATACTGCCACACTCCTACAATTAGGACCTATCGAGGCGTGTAGGTCCCCTGGAAGCCAACTTGGTAGTCAAGGAGGTGGAGGTGGAGGCTGAGATGTAGCGGGTCTCATCTTTTTGACCTGTATATATAATTTCATATCAATTGACTCATATATATACACACACTAAAAAATTAAAGTAATGAAAATTTATCATATAATATCAGTATAGAGGACATCCGCTTCGGGCCACAGTATCACTCCTCCTACTTCCTTACTAAGTGTTTCAGCATTTGGGTGTACATGAGGCAGTGCAAGATTCGTCCAGCCAGTGAGTATATGTATCGGGCTCACATGTACCATGCCATCTGGTACTGGACTCCCATGAAACATGCACCCATTAAGGGGTGGGTAAGCTGATGCCTCTGCAACGATATATCCTTCACTTTTTAGTCGACATGGCTTCAACCCCTAAAAATTTACGTAAAGAATGTTATATGCATATATACACAAACATATCATCTTGAACATACTAACTATTATATATGCCATAAAAATACTGATAGAGGATGTGCTAGGTTGTGGGTTTATAGGATTACTCCCAACATTTGCAGTACGAGCAGTAGGAGAAGAGAGGTCTGCCACAGGTACTATCTGAGTGGCAGTTTGAGACGCCTGCCACTTGTTAATTGCTTCATGGAGTCTTTTATCTACTACTTCCTCGACTCTCCTATCAATTAAGGAATCTACCTATACATGGATAAAATAAATGCTAGTTTCTGATTATTGAATTCCCTTTCGCAATAACGTTCTAAAATAAGAATAAGTTACCTCAGCTTGTGAAAGTACCGCTTTTGGGACAGGTTTGCGCTGGGATGACCCAAAGAACACTTTGATACCCACACCAGCACCTGCACCCCTTACATGTCCAGGATGCTCTGGGTTACCCAGAGCAACTGTCAGTTCATCCCTTGTGCCCTAAGGGATGAACTTTCCTTCCTTCCTCTGCTCATGCAGCTCCCGCTAATCACCATCAACAAAAACTCGTAAGTAAACATAACAATAATCAATATCGATAGATTGCTCTAAGAGTTGATTTTGACCATTTTTGCAGCCGCCTCAGTTGTTGCGGGCTTCGGTATCTCTCCCTTCTTTTTTTGCCTCCCATCTATCCACATAACATGATGAGGCAGAGGTGCGGGAGCAGCAGTAGAGGACTTTGAAGTCTCCTGATTAGCAGTAGGCTGAGTAGACTCAGCCTGTAGTCTTTGGCGAACGCCTTCATATCCTCTTGGACCCATTGTGTGTTCGTGCACATTTAGTGCACACCTTGCTCGTTGAGCATCACTCTTAGCCTAGTTAGTTAGCACATTGATTTGGTTAGTAACATTGAAGGTTAATCTTGAGTAGGTGAATACATAAAAATGTATATTAATTAAATAGGGAGTGGCGACGCTTAATACCTTGAATTCATTTGTTTTTCTTTGGGTAACAAACTCCTCCCATTCTTTGGGGTCCAAGTGGTTCCATTGATGTGTGGCTTCCTTCTTCCTATATTTATTTTTCAAAGAGAATACAAACAAAAATTATTAGTGTAAAGTTAGTGAAATACTGATCAATGTCTAGAATTGGAATCTATCAAGGACCTATTCTCAGCATCGCGTATGTAATCTCGGGTGAGATTGGTCCTATAGTTCCTTAGGATCCTCCCACAATGTTGCATCACACATTCACGATGCAGCTTTTCATCCAGATCAAATATGTTCTACAAATTAAATAGAATTTCTATTAACTAGTATCCTAAAAATTAGTAATCTACACAAATAGAATTACAAATAATAATAACTCACACATAGTTCCTTCCATATGTGGTCTTTCTTCCCCTTAGGAACTTTATGCCATGATTCTAGGATAGGACTGCAATTTCTATGAGTAAGAACCCCAAGATATGAAACAAATGAGTTGTGGTTCACTCCATATGGATTTCCTGCCTGATCGAAATCCACAGCCAATTTGGGTCCATTGCCCCTCTGATGTATTAACTTGTTCATCATTGTGTTGCCCCTCACTTTCTCAATTTTCTTTTGTTGCTCATCAAGTGCTGTAATTTCTTCAGGGGGTACATCACCAACCTAAAATTTGATAAAAAACACACTTACATAATATAATTATAAATGAACATATAGATAGAAACCTCAGGGATATATTCTTAAAACTTACATTGTCAGGCGGTGCAAGCACGTCCTCACCCTCACGGTGATCATCAACATGGTCATCATGGGAATCCTCAGCCATCTGAAAGTTCACATTCAAACTATAAATTTCACATTGTAAAGTAACACTAATTGTAAAGTTCACATTGTAAAGTACACATTCACATTGTAAAGTAATTCACATTGTAAAGTTCACATTGTAAAGTTCACATTCACATTGTAAAGTTCACATTCACATTGTAAAGTAATTCACACTGTAAAGTTCACATTCACATTCTAAAGTCCACATTCACATTGTAAAGTCCACATTCACATTGTAAACTCCATGATCTATCCATTCTATGATCAAAGAGAAAACAAGCTATATATTACAATAAGATTAGGGTCTAGGGTTAACAGATTAGAGTTTATGCATGGTTAAAACTTTAGGCCAACAAATACATGTGTTGTCATTCTTATATATAATAAATGTGTACCACCTATCCCATTCTTGAACACCTAATCTCACTAGTAAGTGTATAATGTGTATTGGGTTTTCAAGAAAATTTCAGAAGCATTTCCCCGTTGTTTTTTTTTTGGTCGATCAAAACTCCGGTTGCTTTTTTCATTTTTTTGTTTGTGTAACTGTACAGAACTTGTTGATTCCCAAAACAAGAATCAACTAAAAGAAACAATCTTTCTATCTTTACATCAGAATATGCAAACTATGAGCCCATGCCTCGTAAAACCAGAGAAAGGAGCCTCAAACCTACAAAAGGCTTGAAGCTTCAAGGAGCCCACAAGAAAAGGATAGAAAAAACACTCAGAAACGCAGAGCAAAACCATCCCCCAGCTACCAACCTCAAACCCATCACCAAAGCGAGAGGGGAGCATACGAAAAAAGGCACCAACTGCCGAATAGCCTTCAGCCTCATCTAGAAAATAAAAAGGCAGCTTGCAAAACCAGGGCATCACGAAACTACTGCCTCCAAAGATAAACATGACAGCCAAAATCACCCAGACTCAACCATCACAGAAGGTGAGAGGGGAGCACAAACACATGAGCACAAAAACAACCAACACTACTTCATCCTCAACCACAACTCATCAAGAAGGAATGAAATAGACTACTGAAAACTCCAGAATCAACCAACACCACCTAAGCAACACAATGGCAGCAACTTACTTCCCTGCCCCATCCATCTTCAAATCAAAACAGACAAGGCAAGATAGCTCAAACAAAGAAAGCACAGCCACCAAGAACATACTGATCAGAGGCACCATCTGCCAAAACCTTCACAAGGGAAGGGAACTTCCACAAAGAGGATAGACAACATTTAGCACGACCAAACCCACAGACAACATCTGAAGATATAAAAAGAGAACACAACTAAAAGGAAAGAGATAGGAGAGCGTCGACATCCACAAAGGATGGATTCAACCATCAAAACCATCATCAAATGAAGGATAACCAGCATATTCAAGCACATCCAGCAGATACACAACCAAAGACAACAATAGGCCGAGAAGAGAAGGATAAGAAACAGCTTAAAGAACACCAGAGGCCACAACTAACAACTCTTCAACATCAGAACATCAGTAGCCAACAAAAGAAGATCAAACCAGCAGCAACAGGCCAGCAAACAGCCAACCACCCTAGCAGAAAAAAAGAAAGAGCAGGCATAACAGCAGCAGACATCCAAAAACCAAAC
Organism: Alisma plantago-aquatica; assembly: GCA_963693085.1. NCBI lineage: Eukaryota > Viridiplantae > Streptophyta > Magnoliopsida > Alismatales > Alismataceae > Alisma > Alisma plantago-aquatica. The sequence goes on from OY856409.1 coordinate 595,495,581, forward strand.
TTGCTCAGAATAGGAAAGAGGCAGAACCCAAAAGCATCAACCAAGACCAGAGCCGACCCAACTGTAGAAATCAAAGATGAGGCAACTCATCCGCAATCACTCTAAAAAGCCATAAAGTCCTGTAATACTCACTTCCAAAGAACCTCATCAGTTCTATATTTGCCCTCATGGACTCTAACATTTCTTTCACACCAACAATGGTAGTAAATCATACTAGAAAGAGAACTGAATTTCCTGGAATGACAACTGATAAGTGAATTCCAATCCAGAGGCATATTAAAATTGCTATCAACTGAACAAGCATATTTCCACACTTCACGATAATAGCATCACTCAAACATAATGTGATTAGTATCTTCATACCCCTTCAAACAAAGAAAACAAACAGAAGGTATAGCTAAACCTCTTCTCCTCATATAATAAGAAGTAGGGATTTTATTATGTCGAGCCTTCCAAAGATGCAATTTAGCTCTCATGTAGGTTTTAATAGACCAAATCCAGGAGAATGCATCATCTTCCCTTCTCTTGGACCTAATAGAGCCCCAAACAAACTTAAAACTAACATCTCTGTTGCCATTAAACGAAATGTCGTCTTTGCAAACAAATTGAATACCAGTAGCTTGCAGAGCCTCGAGAACCACCTGTTGATATCTATTCTTACTTCTGGGAATAAACCACTCATTATCCTTAATCACTTTATATAAGAGACAGTCCCAAGATAAACCAGAAATAGAGCATAAGTTACTACCCACCACATCCCACAAGAAAGTATGGGAAGGGATCCAAGGATCTTGCCACAGAAAAGTATTCTCGCCATCACCAATATGAAAAGTGATATAATGTAACAAAGAGTCCCTGGATCTGAGAATATTATTAAACAACCACGAAAAATTAGATGAGACCTTAACAGTCCAGAAAGAAGAGCATCTAAGATACTTCTCAGAAATCCACTTGACCCAAAGAATATCCTTCTTGCTCGTGATATTCCACGCATTAATAAGAATACAAGCATTAGAAATGTCTCTAGCCTTCTTCAGCCCTAAGCCACCCTCTTTTTTCGGTTCAGTGACAAAATCCCACTTCACTAAGTGCATGTTCTTCTTGTTATCTGAGCCACCCCTATTGGCTAAATGGACATCTGTAAATCCCTTTGTTTTGATAATGACAAACATTTCATTCTTGTTGATCTAACGTGCTACTTGAGTGTTGCAGGAATAAGGTGAATGACAAAGCACTAGGGAATCTATATGCTTGAATGATTGTAAATGTCATGAAATGTAATCAATTGTAAACTTGTACAAATATATAATGTACAAGTACTTAGACTTCATGTAAATCAAGCGTTAGATCTTCCCTAGCTAAACATCACATTTAGATAGGTCATCTCCTTCAATAGTGTCACATATGCACACTCATACACACACTTAATGTCTTTATTTGAAACATTGAAACAGGGTCTATCTCGGTCGACAAAATCCTCGACCGAGACACTCTCGGTCGACAAACTTCTCGACCAAGAAAGACCCAAGTAGCCGTTAGACACAGCTGACAAGGTAGTTGGCAGTTGGAGATAAACGTTACAAAACACTTGATCCAGAGAGACTGTCGGTCGACAAAACTTCGACCGAGTAGGTATCTCGGTCGACCATTTCTCGACCGAGATGGACTCTGACAGCAACTGCAGAATTAATTAACTAGCTGTTGTTAAAGCAACTAACTTATACCTAACGGCTAGTTAAGCACTTAGAAACCCCTAGAAAGTGTCTAGAACGTCTTTAAGCACTTGTAGGACATTCCTATAAATAGGACATGCCTTAGGACACCTAAACTCACTTGTTTTACACTTGAGCAATCTTTGAGCATACACTTACATTGAGCAACTTGTTTGTGAGCAATTGAGCATATTGACAATTGGCTATTTCTTCTGTCAGCTCAAATTTCGTGTCCTATAGGCTAGCATCTCCTATCCACAGCAATCACAATTCCATACACATTGGTTAGGAGATCTACACGCTTCATCTAGGAAAATCAACCCTTGTGCTTCAAAGGATAAGTTGTAATTTCCATTTTCCTTTCTTGTTCACTATTATTGTTTGTACTCTCCTTGCTACTCCTAGGTTGGAGGCTGCGGATTGGAGAGGTTGGAAATCTTCTTGGTGAAGAAGGGGACCTTGAGCTACTTCAAGAAGGCTGGTGCAACGGGAGGTTACTTCTAAAGAGGAAGGCTACTTCAAGGGGGAGCTTGGAGTTACTTGAAGAAGGTTACCTCGGGTTGGTGCATCTACTTCAAGTGAAGGTTGTTCAAGGGGTATAAGAAAGTATTGTATTTTGTGTAATTCCTTGTGAAGGTAATAAAAGTGATACTTTCAAAATCCCAGTTGGGTAAGCAACCGGGTAGTGGACTGACAACCTTAGTATTTGCTAAGGTTGGAACCACTCTAAACCCTTTGTTTCCTTCTTGATTTCTCATTTGTGGTTGTTTGAGTTAAATTATTGTTCAATTAGTTTAAAACCCTATTCACCCCCCCTCTAGTGTTTTTTCAATTGGTATCAGAGCAGGCTTCAAGGAACCTTAACAAGGTCTTGAAGAATGGGTGACGGGGTGCTTAACAACCTTAACCTTGAAGGGATACTTGTTGCTAGACCTCCAGCGTTTGATGGAACAAACTACACATATTGGAAGAGAAGGATGTAGTTCTACTTCCAAGGCATCAATTGGGACTTATGGAGGATGGCGTCAACCCCATACGAGCTTCCTCAAACACAATATGCATAGTGGGATGAAAATACGGTAAAGTTGGCTCAAATGAATGCCAAAGCTGTAAGCATTTTATATTGTTCAATTTCAGTAGGAGAATTTAATAGAATATCAAACTGTGACACATCCTATGACATTTGGCATAGATTGTCCATAACTTATGAAGGTACGGTTCAAGTCAAGAATTCTAAGATTAGTATGCTTAAACAAAAGTTTGAACACTTCCGTATGGATCCAAATGAATCTATTAGTGAAATGTTTGCAAAATTCTCTTCTATTGTTAATGGTTTAAATGCCCTAGGAAAAACTGTTCTTGAAGAAGATCAGGTATCAAAAATCCTTCGATCACTTCCTCCTAAATACAAGCCTAAGGTGACAGCCATTGAAGAAGCTAATGACCTCACTCGACTGAAAATGGAGCAACTCATTGGCAATCTAGAAGCTCATGACGCAACCCTAAAAGAGGAAGAAAGAAGAGAACGTGAACTTCAACAAGGAAAGAAGAAGGATGTGGCTCTAAAAGCTTCAAAGATCATCACACCAGAAAGTGAGGAGTCAAGTGAAGAAGAAGGGGAAGAAGCCTTGATCGTCAATGGTAAGAAATATAAAAGATTTAAGTCTAACAAAATTTCTAGTTCTTCTTCCCCTCCTAGGTGCTTTGAGTGTGGAAAGAAAGGACATCTCAAAAATGAATGTCCAAAAGCAAAGAAAGGAAAGAAAAGCTCACACAAGAAGAAGGGAGAAAAAGCCTATAAAGCTGCATGGGACGAGTCAAGTGAAAGTGAAAGCGGAGAAGAAAAGGTGGAATGTCTAATGGCAAGAGAAGATGATGAAGACTCTCAAGAGGTAAGCCTTCTTGATCTTCCTAAAGAAGAGTTAATTACTAGTCTACAAGAAACTCATGATAAGTATGTTGATGTCAAGAAGAAACTAAAGAAGGTTATCAAAACAAATGATGAGTTATATGCTAAATTAAATGATATCTCTTCTGAAAAGAACAACATTGATCTTGAGAATCTGTCTTTAAAAACATCTTTAAATGACTGCACTAGAAAGCTACTCACTCTAGAAACAAATGTTGATCTTCTCTCTCAAGAAAAGACTGAATTGTTAGTTAAACTAAATGATTTTCAGACTCAACCAATTCTGTGTAACCATCTAGACTATGAAAATGTTGTAAAAGAAAGAGACTCCCTATTATCTAATTTAGATCAAGCAAGAAAAGATTTACACAAGAAGATGGATGACATTGGTAAGCTACAAAGAAACCTACATGATTTAAGAAGAAAAGATATCCTTGATAACATTATGAAAATCTCCTCTAGTTTCAATGGAAGAAAAGGTTTGGGATATGCTCCAAAGAAAAATCAACCCAGAAGAATTACAGCATCTAAGACTCAGATTATGTTTGTACCTAAGAATACAATTCCTAGAAAAAGAAATGAAGTTGATTCTATTACTTGTCATTTTTGTCTACGTCTTGGACATTATTCATTTTCATGTCCTTATAAGACCAAGGATTCCGACTTAGTTTGGGTCCCAAAACCCCAAACTTAGTAGAGTCAAATAAAATACAGTTGAGATATGATCAAATGCTTATTTTTGCAAATTATATTGTCTTATCTCAACTTAATAAAAGGTTTCATGCATTATGGTAATTTTTTGAAATATTGTACTGAAACAGAAACTTATTCGGTCGAAGTATTGTCGACCAAACATAAAATCGGTCGAACTTTTGTCGACCGACCAGACGCCTGTAACAAATTAAATCTACAGCAACAAAACAACAACTTTCTCGATTGACGATTAGCCGACCGAGAGAGATGTCGGTCGAACAGTTGTCGACCGACTGAAGTTCTGAGTCAGATTTTTTATTCAGTCTGTAATTAAATGCTTCTAACCATACCAGACCATCACATGGGTACCAAAACCTACATTTTAATGCAGGATTGGGTGGTTGACAGTTGATGTTCTAAACATATGACCGGGAACAAGGATGCATTTCAAACTTTTGAAGAAAAGAAAAGTGGAACAGTCACCTTTGGAGACAATGGTAAAGGTAAAATCGTTGGAATAGGTAATATTGGTACAAACCTCGAAATAAAAAAATGTTCTACTCGTTGATGGTTTGCACCATAATTTGATAAGTGTTAGTCAATTATGTGACAGTGGATATGATGTTCTATTTAACAAAAATTGCTGCAAATTATTAATAGAAAAAACTACAAATGTTGTCTATGAAGGAAAAAGAGTTGGAAATCTTTATATTCTTAGACCTAACTCTATGAAATCTGTAGTAGGAAAATGCTTGCTTGCAAATGAAAATACTTTACAACTATGGCATAAAAATCTAGGACATGCTAGTTCACATGTTATCAAAAAACTAGTAAAATATGATCTTGTTCGTGGTTTGCCTACTTTATCCTTTGATCAAGTTGAAAACTGTGAACCATGTACTTTGGGAAAGCAAACAAAAACTTCTTTTAAACCTAAACATGTACTTAGCACCAATAGATCTTTAGAATTAATTCATATGGATTTATTTGGACCCATGAGGACACAATCTATTGGTGGCAAAAGATATTGTTTTGTTATTGTTGATGATTATAGTAGATATACATGGGTACAATTTCTTGCAACCAAAGATGATACTATTCATGTTTTTATAAAATTTTGTTCCAAGATTGAAAATCTATTACAAAGAAAAATATGTACCATTAGAAGTGATCATGGTGGAGAATTTGAAAATCATGTATTTGAAGAATTTTGCACATCTCATGGGTACACTCACAATTTTTCTGCTCCACGCACTCCACAACAAAATGGCATAGTTGAAAGGAAAAATCGATCATTACAAGAAATGGCTAGAACTATGATGCTCGAACATAACACACCCAAAACCTTTTGGGCTGAAGCTGTAAACACCGCATGCTATGTGTTAAATAGAGTAACTGTTCACTCCCATTTGAAGAAAACTCCATATGAAATAATACATTCTAAGAAACCTAGAGTTGACTATTTTCATACCTTTGGATCCACATGCTATATTTTAAATACCAAAGATGATAGAGATAAGTTTGATTCTAAATCACATAAAGCATTCTTTTTTGGATATTCTACCTCTAGCAAAGCATTTAGAGTCTACAACACTATCTCTAGAAAAGTTGAGGAATCTATTCATGTCTCTTTTCATGAAGAGTCCAAATCAGAAAATTTTGAAATAATTGATCTCACTAATCAATTCAAAAACTTAAACATACCAAATGATAGTGAGAAAGATACTACAAACAATAACCAAGACAGGTGCTTTGGAGTGGCAAACTTTAGTCAAGTATTATGGAGTTGAGCCATTTCTTGGAAAAGACCCTGATATTGATGTAATACTTAAGTCTTTCCAGTGAGATTTGGAGTATCCGTTGTATTAGTTGTAATGAAATGGTTATCTTTGCATGATTGTAATGAAATGGTTATCTTTACATGACTTGGTTATCTTTGCATGATTGTAATAATTCCATGATTCTAATGAATTGGTTATCTTTACTGATTATAATGGATATTCCTCTATGGCATCATTTGAACATGGCTTATAAGACTATTCTAGTAGATCATACAAAGTAAGGGGAGTAATAAATATGTCATAAATCAAAAAGGATGAAATCTTTGCAAATACCTAAAATTTAAAATTGTGGCTAAATTGACCATCTATTGAAGAGGGATATCTATTTAAAGGGGAGCAATACTTTTCATATAATATTTGTTCTTAAACGGATATCTTTTTGAAATGACAAAGGGGGAGAAATAAATATAAATGCAAAACTCAATCAATGAGTTTCATAAAAAAACTCTTGGCTTTACATTGAAAGTTTCTATATTCCCTAAAGAATTGGATTTCATGTTCCATAATTCATGAGGAATAATAAGCACACATTTTATAAACAAGATAAGAAATTTACAAAGGTAATCTTCAGGTATGTAACTCACATGTTTTATATTTTCTTATTTTATATTTAGGAAATGTTTGTCATCTTCAAAAAGGGGGAGATTGTTGGCTAAATGGACATCTGTAAATCCCTTTGTTTTGATAATGACAAACATTTCATTCTTGTTGATCTAACGTGCTACTTGAGTGTTGCAGGAATAAGGTGAATGACAAAGCACTAGGGAATCTATGTGCTTGAATGATTGTAAATGTCATGAAATGTAATCAATTATAAACTTGTACAAATATATAATGTACAAGTACTTAGACTTCATGTAAATCAAGCGTTAGATCTTCCCTAGCTAAACACCACATTTAGATAGGTCATCTCCTTCAATAGTGTCACATATGCACACTCATACACACACTTAATGTCTTTATTTGAAACATTGAAACAGGGTCTATCTCGGTCGACAAAATCCTCGACCGAGACACTCTCGGTCGACAAACTTCTCGACCGAGAAAGACCCAAGTAGCCGTTAGACACATCTGACAAGGTAGTTGGTAGTTGGAGATAAACGTTGCAAAACACTTGATCTAGAGAGCCTGTCGGTCGACAAAACTTCGACCGAGTAGGTATCTCGGTCGACCATTTCTCGACCGAGATGGACTCTGACAGCAACTGCAGAATTAATTAATTAGTCATTGTTAAAGCAACTAACTTATACCTAACGGCTAGTTAAGCACTTAGAAACCCCTAGAAAGTGTCTAGAACATCCTTAAGCACTTGTAGGACATTCCTATAAATAGGACATGCCTTAGGACACCTAAACTCACTTGTTTTACACTTGAGCAATCTTTGAGCATACACTTACATTGAGCAACCTGTTTGTGAGCAATTGAGCATATTGACAATTGGCTATTTCTTCTCTCAGCTCAAATTTCGTGTCCTATAGGCTAGCATCTCCTATCCACAACAATCACAATTCCATACACATTGGTTAGGAGATCTACACGCTTGATCTAGGAAAATCAATCCTTGTGCTTCAAAGGATAAGTTGTAATTTCCATTTTCCTTTCTTGTTCACTATTATTGTTTGTACTCTCCTTGCTACTCCTAGGATGGAGGCTGCGGATTGGAGAGGTTGGAAATCTTCTTGGTGAAGAAGGGGACCTTGAGCTACTTCAAGAAGGCTGGTGCAACGGGAGGTTACTTCTAAAGAGGAAGGCTACTTCAAGGGGGAGCTTGGAGTTACTTCAAGAAGGTTACCTCGGGTTGGTGCATCTACTTCAAGTGAAGGCTGTTCAAGGGGTGTAAGAAAGTATTGTATTTTGTGTATTTCCTTGTGAAGGTAATAAAATTGGTACTTTCAAAATCTCGGTTGGGTAAGCAACCGGGTAGTGGACTGACAACCTTAGTATTTGCTAAGGTTGGAACCACTCTAAACCCTTTGTCTCCTTCTTGATTTCTCATTTGTGGTTGTTTGAGTTAAATTATTTTTAAATTAGTTTAAAACCCTATTCACCCCCCCTCTAGTGTTTTTTCAACCCCAAAGAAAATCTCTACACAACTTGTCAATTTTCTCAAGAATGGCAGCAGGTATGGGAAAAGAGAACGTCCAATACAAATGAAGAGTTCTGAGTGTAGAATTAAAAAGTTCTAATCTTGCAGCCATATACAACAACTTGGCTTTCCAACATTCTAACTTCTTCTTAACTTTATCAACCAAAGTAATGCAGTATTGTTTAGAGAGCTTACCAGTGAACAAAGGCAAACCAAGGTATTTAGAAGGAAAAGAACTTTCTTTGAAACCAAGAATATTAATGATAGGCTCTTTATCCACTCCCTTACTAAAAATAATGGAACTTTTAAGGGGATTAACTCTAAGACCAGAGACATTCCCAAATTCCTCAAGAATCTCTTTAATAACATTAGCGGAATCAACATCAGCCTTAGAGAAGATCATAAGATCGTCAGCAAAAACCAAATGAGACAAGGAAGGATTCTTGGACGCCTTGATGGGAGAGAATCTACCATTTTCCTCAGCAGCCTTAATCATCTCAGAAAATCCCTGCATAGCAATCACAAAAAGGTAGGGAGTGATAGGGTCCCCCTGTCTAACACCATTGGAAGGGGAGAAAGAATCTGAAGGTTCTCCATTGACAATGACTTGATATGAAGTAGAGCAGAAAATTTCCTCAACCCACTTTATCCAAATCATAGGAAAACCCATCTTGGTCATAATAGAGAAAATATAACTCCAACTAATCAAATCATAAGCTTTAGTAATATCATCCTATAAGAACATCATATTACCAGAATTGGACTTTTTAAAATCACTTAGAATCTCATTTGTCAGCAGTCTAGCATCCTTTATGCTCCTCCCTTTTATGAAAGCACACTAGTTAGAGTCAATGATAAAAGGCAAAACTTTTTGGAGTCTATTAGCCATGAGTTTAGAGATAATCTTATGAAACACATTGCACAGTGCTATAGGACGCCAGTTCTTAATGTCAGAAGAATCACCACCTTTTCGAATCAAAGTGATAAAGGTCCTATTCGCCTCTCTCAAAAGCTTACCATTCCTGAAAAATTCATGCACAACACAAAACACATCGTCTCCAATAATAGGCCAGGCTTTCTTGTAAAATGTGTCATTTAAGCCATCCGGCCCTAGAGCCTTGTTATTCTTGAGGTTCCTAACAATGTCATCAACCTCAACTCTTGTGACATTGCCAATAAGAGAAAAAAATTTATTTTCATTAAGCTTCTTTCCATTCCAGGTCCCACTCCAAACACCCAGTACCGAGCATCAGTTATTAAAGATATTCTTATAATAACTAGAAATATACATCTTAATATCTTCATAACAGTGAGATGTAACACCATCAATATAAATCTTCCTGATGGAATTCGAAACGCGCCTTGTCTTCATAGAAGAATAAAAGAATGAGGTATTAGAATCCCCTTCTCTAAGCCAGGAAACTCTAGACTTTTGTCTGAAGAAAGCTTCCTGAATATTAGCATGAGACCTAGCCTCCAAAAGCAAGGTCTTGGCTTTATCACGCAGCTCAAGATTCAAAGGATCAGCATCCTCTTCATCCTGAGCTTGAGTAGCATAAAACTTAGAAATTTTTGCATCATCATTGATGTCCCCAAAGTCACTCTTGTTCCAGGCAATCAACTTAGATCTGAGAGCAGAAAGTTTTCTGTACAGTCTAAAAGTGGTGAAACCACACACATCAGTATCCCAAGCCTCCTTCAAAATACTATAAAAATCTTTATGATCAGCCCAAGAATTAATAAATCTAAAAGGGGCTTTGCATCTTCTAGGCTAACCAATAGATAGAACAATCTTCTTATGATCACTGATAGTGTTAGATATACTTTCCCCAGAAAATTCAGCATTAATAGAAAGGAAGTCAGAATTATAAAAAATCCTATCAATCCTCGATGAAGCAAAACCAGTCCCCTCTTGATTATTGCTCCACGTAAGAAAAGGTCCATGCAAGTCAAGCTCAAAGAGACCACAATTAAGGATGCAATCATTAAAATCATCCATAGACTGTTTGGAAGGAAGTTTTTTATTGATCCTCTCATTAGTCTTCCTAACATAATTGAAATCACCTAGAAGAACCTAGGGTTTATCAACTTTAACATACATGTTATCAATAGAATTCCAGAGAGTCGTTCTATCCTTATCACCATTATGTCCATAGACAACAGAAAGCACAAAACTAGCCTCATCAATGCTAACCGACACATGAATAACCTGATCTGTTTCCTCTATTTTTGAAATATCACATCTATCTTCCTTCCAAATAATGAGAACTCCGCCTAGAGGGTGAGAAGAATGATTAGATATCCAACAATATTCAGAAAAATGTCTTGCCATAAACTTAGCAATTTTGTTTTTATGAAGCTTAGTTTCTACAAGAACATTAATATCATACCCACTCCTCCTAATCTCTTCTTCGACAGGGTATACCTTGTTGCATATACCTCTAACATTCCAAGAAGCAACAGTAAAAGAGTTCATTTATAAACCTCGGCTGTTGGACTGGCAGCCTCAGTAGTATTAATGGTTGAACTCGTTTGAAGGTCTCCAGGGACAGGAGGGTACATAGAGTTTGCAAATCTTTTGTAAACTCCCACATTAAGCTTAGCCTAGCATCTCAGAGGAACTAATTTCTATTTTCCCTTGTTAGTAAGAAGAATTCGAAGAAGCCTGAGAACTAACTTCACTATCAGGGGAATCTAACTGAAACACTAGCACTGGGATCGGGGTAGAAAGATTCGATATCTGATTTTGGCTAGACGAAACATCAAATACCTTATTAGCACAGACCACCTAATCAGGTTAGAACCCTTCATTCACCTCTTTGGAAAACCTAAGGTCTTCAATAATCGGAATCTCCTGAACAAAATTCCTAATTTTGTTTATCTCTTCTTCATCTTCTATCTCTTCAATAATATATTCATCATCAACAGCCTTATCCGCAACAGGAATCACCTCAGAAGCACAAGTTGCTTGCCTCTTCCTAAACCTCCATACCTTCTTCAGTTGTCCAGTATGCTTAACTGAAGGTTTACGTTGGATAGACATTTCATAGCTATCATCATGACCCAAGAAGACACAAATCTTACATCTATGTGGAATCCAATCGTACTCCAGATCTATATTAAGCTCGTCACCTTCATCACTGATCATTATCATTTTCTGAGGGAAACCCGCAGTATTCTTCATCAGAACCTAGATTCGAGCGTGATCAATACTACGCAGTTCTCTGGTCTGATCATCCATCCTCGTTGGAGTTCCTAGTATGGAGCCAATCCTTTCAAAAGTTCTTGGATCCCACAGTTCAAGCGGCAAGTTCCTAATCGTCACCCCAACTGGAACTTCAGAAAACACTATTTTATCCATCTTATCACCCGGTTTCCAAGTACGCAGAACAACATGTTTATTCCTTACATACCATTCCCCATCACGAACAAAGTCCAGACCCGTTGCATCGGAAAATCTAATAAGGAAAAAACCATTGCCTCTGTCGAAGATCTCAAAGAAACCATTAAGGACCCATACATTGTCAAAATATCTCGCCAGTAGAGGAATATCAGGCCAGAAATCAACTACATACCCCAGCAGGTAGCTACTCCATCTAGCTGCATTTTCAATGGCCTCTTGTTTGGGATAAAGCAACTTACCATCAATGAACGAGATGTCAGTTTTCCTTAGATCTCTCAAGCTCCATGAGTTTTTCAGCATGAACACATCCCATCCTATTGGTTCCCTTCTTAGATCTGGATCATCAACAGTTTCATCCTGGATTAGAAGAACTCGATTATTACCAGGATCGGGCACCACTTCCCTTGCAAGATCTTGTTGATGGAGCGTCGGAGTTGGCGTCGTCACCTCACCAGTCACCTTTCGTCCAGAGGTGGACGGGTTCGTGAGAGCCATCGTCCAAGAGAATCTTTGTGTTACTTAGAGAACAAATGGGGAAATGCTACCGAAATTTTCTTTAAAACCCAATGCACATTATACACTTACATCCTAAGTGAGATTAGGTGTTCAAGAACAGTCCCAAACTGGGGACTATCCAAGATTTACTCCTAATGAGTAAATCTTGGACGGGTTTCTAGGCCAACAAATACATGTGTTGTCATTCTTATATATAATAAATGTGTATAAACTACAGGCAACATGGTTAATCCTAATCTATAGAGTATTATTAAATAATAAATCAAGAAATCAATAGTTTCAAACATGCAATAATTCACAATGCAATGTTATAAACTACAGGCAACATGGTTAATCCCCACACTCTAGTAGACAGACTAACCTTAAAATATAGTGATGTATAAGAGATTAAGAAAAAAAATCTCTAAAAGTGTACAAGTTGCATCAAACTTATAGATTCAAACTTAACAAGTGTACAAGTTGCATCATTTTAATACTCTAAAGGTGACTAGTGGGTCATAGCACATAAAAGATACATTACAAGGAAAGTAAGCAAGCTAGCTCAATTAACACTCATCTCAAGGGAACATTAGTTACTAAGGTACCAGGAAAGAATGATTTTAATCACTAAGATCATACAAGTAGCAATGTTGATTAAGTCTATGTGATTTAAGATCAAACAGTGTAATAAAACAGGGTTTTTGGGGGATGTTTACCTCTGTTTGAGCCCAGCCAGGCGTAAGTAGGGAGAGAGGGCAAGATGGAGGGCAAGCAAGAAGGTAGGGGGTGAGCAGGCAGGCGGCGGTCAACAGCCAAGTGAGTAGGGAGCCGACAGGCAGTCGAGCGGACAGCCGACCAACATAATTATGAAGAATTCATACATTGATTTTCGATTTTCACCATGGATTCAAGGTGAAAGGAGGTCAAGAATCTTACCAATAGGTTGGAGGTCGTCCCCCTGCTCCTCCAAAGCTCCTTTGGTCGTTTTACAAGCAAGGGAAAGAAGTGGAAATGGAAAAGCCTTTGTTTTGGCTTGTAAAGGGTCTTTTTATAAGAAATTCAAGGAGAGAGAAAATGCCTTATAAAAATTCATTTAATCCCAAAAATAGTGCCGCCTCTTCCCCCTCAACTCCTTGGATCTGAGGCTATCTTTTTTGCCTCTTATTCCTCTCAATTATCCATGATTTCAAGAAAAGCAATTCAAGCACCTTAAATCATTTTATAATAATATCCATATGTGAGTGGATATTTCTTTTCCTTATAATAATGTGAGTGAGTTATCCACTTCCCTTGGATATTTTCGTTGCCTAGCAAAGGCACAAAGGTGTTCACACTTGAAAAAATTCAACCATCTCGTTTTTGGTTGAAAGACTTTCAATTATTTCATTTATTTTTGCATTAAATGGAAGTAAAGTTCCAATTATGCTTAAATCTTGATTATTTTAATATCAAGATTCTCTCTCCTCTAACTTAATTCAAATGAGGTGCCCCTCTCATTTTCTTGCCTCAAAATGATTCCAGGAAATATTGGGGACATTATTGAAGTGGTAATTTGCATATTGAACCCTAGGTTTTGGGTAAATTGCACATTACACCAAAACTAGGTTTTAATGCACAAACATTGTTTTATTAGCTCTTTCTTGGTACTCAAGCTACCACAAGGCATAGCTCTTTATCTTATCCAATCTCATGATGCTTCAACACATGAGGAACATATTATCATGTACAATTTTCAATTTAACCCCTCAACTGGGGTAATTTGTACTTTAGTCCAAATCAAGAAAACATTATTTCAACATTATACAAAAAGGACTAAAATTGAAATATAAGATCCTCTACAGCCTTAATTACTTTCCTCAAAATAAGATTAAGCATATAATTATCTTTCTTAATCAAAACACCTAGGGTTAAGGCATAACCCAGGTCAGGGATGTTACAGTCACCTTTTTCTAAAATTTTAAAACTAGGTGGTTGGGAAACATATACTTCTTCTTGTATTATTCCATTTAGAAATGCACTTTTTGCATCCATTTGGAATAGTTTGATGTTTTTGTGGGCAGCTATAGCTAGTAGCATTCTAATGGCTTCAAGTCTTGCCACTGGTGCATAAGTTTCATCAAAGTCTATTCCTTCTTTTTTATTATACCCTTGTGCTACCAACCGAGCTTTATTTCTTACTACTTCCCCGGATTCATTTAACTTATTTCTAAAAACTCACTTCGTTCTAATAATGGCTTTATCTTGAGGTTTAGGAACTAAGTCCCACACATCATTCTTAGTAAATTGATTTAATTCTTCTTGCATAGCCATTATCCAATAATCATCTTTTAGAGCTTCAGTTACTTTCTTGGGTTCTATTATGGATACAAATGCCATATTTGCAACATCTCTAAAAGATGAACGGGTTTTTAGTTTATCATTAGGATTTCCAATGATTATTTCTTGAGGATGATCCTTAATGAGTCTAGGAACGGGTTGTTGTGTCTCAACTTGTTGATCATTTTTAGCATTTTGATCATCTTTAGTTGATATGGTTAGATTTTCTACTTGATGAGTAATATCAACTACATCATTATTTTTAGTACTTAGTTCTTCATGAAAAGTAATGTGAATAGATTCTTCAACTTTTCTAGAGATAGTGTTGTAAATTCTAAATGCTTACTAGAAGTTGAATATCCCAAGAAAAAGGCTTTTTGTGATTTAGAATCAAACTTTTCTCTATCATCTTTTGTGTTCAAGATATAGCAAGTTGAGCCAAAAGTATGAAAATAGTCAACCCTTGGTTTCTTAGTATACATGATTTCATATGGTGTTTTCTTCAAATAAGAGTGTACGGTTACTCTATTTATCACATAACAAGTTGTGTTTACTGCTTCAGCCAAAATGTTTTAGTTGTATTATGTTTGAGCATAATAGTCCTAGACATTTATTGTAATGACCGATTTTTCCATTCAACTATGCCATTTTGTTGTGGAGTGCGTCAAGTAGAAAAATTGTGAGTGTAGCCTTGAGATGTGCAAAATTCTTCAAATAGATCATTCTCAAATTCTCCACCATGATCACTTCTAATTGTGCATATTTTGTTTTGTAATTGATTTTCAATCTTTGAACAAAATTGTATGAAAACTTGAATAGTGTCATCTTTATTTGCAAGAAAATGTACCCATGTATATCTACTGTAGTCATCAACAATAACAAAGCAATATCTTTTCCCACCAATAGATTGTGTCATCATAGGTCCAAACAAATCCATATGAATAAGTTCTAGTGATCTACTAGTGCTAAGCATGTTTTTGGGTTTAAAAGAAGTTTTAGTTTCTTTACCCAAAGTACATGGTTCACAATTTTTAGATTGATCAAAAGCTAACTTGAGCAAACCACGAACAAGATCATATTTAACTAGCTTTTTGATAACATATGAACTAGCATGACTTAATTTTCTATGCCATAGTTGTAAAGAATTTTCTTTTGCAAGTAAGCATTTTCCAACTACATATTGCATAGAGTTAGGTCTAAGGATATATAGATGTTCAACCCTTTTCCTTCATAAACAACATTTGTAGTATTTTCTATTAGTAACTTGCAGAAATTTTTGTTAAATAAAACATCATATCCACTGTCACATAATTGACTGACACTTATTAAATTGTGGTTCAATCCATCAACAAGTAAAACATTCTTTATTTCAAGGTTTGTACCAATATTACCTATTCCAACAATTTTACCTTTACCATTGTCTCCAAAAGTGACTGTTCTGCTTTTCTTTTCCTCGAAAGTTTGAAATGCATCCTTGTTCCCGGTCATGTGTTTGGAACATCCAATGTCAACTACCCAATCCTACAGTAAAATATAGGTTTTGGTACCCACGTGATGGTCCATTATGGTTAGGTACGTTTAACAACAAACTGAACATGATTTAACAAATTAAACTGAACAGATCTTCATTCGGTCGACAAATATTTCGACCGACAGATGTCTCGGTCGAACAATTTGTCAATTGAGAAAGTTGTTGTTGTACATGTTGAAACTGAACTAAAATAGAAATTCACTTGGTCGACAATTTCTCGACCGGTTTTTGCTCCGATCGAAAATTCTTCAACCGGAATAGTTGTTGTTTTCACTATAAATTCTGTTGTAGATTTCAAAATTTTCACAGGAATTCCCTCAGTCGAATATTTTCTCGACCGAGGATGTCTCAGTCGAACTGTTTGTCGACTGAGAATGTTTCTATTTAATTCAGTAAATTGTTTGTGTCAGTTTTAAATTTAAATCAATACATTAAGCTATCTACTTAGTTGAGATAAGACATTTAGATGTTCAAATGAAGTGTTAGATCATATCTCAACTAAATTACATTCAAATCTTATAAGTTTGAG
Source organism: Alisma plantago-aquatica (assembly GCA_963693085.1). Lineage (NCBI taxonomy): Eukaryota > Viridiplantae > Streptophyta > Magnoliopsida > Alismatales > Alismataceae > Alisma > Alisma plantago-aquatica. The sequence goes on from OY856409.1 coordinate 595,512,096, forward strand.
GTTTGGGGACCCAAACTAATTCAAAATCCTTCTTCTTATAAGGGCATGACAAAGAGTAATGTCCCAGACGCAAGCAATAATGACAACAAATATAGTCAATTTCATTTCTCTTTCTAGGATTTTGAGTTGTGTTCTTGGGTACAAACATGATCTTGGTCTTAGGTACTTGAGTTCTCCTAGGTTTTGGTTGATAAGAGTTTTCTTTTGGAGCATATCCTAAACCTCTTCTTCCACTATAATTAAAAGAGTTCTTTAGGATCTTATCTATAATACCATTGTTTCTCAAGCTACTAACTTTTTTTGTAACTTAGGAAATTCATCAATTTTCTTTTAAATATCTAACTTTTCTTGATCTATATTAGATGATAAAGCATCTCTTTCCTTAACAATAACATCATAATCTAGATGATTACATAGGATAGGTTGAGTCTGAAAATTATTCAGTTTTGTAAGAAAATCAACCTTTTCTTGAGAAAGAAGATCATGATTTGTTTCTAAAGTAAGCAACTTCATATTCAAATCATTTAAAGATGATTTCAAGGTCAAATTTTCAGAAGCAATGTTGTCCTTTTCGAAAGAAAGATTATTCAATCTAGCATATAGATCCTCATTAGTTCTAGTAACCTTCTTTAGTTTCTTTTTGCAATCAACATATTTTTCATGAGTATCTTGTAGACTAACAATTCGATCTTCTTTTGGAAAATCAAGAAGGCTTACCTCTTGAGAATCATAACTATCATCTTCTTTGGCCATGAGACACTCCACATTCTCTTCTCCACTTTCACTATCACTTGACTCATCCCATGCAACCTTGTATGCGTTTTCTCCCTTCTTCTTGTATGAGCTTTTCTTTCCTTTCTTTGCTTTAGGACATTCATTCTTGAGATGTCCCTTCTTTCCACATTCAAAACACCTAGGAAAGGAAGAAGAAGAACCAGCAACTTTGTTAGATCTAAATCTTCTATATTTCTTACCATTAACAATTAGAGCTTCTTCTCTTTCATCTCCATCACTTGTTTCATCACTTTCTTGAGTGATGATCTATGAAGCTTTTAGGGCCATATATTTCTTTCTTCCTTGTTGAAGTTCACGCTCTCATTGTTCTTTTTCCTCCAAGGTTGCCTCATGTGCTTCTAAGTTGCCAATGAGTTGCTCCATCGTTAGTCGAGTGAGATCATTTGCTTCTTCAATAGCAGTCACCTTGGGCTTGTACTTGGGAGGAAGAGACCTAAGGAATTTTTATACATGGTCTTCTTCACTAATTACTTTACCTAAAGCATTTAAACCATTCACAATAGAAGAAAATGTTGCATACATTTCACTAATAGACTCATTTTGATCCATACAAAACTGTTCAAACTTTTGTTTAAGCATTCTGATTTTAGAATTCTTAACTTGAATAGTTTCTTCATAGGTTATAAAGAGTCTATGCCATATCTCATATGTTGTTTCACAATTTGATATTCTATAGAATTCACCAACGGAAATTGAATAATAGAGTATACTTACAGCTTTTGCATTCATTTGGGCTGATCTTACCGTATTAGCATCCCAAGTTGCATACTCTGTTTGAGGAAAATCATAAGGATTTGACACCATCCTCCAGAGATCCCAGCTAATTCCCTGGAAATAGAACTACATCCTCCTCTTCCAGTAGGTGTAGGTAGTGCCATCAAAAAGTGGAGCTCTAGCCACGAGTGTCCCTTCCAAGTTGAGGTTGTTGAGTACCCTTTCACCCGTTCTTCAAGACTTTGTTAGAGTTCCTTGAAGCCTAGCTCTAGTACCAATTGAAAAACCACTAGAGGGGGTGAATAGGGTTTTATAAATATTTTAACAATAATTCAACTCAAGCAACCACAATTGAGATAAGAAGAGAGAGGCAAGGTGTTTAGAGTGGTTCCACCCTTAGCAAAAACTAAGGGAGTCAGTCCACTACCCAATTTTTTCCAATTGGGATTTGAAACTATTTGAATTTTATTACCTTTTTAGGATGTTACACAAAATTACAAATACTTTCCTCACCCTTTGGACAACCTTCACCCCGAAGTCGTCTCACCAACTATGAAGCAACCTTCACTTGAAGTAACTTCAAGCTCCCCCTTGAAGTAGCCTTCCTCCTTAAAGTAGCTTCCCGTTGAGACCTTATAGAAGTAGTCCAAAGTCCTCCGTCTCTACTGAGAAGATCATTCTCCACCTGAGAAGATAGCACTCTCTCCAATCCGCAGCCTCCAACCCTAGGAGTAGCAAGGAGAGTACAGGCAATAAGAAGGAACAAGAAGGGAAAATGGAAATTACAATTACCATTGTAGCACAAGGCTTTATTTCCTATATCAAGCATTTTGATCTCCTAACCAATGTGTATGGAAGTGGAAGTGCAGTGGGTAGGAGATGCTAACCTATAGGACACGAATTTGTAGGAATGGAAAGGATCAACAAATGCTAGAGTTGCTCAATTGCTCACAAGAATAGATTACCAATTGCAAGTATGTATCCTCAAGTGTTGCACAAGTGTGTTTAGGTGTCTTAAGGCATGTCCTATTTATAGGAATGACCTGTGAATGCTTAAGGACGTTCTAGACACTTTCTAGGGGGTTCTTAGTGCTCAACTAGCCGTTAGTTGTCTACTAATTGCTTTAGAAATGACTAGTTTATTAATTCTGAAAAGTGCAGAGAGACACCTTCTCGGTCAAAGAATTTGTCGACAGAGTGTCTCTCGGTCGAGGAGTTTGTCGACCGAGGGACGGTCTGGAGCAAGTGTATATAACGTTTGATTCCAACTCCCAACTACCGTGTCTGCTGTGTCTAACAGCTATAGAACCTATTAGAAGAGTTAACTCGGGAGACTCTCAATCGAGAAGATGTTCGACCGAGTGTGTCTCAGTCGACAATTAGTTCGACTGAGAATGTATCTATTTTGGTGGTTCTAGATAAATACTAAGTGTGTGTATGAGTGTGTAGTTGTGACACTATTATAGGGGATGACTTGTGAATGGCTAGGGAAGATCTAAACGCTTGATTTCCATGATATCTAAGTACTTGTACATTATATACTTGTACATGGTTTTACATTTGATTTACAATCATAAAAGTAAAGCATTTTGAGCATGTAGATCTTCCAAAGGTTAGTCATCCACCTTGTTCGTGTAACACTCAAGTAGCACGTTAGATCCACAAGAATGAAATGTTTGTCATTATCAAAACAAAGGGATTTAAATGATGTCCATTTAGCCAACACACAATAGTTTTCCAAAAGAAGAAGTAGAAAGGTTATAAGTATGGTTTAAAGGTGGTATAGGGTTGGTAGAAGGTTTTGATGAGGAAGAAGAGGTGGAAGAAGATCCATTAATATGGTGATTGTCAGCCCCTCACACCATGGAGAGGATCATGTTTCTCATGATCTAGTTTTCTTATTGAAGAAACTTTTTTTGTAACCATCCTTGAGCTATGTAGTTTCTGGTTTGCTTGGATTCATAAGAAAAAATATTTTTGGCCGAGTAAAGATTCAAGGCATTATCATATTTTTGGGTTTCCTAACTAAAATATAATAATTATGTCTCAAGTATAATTTATATCATAAATGACTAGCTAATTCTTCCCTTATTCATTTCAATTTCTTCCACTCAGACCATATAAAGAGGGATCTTTTTAGGTTTCCTTTTTTCACAAACTTTTGACAAAGAGGGTTGGAAATTAGATTTAAAGAAGAAAAAAATAACCAATTTTCTTTTTATTTTATATCATTTTGATTTTAGTTGTCAAAATTAAGGTATGAAAATTCCATGAGTAAGTTTTGAGTAAAATGAAAAGTATCAACTCTAAATTCCATTAGATACGAAACTATATTTCCGAACTCTAGGAATGAAATTATTTATATTTTTATCATACACTCAAGTTTGATTGTTACAACCCATATTTTGCATTACTGATAATATTATGATTAAAGACGACCCAATGTTAAGTATTCCTCTTTAGTACCTTGATTACCTTTTGGTTTATTTTGGTCTTATTTATTTTAATTGTTTTATTAGATGAGCAAAAAATTATGGTTTGAGCATAATATGATTTTTGAGATTCAGCCGATATAGAAATAGTCCATACATGTACATGCGAAGAGAATCAAAGTTACTTGAGGCACTAAGAACAAAGATACTCGAGGAACTAATTAATAAACATTTTAATTGGGAATTTTATGAAACTGTTATTTTGGAGTTTTAAAGGATTCCATTATTAATCCAATGTGAAAATAATGGATATAATTGGAGTTAATATGAGAGTAGTATGGCAATTTTAGAACATGTGTAGGACTGACATTAGTATGCGCTTTCTTTAGGCCAAGCATACTGATGAACGAATTGACAACCACATAGACTAATAGTTGTATAGATTGAAGAATAGTCAATATCCATGCAGACCAACATCTATGCATATTGATGTCAGTATCCACATAAACCAATGGTCATGCAGATAGATGACTAGACCAACGGCCATGAAAACCACAAAAACAAACTATGTTGTCGTTAAATACATTCAATCACTAAAATGATATAAATATTGCAATCTGATAAAAAAAATGGATTTCTATCTCAATTTGTCACATAACTGGAGCCCTAACTAATAGAAAAGGCAAGAAGAAAGATGATTTCTTGGGTGACTTTATAGAAGAATATGAAGACAATGGGGATGTGAGATGTGTTTATAGATAGATATTGGTAAGTTAGTTATGGCTCTAGATATCTTTTCTCTTTGTCTATTCCTTGATAGATATCCATTATAAGACTCATCAAAGGTCCTATTCTACCTCATTCTTCATCCTCTTCCTCTAAAAGGCTCTATTTGGGAGAATCAAATCTAAACCAGATGTTAAAAGGTGGATTTTGAAGCTTTTAGATTGAAACAAAGCTCTATAGACCAGAATTTGGACATATCAAGCATAAACCTAAGATCAGTAACCTAGGATAAGATTCAAGCAATTGGAAAATCATCCAATTATCTTCATTTTACAAGAAATTTTAGACAAAGACTGTAAATAGCCCTTTACTACCTTGTACCTTTAATGTTTTATTTCTCTTTATTTAACCAATCTATGAGAATTTGGTTGAGCAATTGATTATTTTAATATATCTTTGACGTCTTATGCATGCATTGCCTCTACCAAAAATTAGTTACGGTATTGTGATGAACCCTTCTTGTAAAATCATAGGAATGAGAGCCTCAAGTTTTCCCTTATTTTAATAATAATTACTTGTATTATGAATATGTGATCTAAACTATGGTTGTTGCTAGCCAAATACTTATAAAGTCTAAGGAGCAGTTCATTATAGCATTATTCAATATGCTCAATTTATCATGTCATGTAGAACTTTGTTGATGTTAGTGATTCTGATTAAGTTTAGTGTTCAAAACATGGAATTAGAGGACCTAAGTATAAAGTTAAGCTAAGATTAACATAGTAGTAAATCTATCTGTTGAGCTAAAGAAACAACTAGAATTTAGATTCCCTAAAAAACACTACAAAATGCATTATGGAGATATGCATTGGGAAGGTAGAAATGTGCTTACCAACTAGCACAATCCAAGATGAGGTAGTCACAACATACTATAGAGGTATGGGGGACTAAGATCAGTGAGGATTGTCTTCTTACTATAGGGAGTACCAAACATCAATAGAAAATTTTGATGGTCGGTTAGTTAATATATTATTAATGAGTTATCTCTCATAGTACAACTGAAGGAGGAAGTTAAGCTAAGAGTTTTGACTCTCTACCTGAGTACCCAAGTTTAGAAGAGCAGTCCAATTTATTCAGCCAGTTGTTTAGCCATAATGAATAGACATGGGTGCCCCACTGTAGACAGGAGAGCTAGTTTAGTAAACTTAGAATCTCGGTTCTATTCTAGGTCTTATATAGTGAGATTATAGTTTGTTGTGATACTTTCACATGTTTTGGTACAATTTGTGTGGGTCCATCGAAAGGAATTAAAAGAGTAATGAAGGGATTTAATTGATTACCTTATTGTAGTTATCATCAGAATTCCTTCCATGTTGTATGGACTACAATTTTCAACAGCCATGCTTACACCCTTTTGAATTATAATTTAATTACTATTAAGTATGTGAATTATCATGGTTTCTTGATGAATTTACATGTACTATGATAGTATATCACACACTCCACTAAAACATCTTTGAAGTACATGTCTAGTTTGGTAGGTTGAGTCAGAAGTTTGTTTCCACATGGAGAAGATCAGCTAAGGTCTTGAGAGAAATAGCTAGTTTAGTTATATGGTCTGATATTCTTCCTCTAGTCCTAGGAATATGAGTGTGAAGATTGAGAGTAAGATTGTATATGTGGTATGTGGCATATATAAAGATGAAATCATTTAATTTATTTGATTTTGATGTAAAAAATAAACTCCATTGTAGAGTCTTCAAGTTATGTTGTTAATATGATGTTACTTAGTAAGTTTGCAAGATGTTTCATTTATTCTAGTTAAAGAAGAAAAAAGTTAAGGACGATATCATATAGTGATTAAAAATGGATGGTTATTTTAATCCCACTTTGATAGTCCTAAACCATGGTTATTCTATTTGGGTGGCATCAAAAATCTTGGTATCAAATCTTAGGATTCAGATAGAGATGGTAAGAGTCGTACAAGATTAGGTTGTTTTCCTCTTTAGACTACAATTCCTAACAGATATACTTTTGTTATAGATTTGTGTATGGAATGAAGAGGATGTGGTCATGTTGAAGAACAAGTAGTTAGGCATTATGGACCTGACCCTAAGATAATGGATGACACGCATAAACCGTGCATGCAAACGCAAGTATACGTATAAATGTAATATAGGTCTTATGAGGCCCGAGTCGAAATCAGGGAAATGTGAATTTTAGTAGACTACTACTAACTGGTTGCGATCAACTAAACTGATTAAAAGAGTTTGAGAGTTGTTGTAAAATAAAAGAAAATAAAATAAAACAGAACAATCGATTAAGGGTTTAGTTTAATCAATTCAAATGGAGATATTTAGGATTGCATTTTCACTACGGGTTTTCATTGTATGAATTTCCATATAGCTACTCAAGTTCATCTCTTAATCCGGGTAGTGGCATGTAGTCAGAATTGTCCACTATCGTGGTACAATTCATTACCTTAGTCTAGGTCGGTTCCACCATCGTAGTAACCTATATCCTAAACTAGGTGCATTAGAATCGACCTCTAGGTTTCCACCATTAATCGTACATCACCTTATTCAAGGGATTTGTTAATTAATGTGAATTTCGTCTCTTTTCAACCATTAATTCTTCTTTCAAAGTAATTAAAGGCATTATATTATCATTATGGTGATTAAGCATAGCAATATAATTGAGAAAATGAAAGCATACCACATATTTAGGAGACAAATTATGAATTACTATGATAAAAATGTCATACAATGCTTCCCCAAGCTACTCCCAGTCCTAAAGATTAAGGGGATTAGCCTCGCATGGTTGACAATGGAAAATACATAGGAGTAGAGAAGAAAAATATGGGAAACATGGAACAAACTCATGTAACCCCTTACACAAGGGTGTTCCTCGAGATCCTCCTCGAGAAATGTGCATTTTGCAGTCTTCCGGCAGCAAAATCACCCGTCGGAGGTGCCCAGATCGCTCAGTTGACGACCTTCATCTCTTGTCTCCTCTCTCTCTCCCTCCTTCTTGGATGTTGTGCAACACGATATGAGATCCCCCTTGGGACGGCCGTGCTCTTCTTAGGTCATAGGACCACTTTACAGCTCCGAAAAAGCTCAACCATCAGATTAAAACGCTCCGTTTTAGTGCAGAAAATCGCCAGATCCCAACGCTGTCGATAGTATCGACCCTCAGGTTGAGGGTATCGACCATGATACAGGTTTTTCCTTCCAAGATCACATTTTGGGGTTGCTTTCTGATAAAATGTCGATACTATCGACACCAGGGTTGATAGTATCGACTCTGGACAATGCAAAAGTGCCTAAAAAAGTGCTGAAACATGTGTATAAGTCCGAGGATTATATAAAATCATATAAATATGATAAAAGAAGTATAATTTGATGCAAAAATAGTTTAATGGCCAACTATAGTGAATTATGCAAATATAATCAAGAAAATGACAAATACATGCATAAAATAGATATAAAATAAGCCCATACAGTGACTCAAAACCCATGCATCAAATTCCCCTAAGCTTAAATCTTGCTCATCCTCGAGCAACAAAACTTTGGATCTGGTTGAGATAAGTCAGAAATAGGACATAAATACATGAAATGAATCTACATCATCCCCACTTTCTTTCCACAAACCGGCCCTCATTGACCATTGAACACTAACTGCCATCCAGGCGACCAAAGACCTATGTAAAAGATGTATGTCCCCCAATCAGTAAAACACTATCAATTAAAGCAGTTAATATGATAAACTCATTTGGTCCATACTTGATGCATCTTGTGATCTCCTATCTACATTGCTCATTTCCTAACTACCATCTAAATGGAATCAGATCTCCTGATATTAATGATTGAGGAGAATATCATGGGTGGCCTACCGATGGGAGCAACGGGTGCATGGGATAGGTGGTTGTGGAAGAGATGGAAGCACATAATAGTCAATCATGCAATACAAAAATTAATGACCTATCATGATGCAAAATGCAAGTGAAAATGTCCTAATGCTATATTTTTGGTGGAATGATGCATGCACTATCATTCTGTCTCAAGGTGAGATGGAATATCTAAGAAAACTACACCATGTGCTTACTCTTCTTAATTCTCTGGTGAGAACATGTTCCTTTCTCCCTCTTCTTCTTTATTATTTCTCAATTCTTTTTTTCTTCTTTTTTTTCTTCTCTTTTTTTCAATTTTTCTTCAATTTTTGTTTCAAGCCTTTTTTTCATAGATGACAATGAATTATTTGTCGGGCTCACTTCTTGTTACATAAATTATACATTTGAAGCATTCTATTTGGAGGGTATGGATCAAACTCACTACCTTTAATGTTTTCAGAGTAACATAAGATACATGGTGTACAATATGCTCAAAAGATGCAAATGCAACTACATAATGATAGTTATGCAATTAAATGACACGCACCTAAGGATAATGTGCATGTATAACTACTCTATCCTTTTTTTTCATTTTCATGCGAAAATATGTGAAAATAGTTGTAATGCAAGACCTATCTACATGGGATGCAATCAAAGAGTGAAAGACAGTAATGTGCTCCCATTTTTAATGGTGGAGTGTGAATGAAATTGAGGTGGATCAGATCACAAGACTAATTGACAAAACCCTCCAAAAATATCATATGTCCCTCTCTAAAGACCTGTGTACAGGGTAACTGAAGGATTTCTTTCTTAAACTTTAGTCTAAGGTCACGTCAGCATTTGGTCGGTTTGGGCTCAAACATCCTTGTCAATCACTTTTCCATGGACAATAAAGATGGTCATTCATGTCCCCATGTCCTGAAGCTGACTCACCCAAGCACTTCCTCAGTTATGCAACTCAATTACTAACAAGAATAAGCTCAAAAAGTTCTCAAAATGCTCACTTTTTATGTGCACACAACCGAAGAGTAAAACTCCCAATTGAAACCATGCATTTATTGCTCCACATATTACACTAGATAGATGTGGATCCTACAAAAGCAGTAAACCTAGAAATAAAAACAACTAATATATCAAAAGTAAAAGCAACATGAATAAGTAAGTAAAAACTAAGATAGAGGGTTGTTCCAAAACCCCCCCTAAGCTTGAATATGACTATGGCCTCATATTCAACATTCTCACTTAAGAGGTGGAACAGCGGTACCGTTCACTTTGAAGTGTGGTGAAGAAGGATGGTTAGATGCTCAAGTGGACCAAGTGATGCTTGCTATCTCCCTCCTTTTTGTGGCCCATTTTTTTGTCTTAGTGGTTCTAAGACGTGACTTGCTTCATCCATCTTTCCTCTGCAAAAAATGGTTTGAACAAATCTCGTTTTGATACCTTTTATGGTCTGTTTTATGTAGTTGTCCTGCAGGTGTCGATACTATCGACACAAGGTCGATGGTATCGACCCAGGATCACCAATTTTTCTGTATCGACGCATCTAAAAGCTTGGGAACTCAAAAGTGTCGATATGATCGACCCTAGGGTCGATGGTATCGACTTTACTGTCACCAATTTTTCTAAAAATCTTCAGGAATCTCGATACTATTGACACTAACACTACGAAAAATATGATCTTTAACTACAAAAAAAAATTGTAGCGAATACCCCAAAATTTGTAGCCAAAAGCATTGGCTACAATTATCCTTACACTTATAATATATAGCTAATACATGTGTTGCTAATTGTTTAGGCTACATTTTTCAAACTTGTAGTTAGTTATGCCTTTGGCTACAAATTCATATGTAACCCTAATTGTAGGTAAAAATGTCCTTACACATAAGCATGTAGTTTCCATTGTAGCCAAATGTATGACTACAATTCAATTTGTACCTATAACATGTAGGGAGAGATGATATTGGTTACAGTTTGTATTTGTAGTTCATGTATAGAAAAAATTAGTACTTGCTACACATGTAACTATAGCTAGTGTGTAGTAAAAGACACCATGTACTATACATACATATGTAGAGAGAGACATTATGTATCCAGTCAGTCACTTGCCAAATATAGAGGGGTTTTCAATAAGAAAATAGATGAATGTTAATTAAGATTGAGTTGTGCTTACAATGTCAACAATGATACTTTTATTTATATTTGAACAATGAGTATACATGGGGAGGACATTAACCTGGCCCCTATTTTACAATATGCATGGAAAAAAGACACATGTATACAATATCTTCTTCTGACTACATCTATCCACTGTAGACTACAAAGCACAATATAAAGAGAGCTCATCTCCCTTAGTTCATCCACCTAATTCACAATGAGTTCAACAACCCTATGAATCTCAGCTTTAGTGGTGAATCTTCCAATCACAAACATGATAGAGGTATGTGACATGTCCTCATCAACTCCCAGAGCTCTCAACACATAGGACTGAGCACAAGAGTTTTAGCCTTTCCTGTTGGCAACGTCATGTAGAGGTTCTTGTATGGTTAGTTTTGGTTGGAAAATCCCCTAGATCAGAACATATTGGCATTTCTTCTCATAATCCATACTTTATGTACTTTTGTATGTTGTGGATCTCAAGCGCCATCAAGTTGATGGTAGCATCCACTTTGTGCAAACCACCATGGATACCTACAAAGAAACATACAAGTTTTGAGATATAGCTCATGAAAGAAATAAGCAAACATAGTTTCTCCTACTCATAACTTACCTATTCCATAACTTGTTTTCTCCCAGTGAATGAGAAGTATGAAGTGAATGAGAAGTATCAATGGGCTTCATGCCTTCAGTTTTCTACAATTCAATATATAGTCTAGTTGCCCCGACGACGATTTGTGAACTGCAAGAATTTAAATGGATACTAACTGAATATCTACTGGCACAAACCCTCTTCTAGATTTGATGAACTATTAACATTGTGTCATGCCCCCATTAACTTGTTTCCATCATGTTTCTAGCTCTTCTAATTCGTGACCAATAGATGGGCAATCTGGAATTGCAACAATGATGCTAGTTTCAGTGAAGATATAAATCGAACTACAAGAATTTACATTGACATTTTAGTGAACATATAAATCGAACTGCAAGAATTTACATTGACATTTCAACACCTTAGTAGAATAGCCAACGAAGCTTGAACTAGAGGAATTCGTGACCAATAGATGGGCAATCTGGAATTGCAGCAATGATGCTAGTTTCAATGAAGGGGAGCCTACATTTGACTATAAATATTAAGGAAAGAACTGATTACAGAAAGGATAACCAGTAGGTACATGAGAATTAGTAAAATCACAATGCCCTTTACTAAGTTTATCAATTATCCTTTCATGATTCTGCAAAAGAAAGCATGAGTAACAAACATGAGTGAGTTAGAGTTAATAGACATCTTCCACCCATCATCATCTGCTTCTCTAGTAGATGGGTCGACCTATTAGTGATAAGATTCAAAGTGAATAGAATCAAGTATACAACGTCAAGTAATAATCAATACTACAAATCACATGTCCCATAAATGGGCACGATTGTGAGAAAGGTAGAAAACCTCCACTTGAAGGGCTATCCTTTAGAAGAGTTGATGGTTGTAACCAAACCTGGTCTCCAACATAACAATGCAAGTGTAAGGAAAAACAACTGAGCTAACCTTCATGCCAGGAAAAGTGGTACATAAACACACAATTACTAGTTCATTATGATATCTCTTAGCATCTGAAAAATTAATAAGTCCCAAGAATAGAAGTGCCTATATAGCCCAAGAACCAGATGCCAACTCAAGAGTATGGAAAAATCAAGTCGGCATCAAAGACAGAAATATGAAAGATCCTAGCTCAACATATGAGATCTGAAGAACCAACACCTTTACATCATAACTGAAACAAATTTGAAGTCAACCACACATATAATAACAAATAGAAGCCCCTATGCCAAGTCTAAAAAAAGTGAGCCAACCTACGTACTAGAAACAACAATGCACATCCAAATACACTGTCCACCACAGTTTGATCTCCTATTGATGATACTACAGGATTCTCTAAGAATAGCCTTTGTGACAAAGGAAATTGGGCAACATTGTAGACTTCCCCAAGAAAGAAAATTTAGGAGAAAGGAGACTGACCATGCAATATGAGAAAATAGACTGACTGTGTTAAAGTTCAGGCTATATATCATGCAGTGAAGATGTGATCACCCGATCAATAAAGTCTTCAACTTTAGGTGGATGGAGCATAACCATCAATATAATCAGAGTTAAGCTTAAAAACATATGATGTAAATTTAAGAAAAAAGAATAGAAAATTTACCGATTTTATACGTAGTAACAAACTGTCTCAAGATTATCTGCCCATACTAGCATACTTGATCATGGTTTTGTGTTGATTCAAACAACAAAAGTTTAAACAGAAACAAAATTCTACCTATAATTGATAGACTTTACAGTCAAATGTACGATATCCAGAAGATAGTAAACATATTACAAGATGATGAGTGTTGATATTAACCAAAGTGAAACTCAAATTTGTAGAGTAGCAATTCTGTAGAGATAATTGAATAGTAGGAGAAAAAACATATGTGGTATTCGGAAACCCAATTCTAGAAAGTTTAACATCTTTCGCATTCTTGGTATTGCATGTTTCTATTCATTCATTCAAGAAAATGACTAAAATTATGGGAAGAGAGAAATATGCACGTTTATTCAATTGTTCAATAAAGGAATCGTTTTCTTTATGACGTGCATGGAGACCATAAATCTGCAAAACAGATCCCTTCCCTATCAAATTCAGCTGTAGTCCTGTATAGTTCAGGTCAACAGTTTGAAATAAGGGACTAAAATAGAGATCATTCACATTTTTCACCTGTAAGTCATGTGTGCCATTTATGTGATGATGTCAATCAGCTAATATCTGCAATTTAGAAGGAAAATCGTTCATGTATTGTAGATGACAATTTGAATGGACAGACAATCGAGACAAAGAATCCAGCAATATGAAAATCATATCCATATTAGGTGAATGAATTAGTGGCTCTGGCAATGTCATAAGATAATGAATGTCGAACTAAAGAAAAGTAATTCAAAGCTCGTGATATGCTTGGCCACAGTGATGGCCTTCTCCAATGTGAAGTCCTAGATATGAAAAATAGGGAATATACTAAACAAGTTCATCACAATGATGAAAAAGATTAAGAAACATTTGAAAGGTTAAGGTAATAGTATTGACATAAAAGAAAATGTAGATCTGAACCCACTATAATTTGAGCTTGGTTAATGGTCTACCTAGCATGCAAATTGTTTCTAAGGCATGCAGTCTTGTGGTCCAGTTCCATGTAATTACTTATGACCAGCCATTGTGTGAGTATTGCACATCAGAGAAAAAAGAAAGGAAAAATACCTCTATAAATAAGCTCAGGACAATATGCCATTAGCCCATACAACAGAATATAGGTAGCAACCAGGTTCCCGACAGAGAGGAAGTGAGAAATTGATAGCCTGCAGATCATGGAAACAATAATAAGTAGATCATGGGAAAGAGAAACAAGCAGAATGTTATCCACTCACCAGAATTTAGTTACCAGACAGGTGAAAAATGCAGCAGCTGCTACAGTTGTCTGAAGTGCATACATGATGATATGCAGAGCATACCACTAAGGTATCGGCTGCTTCGCTGGAGCAACGACAGAAACAAACCACGCCCAAATGGGGCACGGTTCGTCTGCACAGTTTTATATGGGTTCAACGGCGATCTGGCACTTCGTTTCCACACTGCTAATTGCAACTTCGTCAAACCAAACAAATGGATTCGAAAAAAGCAGGCGGATGCAACTCGTCTACTTGGTTTGCGCCTCAACCAAACGAGCCCTTAGATAGTTAGAGATGATCATCGTGGAAGAGCTGCCCGAGAAGTCTGAGATGGAGGAAGGGACATGGGAGGGGAGGACTTGGCCTTCCTCTGCAGGAAGGACGCAGCCCGTCACAGAGAGGGTCGTCGTGCGGGAGGTGATGCCGAGAATCATCGTGGAAGGGCTACCCACTATCCGGCATGGTCGACCTTCAATCTAAACACCCACCCCGCTGCTCCGACGGATTCGGGATCAAGGCACCCCTACGCCCTGCCGCTGCCCCATGCAACTAGGACGAACGATGCCAACTGTGATGGACCTTCTGGGAGAGCCGTCGGCATCAACCTCTACACTGATGACCTCCAGCGGCGAGATCATGGTCGAGCACGAGCTTTCACACTCCCCTTTCTAGTGCGTGACTCCGGGGGAGGCCCCGCTCCAGCCGCCACCCCTAGGTTATAAGGCTCCTCCGGATTCGTTCATCTGACCAATTATCATGCCATGAAATCCATGACTCGCAAAAGAGCTACCCACTAGAATAATCAAATAAAGGATAGGGGTGACTGATGAGAAAGTACATATTTTGTGGTTGGGGAATCAGCCATTTGGAATCACTGCTTATGATACAAGGAGTTCAAATGAGAGGAATTAAAAGATTCATGCAGGAGTTGTGAAATTTTGAGTAGTGGGCATTCCTGCGTACAGGCCAATTTATTTGGATTATGAAATTAAAATGTAAGCATGTAATTACATGTGTAGCGGGTATGTAGTTATTAGTTGAATCCATTATTAACTACAATTGCTTTAGTTATATTTTAAATTATTGTAAGGAAAATGGTATTAAACTACAAATATGATGAATGTAGCTAGATAAAGTGTAGTTAATTCCTACTTTTTTTGTAGTGTAAGGTCGATGGTATCGACTTTTCTTCAGCGTTTACTGATCCAAACTCGATACTATCGACATGGGTGTCGATAGTATAGACCTTAACATTCTGCACACTACAAAACACGAGTTAGGGTACCATTTTTACAAAAATTATCAAAACCTAAGAAAAAACTAAGTACATAAACATAAAAGAACATAACCAAACATAAAAATGAACCAAAAGTTGGATTGCCTCCCAACAAACGCCCTTGTTTAATGTCCTAGGCTTGTCATAAAGATACCTTTAACCTAGGTTGTCAAGAGATGTCTCCAATGAGTCATGTGGTAATTTGAATTTAACTCTATCATCACCAATCCCAAGTGTCAAGTAACCTCGCCCAATGGCAGTGATTACATCAGCCGTAGCTTGGAATGACCTTCCCTATAGAATCTCACCTCCTTCCAACTCATGCATGTCCATGACCACAAAGTCAACAAGGAAGATGAATTTGTCGACCTTGACTAGCACATCCTCGCATATACCTTGTGGCTTCACAATGGATCCATCCGCCAATTCAATAGTCATGGAAGATTTCTTTAGTGTCTTCAATCCAAGCTTTTGAAACATGGACAGTGGCATAAGATTAATGATTGCCCCTGAGTCACACTGTGCTTGTAGAAAATGTTGGCTGCCTATGGAACATGGGATGTAGAAACATCCTGGATCTTTCCTCTTCCTTGGTAGTCGTCCTTGGATTATAGAACTCACTTTTTCATCAACAACACAAATGTCAGCGTCTTTTATCTGCCTTTTCTTGGTGATTATGTCCTTGATAAACCGTCCATATGCTGGAATCTGTTCTATCATTTCCACTAACAGAATATTAATATGGAGCTTCCTAAACATCTCGAAGAATTTCTTGTAGTGCCTTTACTCTTTCTTCAGCCTCAGACTATCCGCGAAAGACACATTTGGGTCCTTCGCTCGCTTGCGTGGTGGCACATATGGAACTTTAGGGGTCTCCTCCCCTAAGCTTGCTTCAACACCACCTTCTAGGATATGATTTGACACATCATCTATGGATGGCATGACTTGTGGCTGCTCCCCTCTCTCAGTGACTATAGCTTCACCATGATGCATGGCCTTCAC
Organism: Alisma plantago-aquatica; assembly: GCA_963693085.1. Classification (NCBI taxonomy): domain Eukaryota; kingdom Viridiplantae; phylum Streptophyta; class Magnoliopsida; order Alismatales; family Alismataceae; genus Alisma; species Alisma plantago-aquatica. The sequence continues at coordinate 595,528,559 of OY856409.1, forward strand.
CTACTCCTCTTGCCTAGGTGTGGGCATGGCCGCGATGTGCTCTTGGCAGATTTTTCTGAATGGAAAACATCTTCCTGGTAGTCCATAATGACTGTGAGGATATGATATTCTTGGTGTAGCCTCCGTATCAAAAATCATTTTTCTTTTGTCCTGGACCTCCACTACCAGGGGCTCTGCCTCAGAAATCACAGATATATATATATTTCACTTGATGATGTGCTTGAACAACATCTGCATTCCCAGCCTGTCTTTGTTGATTTGTATGCTTCATTGCCGCCACTTCATTGGAAATTTGGGTCACAGTCATCTCTAGTGCCCTCATTTGTGCTTCATGACTTTGCAATGTCTTCCCAAATTTATTCAAAATCTCGCCCTGAGACTGTAACTGCTTGGCGAATGTACTCGTCATCTCTTGATTTTGTTTCACCACCTGGCTAAGCAATTCATTGTTCTTTTCCTCTAGGCTAGGCTATAGCTTCTGAAAATTTTGTTCCTTCCTCCAATCATAATTGTTATTTCTATATCCCTATTGATGCATATACTTTGCATGTGCTTCATCATCAGACCCATTGTCCTCTTTCTCTAGCAGCTTCTTTGCTATAAGATCCAACTTGTCATTAAGCACTTTGATAGCCCTTGCTTCATGTGTAATGCCAACCTGCTCAGGTGCATCTCTTTCACCCCAAGACTGCTTTTTGGACATGTTCCTTAGAATCTCCCAACACCTTGTGCATGTGTTGTTCAAAAAGAAACCAAAACCTGCTGAGTCCAAATTGCTCCTATCATGTTCATTTAGGGTGAAGTAGAAAATTTTAACTTGCTTCTCCTTGTCTAAGCTGTGATGTGGACACTTCCTCAGCATGATTTGGAAGCGCTCCCAAGTTTCAGAGTATGTTTCACCGGCTCGCTGGATGAAGTTGTGTATCTTCCTCACTAGATCATTTTTCTTTTCAGGTGGAAAGAACCTCTCAAAGAACACCTCAACCATATGATCCCAAGATTCAATGTACTCATCATCCAGATTGTGCAGCAATTCCCAAGCATTGCCCGCTAAAGAACTGGGAAAAAGTTTCAGGTAGAGTGTCTCTTGTGGGAACCTATCAATCTTTATCATATCACAATTTTCCACGAACGTGCTGATGTGGGTCACCGGATCCTCATTTTTAAGTCCATGGAAAGCCTGCGATTTGACCAACTAAATAAGCCCTGGATCAATCTTGTAACTGAGTATGTTGATAGCTTGTTTCTTGATTGGCCCCTTCTGCACAGAAGAAGAAGAAGCCTTAATCCTTTCCCAGATCGTCTGCTCCTCATTTTTCACTCTGTCACCCATTATTACTTTACTAGTACCTAAAATTTCAAATGGTAGTGTATGAACCGGTACTAATAAGATTTGCAATTCAGTTCAAAAAATGAAAAGAAAAAAAATTTACAGGAATTAAAAGTGGCCTAGTGTGGCCACTCGCAGCACTCATAGTGCTAAAATTCACCATTTCCCCGGCAACGGCGCCAAAAATTTGACACGTGTAAATCATGCGTGCAAACACAAGTATACGTATCAATGTAATATAGGCCTTGTGAGGCCCGAGTCGAACTCAGGGAAACGTGAATTTTAGTAGACTATTACTAACTGGTTGCGATCAGCTAAACCGATTAAAAGAGTTTGAGAGTTGTTGTAAAATAAAAGAAAATAAAATAAAATAGAGCAATCGTTTAAGGGTTTAGTTTAATCAATTCAAATGAAGATCTTTAGGATTGCGGTTTCACCGGGGTTTTCATTGTATGAATTTTCATATAGCTACTCAAGTTCATCTCTCAATCCGGGTAGTGGCCTGTAGTCAGAATTTTCCACTATCGTGGAACAATTCACTACCTAAGTCTAGGTCGGTTCCACCATCATAGTAACATATATCCTAAACTAGGTGCATTAGAATCGACCTCTGGGTTTCCACCATTAATCGTACATCACCTTGTTCAAGGGATTTGTTAATTAATGTGAATTTCATCTCTTTTCATCCGTTAATTCTTCTTTCAAAGTAATTAAAGGAGTTATATTATCATTATGGTGATGAATCATAACAATATAATTGAGAAAACAAAAGCATAACACAGATTTAGGAGACAAATTATGAATTACTATGATAAAAACGTCATACAATGCTTCCCTAGGCTACTCCCGGTCCTAAAGATTAAGGGGATTAGCCCTGCATGGTTGACAATGGAAAATACATAGGAGTAGAGAAGAAAAACATGGGAAACATGGAACAAACTTGTGTAACCCTTGACACAAAGGTGTTCTTGGATATCCTCCTCGAGAAATGTGCGTTTTGCAGTCTTCCGGCAGCAAAATCGCCCGTCGGAGGTGCCCTGATCGCTCGGTTGACGGCCTTAATCTCTTGTCTCCTCTCTCTCCCTCCTTCTTGGATGTTGTGCAACACGATATGAGATCCCCCTAGGGACGTCCGTGCTCTTCTTAGGTCATTGGACCACTTTACGGCTCTGAAAAAGCTCAACCGTCGGATTAAAACGCTCCATTTTAGTGCAGAAAATCACCAGATCCCGACGATGTCGATAGTATCGACCCCCAGGTCGATGGTATCGACCATGATATAGGTTTTCCCTTTCAAGATCGCATTTTGGGGTTGCTTTCTGATAAAATGTCGATACTATCGACACCAGGGTCGATAGTATCGACTATGGACAATGCAAAAGTGCCTGAAAAAGTGCCGAAACATGCGTATAAGTCCGGAGATTATATAAAATCATATAAATATGATAAAAGAAGTATAATTTGATGCAAAAAGCGTTTAAAGGCCAACTATAGTGAATTGTGCAAATATAATCAAGAAAATGACAAATACATGCATAAAAAAGATATGAAATAAGCCTATAAAAGTGACTCAAAACCCATGCATCAATGGATAAAGGTGGAAATGATATAAATGAGGCAGTAAGGATGCATCATATCTTTTGAAAGGCAAAGGATAAATACAATATGGACATGAGGTCTTCAAATTATGGAAAGGAACTAATTAGATCCTACGAGATGTTGAAGAAGATTGGTAAGACTAAGTTTTCTTAGTAAACATACCCAATAGTCACAGATGTATTGCTCTGCAAAGTGGAAAAAGTTTTCTGCATAATGGAGTTCAGAAGATAAACCATGTTGCTTGTCTACTTAAAGGAGTTGTAAAATTATGGTGGCATAGAGTAGAAGATAAGAGGATAAATATAGTTATGAAATGGGAGGACTTTTTCAATTAGTTTCACTTGAAGTATTTTCCTCCTACCATCCCAAACAATAAGATTAAGAACCCAGAAGCATTAGATTAGACAAAATTATAGTTGGTGAGTATAAGGCATATTATACATGGTTGCTTTAGTTTTTTCTACAACTTGCACTAGATGATATAGATAAATGTAATAGATTTAAGATGATTTAAGACTAGAAATTAGATACATCAAATCAGCAGTTGGCCGAAGGGATGCAGAGGACTTCAATGAGTTTGTAGAGGAAACAAGATGCATTTAAGAGTTAGTTAATGCTGGTTAAAATTCTGAGGGTAGTAAAACATATAAATGTTTTAGTAGAGGAGGACATAGTAATGGTGGATATAGAAGAGGTGGTGGATTCTTTTCTAAAATAGGACAAGGTCTTGGTTGTTTTGGAAGGTAATGATGTAGTTCAAGCAAGGTTTTATCTTCCCATAGTAGAGGATTTTTATGTCCTAATGATGGGATACACCACCTAGGTGGGCACGTTCATCAAGGCCTTTCGGTACATCAACAGTAGTGGTAGGTCCACAAAGACAGGATGCAACTCTGTGTGACACCTGTGGTAGGTTACACTCTGTTCAATGTTATGGAACAAGTTTTAAAGGATGTCACTACTTTGGATAGATGGGATATTTTAAGAGGATGACACTACTATGTCCTAAGCTTTAGGTAACACCAACTCAGAGTTCACAGTTGCACGTTCACACATCATGGTGCCAGACTCTAGGTAGGGGAGAAAGTTTTTCAGTGGCTTCAGACTCTAGAGGGGGTAGCACTTGGTACTAGTAGTGAACAATGAGGTCACTGTGGTAGAGGCATAGCTACATGACGTTTCTTCCCTATGAAAACCAGAAAGAGTAGTCTCACCTAGAGTTGTGACATGTGTGATACTTCTCTTTAACAAGATTTTAGTTACAATTTTGATAGATCCAGGAACAACCCATTCTTTTATATAGAGATCATAAGTTAGTGGATTCAAACTTCTAACTCAAGATTTGTCTTATGAATTATTGTTGAGAGTACCCTTAGGTGAGATAACGGTTTTTACAGAAGTTTATCCTAAATTCCTTTTGAGTTTAAGTATATATACTATAGTGGTTGATATCATAAATTACAAATTAACTCTTTTCAAATTATTTTGGGTATGGATTGTGTTAACACATTCCATGTCCAATTGGATTGTTGGAAGAAAGAGGTTATCTTTCAACGAGGTGGCTTTTCATGTGTCTTCATCAAATATAGACAAAGTCTTAACCATGTGCATAATATCAAATGTTGCAGCAAATAAGTTGATGAAAAAAGTGTGTAGGGAATTTTAGTAAATGTGATGGATGCTATGAATGAGAAAAGAACAATTAATGTAGAGGATGTTCATCTAATATGTAAGATTCCAATTTTTTTCTTGACGCTTCATGAGGTTTACCTCCTGATGAGATGTTGACTTAGAGATACAAATAATACCTAGTAGTCACCTAGTAGCTTTACCAGCTTATAGAATGGCTCATGCATAGTTAAAGGAGTTAAACACTTAGTTACAAGAGTTACTGGATAATGGTTCCATTCAAACTAGTACATCATCTTGGGGAGCTATGATGCTTTTGTGAAAAATGATGGAACTATGTGGTTTTACATAGAGTATCGACAATTGAATAAGAGAACCATTAAGAACACATATCCTCTTCCTAGGATTGATGATCTATTTGATCAGTTGTGTGGAGTAACCATCTTTAAAAAATAGATGTCAGGTCAGCGATTATTAATTAAGGAAAAAAGACATCAGATGTACATATATCATCATTCATAACAAGGTATGTGAATTATAAATTTTTAGTTATGTCTTTTGGAATGATGAATATGTTGGTAAAACTTTTATGGACATGATGATTAGAGTATTCAAAACATAATTAGAACAAATTCTAGTAGTGAAGTGGTATTCTTATATATTCTAGAGATGCAAAACAACATGAGAAAAATGTGAGAAAGCCATGTATTTGTTGAGAAAACATCAACTTTATGCTAAGTTTAGCTAATGTGACGTTTGGTTGGTGGAAGTTTCTTTTCTTGGACATGTCATATTAGGATAACGAGATAGTGTAGACCCGAAAAAAGTGGAATTTCTTCTTCAATTGGAGCAACCAACAACCCCTACTAAGATTAGAAATTTTCTAGGGTTAGCTAGGAATTATAGGAGGTTTACAAGGAAATTTTGTGTTTTAGAATCACCTCTTACACATTTAACAAGGAAGGATATGCCTTTTGTTTGGTCCAAAACATATGATAAAAGTTTCTAAACATGAAAGAAGAAGTTAACTACAATAATAGTGTTACTTTTACAAGAGGAAAATAAGGGTTATGTAGAAAGACACGGGATGCATTCTTGTGCAAGAAGGCAATGTAATGGCTTATGCTTCTAGACATCTCAAGAAGAATGAAGAGAGTTATTATAAGGTTCCAGGATTTGAGTCCTCAGATAAAATGATCTTAAAAGGAATGATTGGACTAACCATATCACCAAGGTGTACCTTCTTTTTAGGTAGCTCATCACTTAGAACTCTATAGTTAACCTTACTCCACTTGGATAGTACTAGGATGGGTGACCGGTGAAGAAGTTGATCACATCTTGTGTGTGAGTGAGGACAAAAGTGCACAATCAAGACCAATGGTGATATGTGGGGCCAATCATCATTCTTGATACTCTACTACAGCCTTGGACATTGGTCCCAGGTGTTACAATTATCCAACACATGGTCTTCAACTGGTGGTGGTAGTAGTAGTAGTAAATGCCTTGAAGACATGACGTCATTATCTCTATGGTGAGTAATGTCAGTTCTTTATTGATCATAGGAGTTTGAAGTACATATTCACACATGACTTCATTTTTTGTGGTATGTGTAAGAAAAGAATTATTGTCCAGAATGAGAGAGATGAATTTATATTTTAGTGTGTCATAATAAAGTGGGATAATAGAACACATTCAAGCTAGACTTTCATTCTATGGCCAAATCAAAGAGTTTCAATAGATTGATAGTGAATTGAAGTAGATCATGGATGTTATGACAAAAGGAAAGAAGGCACAATATAGATACACATATGTTGGGTCATTATATCAACATGATAGATTGTGTGTGTTAGATGATGTTGAGTTAAAGAAGTAAATTCTTGAGGAAGCCCATTCTTCTATGTATGTAATGCATCCAGGTAGTTCCAATATGTACATAAACCTCAAGGAGCTATTTTGGTGTCTAGGTATGAAGAGAGGTGTGGCTGAGTATAAAACCAAGTGTGGTGTGTGCCAACGAGTCAAGGCTAAACACTAGAAGCAAGCAAGTACCCTACGACCACTTTTTATTCCTATGTGGAAATGGTAACATATCACCATGCACTTTGTGGTAGGGTTACCTAGAACATCTCATGGCTATGACTCTAAATGAGTGATTATGTATAGATTAATCTAAATCTATTCATTTTCTCCCTGTCAATGTCTACATAGATGAGACAATTAGATTGCATGAAATACCAGCCACTCTTATAACTGACATGGATCCTATCACATCTAAATTCAATAATCATCTACATCGTTCCTCGAAAACATGTTTGAATTTTAACACATCATTTCACCCTTGAATAGATGATCAATCATAATGGAAAATTCAAACCTTTGAGGACATGATGAGAGTATGTGCATTCAAATTCAAAAACCTATGGGATAATCATCTAAGTCTTATTGAAATTGCATATAATAATAGTTACTATTCCAGTTTGGCATGGCCACTTATGAAGTTCTGCATGGGAGAAAATGTAGATCTCCCAATAGTTGGAGAAAATGAATGAAAAGATATCTATGATCAAACAATAACTAAAGGTTGCACGGGATAGATAGAAAGTTTATGCAGATAACGAACATGATAGCTTCAGTTTGAGGTTGGGGATGAGGTTTCACTTAAAAGTATCACCAAAAAAAGGTGTGCTGAGGTCTATAAAATGAGGTAAGTTAACCCCTAGACTTATGAAACCCTATTCAATTATTAAAAGAATTGAACCACTAGCAAACAAGCTTGAGTTTCCTCCTAAGCTAGCCAATTTACAAGATGTTTTCTTATGTATACATTGTAAAGAAATGTCACATAGACAAAGAGAAGATCTATATCTAGATCCAGTACATCTAAGAGAGGATGTATCCTATGTTGAAGGTCCTTTATGAATTCGAGATCGTAGAATTAAGAAGCATAGAAAGAGGAAGATATATCTATTGAAGGTGCTTTGGATGAATTATGGTGTAGATGAAGCTACATGGTAGTTAGAGTTAAAGATGTGTAAACAGTATCATTTCATCTTCTAGGAATTTTGAGGCAAAATATTTATTAGAGGGAGAGATTGTTACAACACATATTTTGTCTTATCAGTAATCCTAGGGATAAAGATATCAAAATGTAGTTGTGCATTATTTAGTACCTTAATTAACTTATATTTTATTATGGACTTATTTTATTTTGATCTTATCTAAGAAAAGAAAAAATCAAGATTTGTGCATACTATGAGATTTGAGCTTTAGTTGATATAAGAATAGAGAAAACATGTATATGAGTAGATAATTAAAAATGCTTGAGGAAATAATTAATAAATAATTTATATCTTAAGATTTTCGAAAATACTTAATTTAAAATTTTAGATAATTTAATAATGGATTCAATTCAGAAGAATGGATGAAATCAGAGTTAAAATGATAGAGTTATGGCAATTTTAGAAACATGTTCAGAACAAACATTAGTCTGCACTTTTTTCGGGCTATGTATACCAATGCATGGCTTGATAATGATGTAGACTGATGGCCATACAAGTTGATGGTCATACAGACTGATGACTAATCAATAGGCATAAATACCAATGACCATGTAGACTAATGATGGGTCAATTGCCACACAGACTAACGACTACTCTGACCGAAGGCCATGTTGAATGACGATTGGTCAGAAGCCACACATACCGAAGGCCATACAGATTGATGACCCGTTTGTAGCCACACATACCAACATCCATGCAGACAGTTGAGAAGGCCAAAGTCATCATAAAACAACAAAGATGAAATGTCTTGTCGCCCAATATAATCAATCACTAAAATGACTATATATATATATATATCAAATCAATAATAAAATTATTTCAATAGATTCATATCTTAACTTTTCACACAACCAGAGACCTAAACCACATAAAAGGTCAACAAGAAGGCGACTACTAGGGAGTCTTTGGGGAATAACACAATGAATAAGGGGAACAAAGACCTATCCATATATCAGTTGAGGTAAGTTAATTTTGGTCGTAGATTTCTTTTCTCTAAATATCTTTCTTAATAGAAATCCAGTACAAGCCTCATCAAATGTCTTCTTCTAACTCCCCTCTTCATCTTCTTCCTCTAATTGGCTATATTCAAAACAACATATATAACATTGGGCTTTTCAACGTGAAGTTTAAACATTTTAGCTCAAACCCAAGATCTGTACACAAAATATAGAGATATCAAGCATAGATATGAGACCAATAATGTAGGATCAGATCCAGTTGAGTGTAAAATCATCCCTTAACAATTATTCTATAAAAAGTTAAGCCAATAATCATAAAAAGTGTTTATTGCCTTGTACATTTAATATTGTTTTGATTTATTTGCCAAGTTATGGTAGTTGAGAAAATGATCGGTTTAACATATGCATGATGTATTATAAGCACATTTAGCTTCGGAATAAACATTCAGTGGTATTTTAGTGAAGCCTAATGGTAGAATCGAAGGCACCAGAGCCCTAGGTCTGCCCTAAATTCTATAACTATAAATTGTAGTATGAATCTGCAATTTAACTGATGGTTATTTCTAGATAGATATTTATGAATCCCAAAGAGTATCTCATTTGAGTATTATTTAATATTCTCAGTTTATTAGTCCAAGTATAAGTTTATTGATTCCAATGATTCAGATTAAGTTCAGTGTTCAGAAAATGGAAGTAGAGGCCTTAAGCACAAAGATAAGATAAGAATAATATAGTAGTAAAACTACCAACGAAACTAAAGAATTAAATAGAATTTAGATGACCTGACCACCATAGAATCCATCACATATGTCTACATTGTGAAGGAGGAAACATGCTTACCTGATTGGAAAATTTTAGGATGAGGTATTCTGAGCATACCATAGAGGTAAATGAGAGTATGACTAGTGAGGACATCCTAGTGAGGTTCCCAATACTAAGCAAATATTTTTGTGGTACACAGTACAATTTAGTTAGTTTAGAAATTGTTCAGTGAGTCATACCTTATGGAACCACTGATGTAAGAAGTTATGAGGACTACTTTGACTCTTCACTTGAGTACTCAAGTTTAGATAGACCTTTCAAATGGGTGGGTGGATTGGGTTTGAGTTGGGTCATTTTGGGTTTGGGTCTCGCATGTGTGGGTTAAAAAGACCCAATGTTAAATGGGTGAAGAAGTAACACGCTCAAACCCGACCTAGCGGGTGGCAGATTTCCCACGGTTGCCCATATAATATGTGCACATTGAAAAGATATTACTATTTTCTACTCTACAAGAAAAATTAGAATGATTCAAATGGGTGGGTGGATTGGGTTTGAGTTGGGTCATTTTGGGTTTGGGTCTCGCATGTGTGGGTTAAAAAGACCCAATGTTAAATGGGTGAAGAAGTAACACGCTCAAACCCGACCTAGCGGGTGGCGGATTGCCCACGGTTGCCCATATAATATGTGCACATTGAAAAGATATTACTATTTTCTACTCTACAAGAAAAATTAGAATGATTCATTAACAATTTTTGGTTTCAACATAGAAAAATAAAGAAAACCTTCCACTACTTTTTGTGTCAAACATAATGTAATATCCATTTTGATGTTCTAAAATAAATTGTAAGAAATAAAAAGAAAACAACTATTTCTACAATGTAAAATTAAAAAAATGATACAAATTTACAAACAGCACAATACATCACCATAAGAACAATACATTTTATCATGTTATGTTAAAAGATCTTGATGTATCATGTTCTTATGATTGTCTACTTCATAAAGTAGAAAAAAGAATATCATTATTACAGTTGAATATAAAACATGTGTTACACTATATGTTCATTAACATAAACAACAATATATAGCATAACTACTTTGTGTCTATAAGTATAAACAATTCACAAAGGATATCGATCAAGAAAGTTAGACTTTAACTCTTTACATTTTATACATTACACGTCATCAATTTAGTTGTTTGATAAATGTATGGGCGTATATTAAGAGTTGTATAGTTAATATATTTATATTAATTTACTATTTAGTTAAATGGGCACCCGTGAAACCCATTAATAAAGGAGAGGGTATGGGTTTGGGTGATTTCTAGCAGGTGGAAAATTTCTTCATCCAAACCCTACTTAAATGGGTCGACACGTGGGTGCCTGTATATTTTGACCCAGGTTGACAAGTCCAGGTTTAGAGGAGCAGTCCAATTTATCCAGCTAGTTGTTTAGCCACTAAGGCCAGACTTGGTGAACCTTAATGTAGTTCGGGGAGCTAGTTTAGCATAGTTAGAGTCTTGTGTCTTATACAATGAATTTGTAGCTTGTTGTGATACTTAATCATGTTATGATACACTTCATGTGGGTCCAGGGCATAATAAAAGGGAATAAAAGACTAGTGAATGGATTGCAGTTATCATTTAATCTCTAGACATGTTGTATGAATTATAGATTTCAACTGTTATACTTAACTCTTCTGAGTTATAATTCAACTACCAATACATATATATATATATGTGTGTGTGTGTGTATATATATATGTATTATAGGTTATAATGGTTTCTTGATGACTTTCAACACATTGAGCCAGTAGCTCACACAGTCTAGTAAAGCATTGTTTAGGTATAAGCCTGGTTCAACATGAGGGGTCACAAGCTAGTATCCACCAAGACTTGATCAACTGAGGTCTGGAGAGAAATATCTATTTTAGTTAGATGGTCACTTATTCTTCCTCTAGTCCTAGGAATGTGAGATTGAAGATTGATAATAATTTTATAATATGTCGTACTGAATGTATATTAAATATGGAACTAATTTTCTTTCATTGATTTTGATGTAAAGATTAAACCATTTGTTGGACTCATGTTTCTACTTTGTTTATCTGTTGTTACTTAGTAAGTCCGCAAGATGATTCATTTATTTGAATTAAAGGAAAAATTCAAGCCTGGTTTCAATTAATGGTTAAAATTGGATGGTTAGTTTAATTCCTCTTTGACAAACCTAAACCCTAGTTTGTGGGTTTGGGTGGCATCAACGTCTCTAAAAATATATATTATTCAAAGACATGGCATTATCTCTAGACTTAATTTACAATTTCACTTGATTGTATTTTCTTTTAGTTAAAAATCAATTATTATCATAAAAAATGAGGAGATTGCTAACCCAAGGGCAGAACATAGACTAATTTTAAAGTATGATGTATTTCTTATTAATGTTGTTAACTATTATATTATGTGTTACAGGATCATATGAGTAAGAAAATTTCAAATGGACACATAACATGCTATGAGAAAATACTTAGTTGTATTTTATTGCAAAATATTGCTAAGTATAGTAAAAATTTAATTTATCTTATACTTTATAAAAATATTAATGTAGATGAGTCTAACAGACCATTTTGTCTTAGTTCTATCCATAGGGAGAGATATACATCTCTATATTTATTATCTTGTGTGTCTAGAGCCAAAATTCTATTTGTAATTCATGCTTAGGTTAGTAGAATTTGTCTGAACTTACAATTCGACCATGTTCATCTCAATCAAACTCTAGCTCGACTAAAGGATAGTGAAAATGACCCAATTTTAATTTTCTATTAGTTGTATTGAAATGATCATTTCCCTACAAACTCTATCAAAGTTTAGTTTGATTGAACTGCATCTCGTCAAAGTACACTTTGAGCGATAAGTAGTTGAGTTGAATCAATCCAACGTCTCTATGACCAAGGACACTACTAGACAGTCAAATTGGCTTCCCAAGAACAACCCTAATTCTTTCCTACGTATAAGGACCATATTTTTTTAGTTGAATACACGCTTGATCCTCATAATACATTTGAGAATAAACCTTAAAGTTATTATGTCATAGACCCTCAATTAGTTCTCAATTTCTAACTTATCCATTTCATTAATATTTTTCATCTTTTGAGAAATGCATCGACAACACTGCAATACTTACACTATAATTCCTTTATTCTTAAGACCAAAAATGTAATTCCTTTTTTTCCAATCTCATTATCTTGTAATCAAATGTTACAAAGGTGCTTGGTGAGTGAAGCGGAACATGGTCTACATACAGTGACAATCCTCCTTCATCCTCACAAATAGGATAAGATGTGGCTACCTTCCTATTTCCATGAGTAAAGGTGTTACAAGTTGTTTCTTGGAGTCCTTGCAAGGAAATGATGGTGTTCTCTCACGGGCAACATCTAGTAGAGAAATGGTTTGAATTTTATTTTTAGTTCATAGAAATAAAATGTAAGTTAAATTCCTTCTCATTTATTTTAGTACATATTGTATGTCCAAATCTAGTGGTTGAAAAACCAATACAACATTTTGACATTTTAGGTTTAAACTCACAAAGATGACTCTCGCTACTACAGAAACAACGTTCAACGTTGCTTTTAGAGGCATAAGTTTTTTAGTAAAACCGACGCTGTTAACATTAATCGTCGGTTAATAAGGACATCTGATGTCTATATTTGAAGACCATCCAGACATGGGTATCGCTTTTCATTCAGTGTCAGTTGAAGAAATGAAACTGACGCCTAAAGTATCCCGCGAAATCCAATTTTTTTGAGAAAAAAAAAATTGCGCCAAAGTATTAGATACAACGTCGGTGTTTTACCTAATAACCGACACTGAGCGAAGATAAAATTTGTGCCAAAATTTCCAATATGGGCATCAATTTTCTTATAATAACCGACGTGATAAGGGTGTGCACGCCGTCCCCGCCAAAACAATTGGGTAAAGGAATGCCCAATTGACGTCGGTTGTCTTTGGATAACCGACACTTAATAAGAAAGGTGTCAGTTATTATGGATAACTGACGCCTTTTAGTAACTTAATAGCCCCCACGCACAGTGGAGTCTTTCCCTTTCTTCTGTTTCATCGATCGATTTTGCTCCGGTTCCCGACCCCTGCTGCGTCGCCGCTACCTGCTGCTGATGTCGCCTCCGCGCCGCCACCTACAGCTACTCACCACCGCCGCCGCCTGTCTCTCCTTCTCTGCTCGCCGCCGAAACCTCTACTGCTGCTGCTCTCCTCGCCGCCACCGCCGCTGCTGCTGCTCTCCTCGTCGACGGTGTCCTGCTCCTCCTGGTCCTCCTACTCCTCCTACCACCGGTTGCACTACTCTCCTCGCCGATTGTCCGAAGGTACCTGCTCCCGCTCTTCTTCCTCCTCCCTCAAGAAGGTACCCTGCTCTGTGTGGGATTTCACCTCTTCTTCTTCCTCATGCTCCCTCTAAGGTGGTTGTTGGATTAAAGCAAGGCCACGACTGTGTGGGCTGGCCCCGGCCGTGGCTGTGTTGGCCTACCATGGCCGTGCTGGCCAGTACGACCGTGGTAGGCCAACATAGCCACGGTCATGGCCAGCCCACACGGTCGTGGCCTTGCTTTAATCCAACAACCATCTAAGAAGGAGCAGGACGAAGAAGAAGATACATTTGCAATTGAATACTAATGCTTGACCTAATTCTGTAAATTTTGATGCATGTTGAACTAAGATATTAAAACCCTAATACACATTTCACCATAATCTTGAATTAACTATATTGCTGAAATCGTGTGATCAATCTATGTAAGATATTAAAACCCTAATGTTAAATCTCTAATTTTGTAGTGATGTGTCACCCTAACATCTACATGAATCCCTATTGTATGATGTAGATTGATGATAATAAATGAGCTAGTTTGAAATTTTGAAATCAATTATGAATCTCTCCATCCCTAGGTCATACTAATTTATGTGTAATCTTTATCTTGATGATGAACATGCATGGACACTCGAAATGTTGAAATCAATGTTATAGAATGACAACACATGTATTTCTTGGCCTAGAAACCCATCCAAGATTTACTCATTAGGAGTAAATCTTGGATAGTCCCCAGTTTGGGACTGTTCTTGAACACCTAATCTCACTTAGGATGTAAGTGTATAATGTGTATTGGGTTTTCAAGAAAATTTCGGCAGCATTTTCCTATTTGTTCTCTAAGTACATATGTACTTGGAGAACAGCGGGGAAATGCTGCCGTAATTTTCTTGAAAACCCAATACACATTATACACTTACTAGTGAGATTAGGTGTTCAAGAATGGGATAGGTGGTACACATTTATTATATATAAGAATGACAACACATGTATTTGTTGGCCTAAAGTTTTAACAATGCAAAAACTCTAATCTGTTAACCCTAGACCCTAATCTTGTTGTAATATATACTTGTTTTCTCTTTGATCATAGAATGGATAGATCATGGATGTCCATTTGCAATCGCTGCACCCCAGAGTTTATATTTGGTCTTGACCAGTTTATTAGATTTGCCGAGGAACATAGGAAACAACCTGGAGATAGGTTCTACTGTCCATGTAGGCATTGCAGTAACAACTTGAATGTCAGCACTAGTGACAAAATCAAAAGTCATGTCATGTGCAACGGGATTATACAAGGCTATACAGAATGGCACTGGCATGGAGAGATTTCAAACTCGAAACCAGTGGATGTCGATAGCAGTGCTTGTGTGGAAGAAGAAATTGCCTCTGATGTCGTAGATGTGAATGAACCAGTTCCAGTAGACATCGTTGATGCGATGCTAGATAGTTGTGGGGTAGAGCACACTGATCCACCTCCCATTTTTAGAAACATTGTGCATGATGCTGAGATATTTTTATACACAGGTTGTACCAAGTTTATGAAGCTTAGCACTGTGTTGAGATTGTATAAGCTGAAAGCTAACAACAGATGGAGCGACAAAAGCTTCACATCATTTTTGTCTTTGTTGAAAGAAATGCTTCCTGAAGGAAACGAGCTGCCAATCTCAACATACCAGGTAAAGAAATTATTGTGCCCAATGGGAATGGATGCCAAGAAGATACATACATGCCCGAATGATTGTCTATTATTTCAAAAGGACTGTGTGAATTTGAAAGATTGTCGAAAATGTGGTGCGTCACGGTATAAATTGATGACTTTGGGAGAGTCCAAAACTGGTTCTCCTGCCAAGGTGATGTGGTATCTACCTATAATATCACGGTTTCAATGTTTGTTTGCCAATCTGATAGATGCGAAGTATTTGAGGTGGCATGAAGATGTTAAGAAAAATAATGATTGGATCCTACGACATGCGTCTGATTCCCCACAGTGGAAGAAGATTGATCCATTATACCCTGAATTTGGTGAAGAAGTCAGGAATCTAAGACTTGGGCTTTGTACAGATGGGATGAATCTATACTGGACATTGAGCAGCCAACATAGCACTTGGCCAGTCATGCTTGTTATATACAATCTTCCTCCCTGGCTGTGTATGAAAAATAAGTACGTAATGTTGTCGTTGTTGATATCGGGCCCTAAACAACCTGGAAATGATATCGATGTTTATCTTGAACCTCTGATTGATGACTTAAAGAAACTATGGGGTGAAGGTGTGATGACCCATGATGCTTCACGAAGAGAGACATTTCATTTGCATGCTATGTTATTTTGCACTATTAATGACTTTCCAACATATGGGAATTTGTCTGGATATAGTGTTAAAGGAGATAAAGTGTGTCCTATATGTGAAGAGAACACTGATTCAACAAGACTAAAACATGGCGGTAAGACTGTATATCTCGGTCATCGAAGGTTTCTTACAAAATTCCTTCCGTATCGTAGGAAGCGCAAAGCATTCAATGGATTGAATGAGGAACGGAGTGCACCTAAACCTATACCAGGGGAGGTTGTTTATGAAAGAGTAAAAGTCTTTATCAATGAATTTGGTAAGAGATCACAATGTATGGCCACATGGAGTGACAAATCTTTATTCAAGAAGAAGTTAATATTTTGGGATCTTCCTTATTGGAGTTCTTTGATAGTCAGGCATTGTATCGATGTCATGCACATTGAGAAAAATGTCTGCGATAGTGTCATTGGTACTTTGTTGAATATACCAGGTAAGACTAAAGATGGGATAAAATCCAGACTAGACCTACGTGAAATGGAAATAAGGTCAGAATTAATAGAATTACGTGAAATGGGAAATCGGAGAACATACTTCCCTCCCATTTATTACACATTGTCTAGAAAGGAGAAGAAAGATTTTTGTGAATGTTTGGTAAATGTTAAGGTGCCACATGGTTACTCATCCAACATCCGTAGATTGGTATCAATGAAAGATCTAAAGTTGATAGGTCTTAAATCTCATAATTGTCACACTCTAATGAAACAAATATTTCCTGTAGCAATTCAATCTGTATTGTCGAAGCATGTAAGGTTTGCAATCACCAGACTTTGTTTCTTTTTCAACAGTCTATGCAGCAAAGTTATTGACCCTGATACTCTCGATAATTTGCAAAGAGAAGTGGTTGTTACCCTATGTCAACTTGAGATGTATTTTCCTCCGTTGTTCTTTGATATCATGGTACATCTTGTTGTCCACTTGACTAGGGAAGTGAAAATGTTGGGACCAATTTTCTTACATTGGATGTATCCCTTTGAACGATACATGAACGTTTTTAAAAGTGATGTTCAAAACTGTTATCGGCCTGAAGGGAGTATTATTGAGGGTTATGTGGCGAGAGAGATTATGGATTTTTGTAATGACTTTCTCAGTTGTAATGACACTCCTGGTAATGACAAGAATATTGAGGAGAAATATGGCAAAGGAATTTTGGGATCACGGGTGAAAGTAATCAGCCGTGATCAGTTGGAACAAGGTCACTTGTATATTTTACACAACATTGATGAAGTGAGTGTTTATATCGAGGAACATACCAATTTCATCAAGAGAAAATATCCTCGAGCCAATACATTGTGGCTTGCTAGAGAGCATAACAAGATATTTATTAAGTGGTTTGAAGATAAAGTCTTACATCAACTATCTCAAACACCATATGATATTACTGAAACTATCAAATGCCTCACCTTTAAACCAAAATTGAATGTTATGTCTTATGAAGGGTATGGCATTAATGGATTCACATATTACACAAAGCACCAAGATGATAAGAGTGTCATCCAAAATAGTGGGGTCACCCTTCAAGCGTCGACTATGTTTTTTGCAAGTGCAAAGGATAAGAGTCCACGTGAAGCTAAAATGTCATATTATGGTGTCATTGAAGACATATAGGAGTTTGACTACATAGATTTCAGAATTCCGCTCTCCAAATGTAATTGGGTTGATAACACCAAAGGAGTTATAGTGGATGAATTGGTTTTCACTTTAGTGAACTTTGAAAAGATTGGTGAGAAGGGTGAACCATTCATATTGGCATCACAGGCGAAACAAGTATTTTATATGGATGATCATGCAAATGATAAATGGTCGGTTGTTCTTCATGGTAAAAGACAGTTCATTGAAGATCATATAGATGAAGAAGAGTACTATGATAAGTGTGATGACTCTAGTCCATTCTCAGTTGGGTTGCCAACACCAGCAAATATTGAAGCTAATGATGACTTGTATGTGCGTGGAGATCACAATGAAGGATTGTTAATTGATAAAAACTCGCAATATTAGAGGCATGTTTATAATTTTTATATGTTTTATTTTTCTGAATGTGAACTTTACAATGTGAATTACTTTACAATGTGAATGTGAAATTTACAATGTGAATTTTACAATGTGAATTACTTTACAATGTGAACCTTACAAAGTGAATTACTTTACAATGTGAGCTTTACAATGTGAATTACTTTACAATGTGAACTTTACAATATGAATGTGGACTTTCAGATGACTAAGCGTTCTCCTGATGAGCGTGTTGATGAGTACTGTGAGGGTGAGGACATCAATGCACCACCTCACAATGTAAGTTTTAAAAATATATCATATATTTATATGTACATGTCCTTTTATAGTTATATCTTGTAAGTGTATTTATTTTATCAAATTTTAGGTTGATGATGCACATGTACCCTCTGAAGCACTTGAGGCACTTGATCAGCAGTACCAAAAAGTTGACAAGAGAAGGGGCATCACTATGATGAAGAAGTTAATAGCGCAAAGGGGCAATGGACCCAAACTTGTTGTGGATTTTGATAATGCAGGAAATGCAATTGGAGTGAATCGCAATTCATTTATTTCATATCTTGGGTATGTTACTCGTAGCCATTGCGGTTGTAAGATAGATTCTTGGCATAAAGTCCCTAAGGGGAAGAAAGATGTAATATGGAAGGATTTATGTGTGAGTTAGTCTTAATTTGCAATTCTATTTTGTAGATTACTAATTTTTTGGATACTAGTTAATAGTAATTCTATTTTACAGAGTATATTTGAATTGGATGAAAAGCTACATCGTAAATGTGTGATGCAATGTTGTGGGAGAGTCCTAAGGAACTATAGGACAAATCTCACCCGAGAATACATAAAAGAAGGTGACAAGAAGAAGAAGACAACCACTGAATAGTGGAACTTCCTGGACCAAGATGAATGGGATGTGTTTGTTGCTTCAAGACAAACTGATGAATTCAAGGTATTAGGCGTCACTCCCAATTTAATTAATATATATTGTATTCACCTATTCATGATTAACATTTAGTGTTACCTAACTAGGCCCTCAGTGAGGCGCAAAAAGCAAGGTGTGCACTGAATGTGCATGACCACACAATGGGTCCAAAGGGGTATGCAGGCATTCGCCAAAGACTACAGGCTGAGTCTAATGCTCAGTCTGCTGCTACTCAGGAGTCCTCTACAATAGGTTCCACACCACTGCCTCGCCTTGATGTCTGGATAGCTGGGAGGCAAAATAAGAAGGGAGACATAAGGAAGCCCGCAACTGCTGAGGCTGCTGAAAAAATGGTAAAATACAACTCTTAGAGCAATCGTTCGAATATTGATTATTTGTGGTGTTTACTTAATTACAAATTTTTATTTTGGTGATTAGCGGGAGCTGCACGAGTTGAGGAAACAAGGCAAGTTCATCCCTGAGGGCACAAGGGATGAATTTACAGTTTCTCTGGGTAACCCAGAGCATCCTGGACGTGTTAGGGATGCAGGCGCTGCTGTGGGCATCAAAGCATTCTTTGGGCCATCCCAGCACAAACATGTCCCAAAAGCGGGACTTTCACAAGAAGAGGTAACATATTATTTCTTTATAATGTTACTATAAAAGAGAATTCAATAATCAGAAGTTAACATTTCTTTTATCCATGTATAGGTAGATAAGTTAGTTGATAGGAAACTCAAAGAAGCAATGAGCAAGTTAGTGTTTCTTTTATCTATTTTCATATCCGTTAACATATGTTATTACATTACTATTTAATTATGCAGTGTACTATGTTACATTAACATGTAGGGGTTTAGATGAGTTCAAAAAGGCTGGAGGAAAGGTTCCTAGGAAAAAGAACCAGCAAATAATTTGGAAGAGCGTGGAAGTAAGTTCTCAATTGCAATGTATATATTATTTATGTGAACAATGCTTAATTAGTTGTATTTTTTAATATTTTATATGTTTCAATTTATAGTATGCTACACAACACAACGGATGAGCATGTGCATACTATGTGATGCGATTTACGCACATGATTATCAAATATGCCGCATTGGACATCGATACCATTCCTGAGGTATTATATATAGTCTCATTAGATAATATGAAATATATCAATCTTATTTATATATTATTAATTATATATATATATATCATTCTCTTTACAGGTATTTAAAACTGACCACACTATAGGAAAGGCCTTACCAGATGTACATGCTCCCTATACGACGGAAGAATTAAATGATGTAAGAGAAGAATGTGCAACAGCCATACAAGTAGTGGGGGTTTTAACATATAATTGGGATGTTATAGCGAATAATGACTAAAGAATGATATTTTGTAAATGAATTTCTGAATTATAATATGTGTGAATGTTTCTACATGTCTGAATGTTTCTACATGTATATGAATGTTTATACATGTGTGAATGTGAAAATGAATGAAACTACTGGTTGCTATATGAATGTTTCTACATGTGTGAATGTGAAAATGAATGGAACTGCAGATTGCTACATGAACGTTTCTACATGTGTGAAAATAGAATGGAACTGCAGGTTGCTAAATGTGTGAAAATTACTGTTATTAATTTTGTAGGTTTGTGGCCTGTTGTTGGCTGATATCAATGGATGTCGTAAAACCTACAGTTCATAACTGAACTGTAAGTTTTTCATCCTGGGACCAGCCATAGCAGGTCTGTAGACTGATAAAAAAAATTGCAATAGGCATCGGTTATTTGTTTATAACTGATGACAAATGGTTATAGCGTCAGATAAATAATTATAAACGACGTCTAATGCATGTGATGTGGCGTCGATTCTCGATAACCGACGTCGATTTCCCTAATGAGGCCAGACACCATGGCCGTGCTGGCCAGCACGGCCGCAGCAGCAGGCCAGACAACACGACCGAGCTGGCCAGCACGACCGTGGCAGCAGGTGAGATGGTGTCATTTTCACTAATAAACCGACGCCGATAGTGCCTCAGATGGTGCCCTTTCTGTGGCGCGAAGGTTTATGTTGTCGGTTTCAAAGCTAATAACCGACACCTATACCCCCTGCTGGCGCGTTTTCGGTGGCGTGCGAAGGATTGTGGCGTCGGTTTGAGAACCGACGCCTAACGGTTGGCCTTTTAGTGGCGCCCACATAGGTGTCGCATTAAAACCGACACTAAAGGCCTTAAATAACCGACACTAAAGGTCAGTTATGTACTAGTGTTTGGATGGGTATTTAACGTTTTGGTGATAAAAAATTTAAATAATGCCTTTAGATATTTGATAGTAGATGGTTCTTTGGAATAATAAGTAATTATGCACATTCGTAATTTTCGAAAACAAATTAGTAAAATGGTGGACTTCATGGATTTATTATGTGAATTCATTTATGAATCTAGACAGAGTGAGTTTATGGTGTATTTTATACCAATTTAATATATTTTTTTGGGGAAATGGAGTAACTACGAGGTGATTTAATATCGTATCAATAGTGCTTATTTGAGGTTATTTGATAGAGTGGTGGCAATTATTTTGAGGAAGATGCATGTTCAAGTATGTTTTGGTAGATAATATATTTATGTAGTCAATATAATCTTTTTGGTTTCTTATCTAGTCGAGAATGTGTTTAGTAAAGAAATGTTGTTAGAAATTACGCATTGTGAGTTACCATTTACAAGTTAGGGAAGTTAATATGTAGGGGATTAGTTTTTGAAAGTAATTGATTCATGGTATCATGATTTTGGACTTTGTCTTGTTTGACCTATCAAGTAAGGGATAAATAATATCTTTGGCTCCTAACTATTGATTCATCTTCTACCTTCCTTGTTATGCAAACCAAAGGAACGTCCTACCATCTTGTAGCTGCGAAAAAACAGGAGCAGACAAAGATGATGAAAGATCTGTGAACATAATTGATAAACTCTTGGAATGTTTAGACATATGAGTTTAAACCGCCCTCCGCCTGGATCAGAATGACTCCTCTTTAAGGGGTGCACAGTGGTTGTAGTTTGAGCATATATCACTTCCTCGTCCGCAAATAATCATCCTGCTCACTTTCGGTAGTTGGGTAAAGGAGAAGGAACGAGAACTCTAGAAGGCAATATGGTGGTTGGTTTTGAATCATCGTAGAGGCTGGCTGAGTGGTTGGTCGATACCCGCACATCCTCAGGGTGATTACTGGTTCGCATTGGTCCTTCCGAGCGGCATAGGATGGGCAAAAAAGATCTTAAGACTCAAGAATCCGGGGCCTCGTCCAGGAGTAGTGAGCGGCAGGGATGATAATGGGGAGTAAGCTGATACTCAGCATATCCTCTGGGTTGTGTCGCGTGAACTTATTTTAGGCTCAAAATTGGACATATTTTGTCCTTTTAACTCAAAATAAAAAAATATGTTTTATTGTTATGTATAATATAGGGGAAAACATGTCACCTCAAAATGAGATCTGCTATCTATGTCAATTTTGAAACTTGAAGCGGAACCTCACTTATTTTCCACCACAAACATATTTTATTTATTATATTTTTAAATTTACGGTGAAGAATGAGTAGGATCCTATAGTAGATTCTACAACTGGTGTCGACCTAGCATATTCCCCCCAAAATGATGTTTGCAGGTCCTTTTGGCATCTGAGGACGGCCTAGCGACCTCTCTTGGGCTTGTTAGAGCCTGCCAAGCGCAAGCGGACGTAGATCACACGAACACGCAGACGGCTGGGGCGTCGGGGAGACACAAGTAAATGGGACGTGTCTTGTTTGGTGGCACTGTGGCCCCAGTGGACCAGGGCGCAGTCACACTCTAGCGTGACGGAGCCAGAGTTTTTTCTCAACCCAAAGCCCTGTTTGGTTCAAGATCGACATTATGAAATTCGGATTGGGTTAGTCGATAGATCTTGATTATTTTATCTGGATTTTGTCCTATTTGTGTTTGATAGCTTATCTCATTGCAAACACTTATTAAACTGGACTGGCCTCATAAGGTTTTGAAATCTTGCTAAAAGCAAGAATGACTTGATCTGGATTATAGGATTACGGAACTCAAAATAGACTTCGTCAATTCAATTTCTGCCACACAAAAATAGATTGGAACTAGATTGAATTAGTCCGGATCAAGGCCTACATAGCACCAAAAGGTACATCTCTTCTAAATCCGGAAATAAGCTTCATCCCTCTAATCGGCTTCTCAGTTCTCACTCTTTTGCTATGCTCAAATGAAGATTGTGGTGGATGTAAGATCGATTTTGTTACGATCTCACCTTTCAGTAACCCCCAATTAAGGGAGACCAAGAGGTTGAAGTCGCACCCATTAATCCCGGATCAAAGGTTCGACGTATAACCATAAACAATTATTAAATTCTAACAAACTACACTGAAAATGGTAATAAAATTTTTTCTTTGCATACCTTTGAAAAGTTTGGAACAGACTAAACTTCTAACCTCAGCTGAACTATTCTAACTAGTTCCTCCTTGTTCTTTAATTCTTGAATTCACAAGGTGTCGCTTTACTGTTTATTCTTTTCATTGTACCTAAAACGCCGACAAACAAAACGTCGGTCAGCCGAAGCTGGTATGTGGAGGAAACAGATAATGTTCAACTATGTTAACAATATAATCATTCAATTAATAATTTAACAATCAAGATTACTTTTTAAGCCATACAACTCAATCCATACATATTCCCGAACTCTGGGCTGTCCCTGCAGTGGACATGGATATCACCTCTCTTTTAGGTAATAGAGTCGCATGGCACTATCCGAAGATAGCCCAATATCTAACTCATTATGACTTGATGGTCCTACCTCAAGGGTAGCCATGTACTAAGTCAACCATAGACCTGATGGACCTACCCAATAGGTAGCCATGTACTAGGTCTTTCTCTAACCTGATGGACCTACCCATAGGCAGCCATGTACTAGGTTAGCTATAATGCCACAGAGAGAACCAGGATCTGAGTTTATAGGCATATACATTAAGTGATAGTCATAGTCACTTTATAATTGCAATATGAACATCCAAACAGTTTAGTTGCATTCAATGTGATTAAACGTCCGAGAAACCATCAGAAAACTAAGCGGTTATTCATAAGTAACCACATACCTGTTCAGAGCAACTTAAAGTTTAAATATTTAATACTCAGGAATGGTCAATCAAGCAATCATCAATATCCTGAAATTAATGTATAACATCCAACTGTCATTGTTTTATTCCAAACCTCCTCAAAATCTTCTTGGATTCCACTTTAAGATTTCTAGGTCATCCTTTCGGGTTTTAGCTTTCATTATGCATTTATTGCTATTAATGTTTGTTTAGTCCACAAACCCTAATTTCAACATCATAGATACCATTAAAAGTCAATTAAGTCCAAAATGTCTCTTTTACACTAAAACTACTATCTTTATCATTTTAAGTCATTTCAAGATCATTCATGTTCAAGTTTCTTTGAATTGACAACTCGACAAAGAATTATAGTTCGATTCTCCAGGAACCCTAATTACTACAATTCTCATCGTTTATGTCAGTAAACCCTAATGTATCATTAATTCTACTTTATTCCCTAGGAACCCCAAAATATCCAAATTAATGATCTTTTATACTCAAATTGGATTTATAACAACATAACATTGTCTTATTCAAGGATTTGCACAATTAAAATCATTAAAAGACATATCCTACTAAATTAGGGTTTCTAAGCCCATTAATGCAAACTTAGGCATATGAAACCCTAATTTGAGCCAATTATGTACAAATATCATCCTTTTTATTATCAACAGGTTAATATTCATTCTAAACATTCAGAGAACATCACTATATTCAACTATCATCAATTCCAAGGGTTTTTCACTAATTAAACCAGTAAATATGATATCTTTATACACTTTTCGAATTGCAAATAGAATCAGGCTTGAATTATATTTTTAATGGATCCCTCATTTTCTTCTGATCAATTTTCATATATAAAGTTTTGTCATTAGAGCTTCCTAGCAATTACTACAAATTTTGCACGAAAACGCAATTTCTAGACTTTCTAGTGAGAGAGGCTATTTACCCTTTTCTTTTTGGAAAAACGAGGGACGTTGGATCGAAGCCGCAGTCAGCGGTTGAGCCAATCTCGTGGCTGAGGTTGCTCGCGTCCACCTTCTCTGATCTGGAGGCACGCTCTACCCTGGGTCGTGGATCCCCTTCGCGAGTGCACCACGGAACCCGATCTAACGGCTCCCTTTATCTCTTCTTCCCGTCCTTCTGTCCACTGCAACCGCGGCGGCTCTGGGTCAGAAGCTCGCCGGACAACAGGTGATCGAGGGAAAGAGGGAAAATTTGGGGCTAGGAGAGCGCCGCTCGAGATCGCGAGACCCGACCGAGTCCAAGGGTGGTCATTTTTATAGGCTTGTGCATCTGGATTAGGGTTTTCAACCCTCGCCGCCAAAGGTAACAACTTCCAAATTGGGCATTCTCTCCAGAGTCTTCCAAATCACCTAAAACCAGGGTTAGACTTATGTGGAATCTTCTCCCGGGGCCAACCATGCCCTTTTCATCTTTGCCCGTGGTCGGATTCGTGAGAAAATCGGATTGTAAAAAGGCCCTCCTTTCCCTTTGCGACCAGGGAAGACGACGCACAACTAGCGTCAGATCTGTGGTCCCTTGGACCAGCGGAGATCCGACGGCTGTCGTCAGTCCCGTCCCTTTCTTATTCTTTTTCTTTTAATCAGAAATATTGTGACATTTAAATGAAAGCCCAACACTTTAGGGAACTTCTAAAAAAACGTAGCTCTCAAACGAAATATCCACTTAATCCCAAATTTTGAGGGAAAGATATTAATAACTTTATCTACCTCCCTGAAAAAATTGGGCTCATGATATAATAGAAAACGTGCCTTTTCTTTAGGTGCAAAATATCACTTGATTATATATATATCCCACATATTTTCTCTTCCCTTTGCTTATTAATTTATTATTCTGAGTTCCTTGAACCTCAAGGAAGCTTAATGGCTCAAAAACCCATCTTGGGAATATACATTGACCTTTTATTTATCTTTTATCCTTTATTTCCCATTATCTTATTTATTTCTTATCAAAATATCTCTCTTTGAGGATTTCTCTTTCTCTTACTCTTATTTTCCTCCTTGATTTTCCTTTTTATATTAGGAAACCTTGGGATTACGGAATCCCACTAAGGATAACTCAATTGCACCTCTTTTTACTTGTTTTCCACATTTTATCCTTATTTTCAATTTATTTCTTAATAAAGAAATACTTAATTAATCTTTTCTTTTCTTATTGCTTTCTTTATGCAACTTTGGACTCCTTGGAACCCAAGGAATCCAAGAGGCACGAAATCCTCTTTGGATTTTGCCTTCTAGAGATTTCTACATATTTCTTTTCTCAAATATTCAATTATCCATTTACTAATTGAATTTCCTTGTTATTTGGGCCCAATAGCCAATAAAGCCCACAAAACAGTCATCAAGGATATTGTAACCGAAATCCATGTATTCAAAACATATTATCCCATTCTTTGTTCAATTATCTTTAAATTGAGAAATTGTATTTCTCACCAAATGAACCCAAAAATTGGGGTTGTAACATCCTTCCCCTCTTATAGGAATTTTGTCCTCAAAATTCAAACAAGCAAACAAACAATCAATTCAGGATAAGACTTTCCATGTTCATCATTGGCCTCTATGTGGCTTTGCCGTACTCATGGCGTTTCCAAAGAACCTTTATTATCACATATTCTTTTCTCTGAGTTCTTTCATCCTGGCGTCTATAAACTGCACAGGTGACTCAGGCCATTTCAGCCTCCCTTGGGGCTCACTGGGTTCATTGTTCAGCACATGGTCGGGTACCTCACATAGTGCTCTGAATTTGACACATGGAACTCATCACATATTACTTTATCCTGAGGGGTATGGTCTTCTCCACCAAACCATGTCAAAAGAACCCATGCATCGGGGACTCATCTCTCTTAGCTATAACTTAGAGGGGTCGGATTTTCATGTCACATATTCTCCCACAGCATGTCAGTCTACTTTGCATCTGCTCACGACTCTTATCGTCTCTAGGCTCTTTTCAGCCATTGCATGATCAAAGTGACTTTATCTACACGCACTGTGGTCCCTTTTCTAACCATCATGTGGTCCCTTTCTAACCATCATGTGGTCCTTTCACCAACATCACCTTACTGAAGTGGTGACCGACACAACCTCCCTTACAGAGCTTCTTATAAATCCCGATACTGGCTATGGTGGTTATCTTCACATCTTTCATAGGACAAAACTGTCTCTAACTATCACCACAAATCGAGCACATATGCCCTCATCAGACCCTTTAGTCTGGATCATACTAACCATAGTTAGGGGTGATAAACTATACTAACATTGAGTTCTCAATGTACCTACTTCCACCTTTTGGAAGGGAACCTTTAGTTCAAACTCAAGAACCTTTGATCTTGCTTTATGGTGTAGTTGAACCATCTCTCTCATGGCTAGTTCAACTAGATCTGTCCCTTAACTGAACTCTTCCTTTCTCATATTATCTAGGTAAGGCGACCTACCATAACCCATATTGTATCTCGACCTTCTTTGGCCCAGGGAAGACCTATCACAACATCCATAGTGTTGAGCTCCCATTCCCTCTCAGGGACTCTTTCGTCTTATATATCGATACACTGGGTTACTGGGGTTTGTCCTTTACCCCCTAGCTTGCATGGCCATAATCCACATGCAACTTCATCTTAAGCATCCAAAGTGCTATTGCCATTTTCCACGGTGTATGGTGATCTTCAACCATGATTTCCTATATGTCATGATTCTTTCAAGATCGATTCCTCTGAAACCCTAAACCACTCTAGTCAGGGTTTCATCACCTTCTTTTCCAAAGAAGTGTACTTGAGGTTCTACCACCATCCTTTCATTGTATCAAGGACTAGGCTGGCTAACCAAACAACCCTTAACTTTCAACGCATCTTGTTACATCTGAGTGTTACCCAAACATCTCTCCTTTCCATACTTATGGTTATCTAAACAACCTCTTCTAGATTCCAGTCCAACAAGTCAGATGTAACTCAACCAGAGCATCCATTACAACTTCACGTCCTTAGGTATTAGGTAACATTGAAAACATACACTTCCTCAAACTCTATGTCCATCTTCAATTAAGAACACTCTCTGATTCCATCATCACGGTGATCAAACTCATCCTGGTATAACTTGTAAGTTCTACATAGCTCATGATAAAAACATCCTCATAAGGGGACTACCTCATTCCTCTTAGTGTTTACAAACCATCCATGTATCATTCACTTTACCAGGGTAGATTATCTTCTCTATCCCCATTTCTCGTGGCAACGTTCCAACATACATCATCTCTTATCCTTGGTGTATGGCATGCGTAATGTCCTATCTCTCACCCCCATAACAAGAGGAAATAAGCATTTGGCTGCAGTCCAAATACATAGTTCTTCCTGTTCTAAGAGTAGAGATGGTACATCCCACCTTGCACTTACACATTTACATCTAAGTTGCAACGCGCCACATATGTCTCTACATCACAGACATCATGATATCGAAGTTACCTCCCTGGAAAACTAATCTTGAACCTACTGAGGTTTATATCCTTGGTCATCTCCTCTAGGTCTATAGGGTACCGACTCTTTGGGGTCATCCCTCTTCCCTCATGCATCAAGAGAGTGCCCTAATGATCTGCCCTTTGGGTCCCATGAGTTCATGAAGGTGATCAATCTCCTAACCCATGGCCTTCAGACAATGACAGTTGTTACCTCCCGACCCTATGGTCATGTGCAACTAGGGAATTAGGCAACTCCTAATTTCATCGGTCTTATCCCTACCTGACCCTAGGATAGACTTAGGATTCTCCATTATAGTACTTGTTCACTTAGAACCTTACCCATGTCTTCATCATCTCTCTTTCTGCATTCATGGGCTGGCTCTCATCCTTTCATAGGCATCATGGCAACCTGCCTACCTTGGTCAAGCCCCATACTGGTTACCTCCATGGTAACATATTCATATGCAATAGAGATGGATATCTATGGGTCTACAGGTTCATTCTCATACTATGTACTTTTCACTTAGCTTCTCAAGATCCTATGAGACCTCTTTAGGTTACCTTGAACCAACAAAACTGATATACACCCTACCAAAGGGGTCTCCCAGGATGGGAGGAAAACTATCTCTTGACAACAAGGTCAAAAAAGCTCTTAGGTATAGGGTTTACCTTTACATGATCCTACTTAACCCTAGCAAGCAATTAAGGCACAGGCAGATCACCTACTGAACCATGCTAGGTCATACTTATCCTTCTTTCCTCGATGTTGGATCAAGATCAAATTTTCCCTTTATCATCAACCTAGTTGTGAGGGGTTCTAAGGAACTCAACTTCTATAGGAACACATCAACCTTAAACTTAAGGGGCTTCTCTTTTCCTCTATTCATGAGGATTACCATGCTCGCTTCTATAGGAACTCAACTTCTCATCATGAGCCTTAGGTACACCACTTCCCCTCTTAGGCCTAGGAACCCTAGGTTCACTGCATGCTCTGTCTCCTAACTACAAACCAAGCATGAAAAAGGCATGATACACACTCCTTGTCATCCTTGAACTCAAGCAACACTTAGAGTTGGATTTTCCTCAAGGATAAACCATAAGGTACAAGGCCTCATAACCTGTTACAAAACCACTTCAGGGTATACAGAACATCTTCTTCCTTTCTCAGAAGGTAAACACTTATACCCTAGGCACATAGGTGCCAGAAACCTCATCCTTCCTCTAGGTTTGGTCCCTCTAAAGACAACTAAGGTATCATCAACTTTCAGGGATCGATCATGAGGCAACCACTATCATCCATTGTTCAAGGTTTTAGGCTTCCAACCTTCTTGCTGGGTTTTCTGCTCTCTCTAGAGCTAACCCTACATCCAACCTCACCATTAGAGGTCCTTTCTTCATGAAGTATCATCCTGAAAAACATGCTCTACGTGGGTGAAGCCTAAGTTCGAACTTATGTTTGTTCAAGATCATCCATAACCCTTTGTGCTCCCTCATGATTCCTTATCCAGGGTTTCATCCTACTGTCAACCCCATGACGTGTCCTAGGTGCCAGCTATGCCCTACTTGCACAAGCCCATAGGGTTTCTATGGTCCTTCACTATCATCATCATCTAAGGAGCTATCCTTTACCCTAGCATGCACGACCCTTCCCAGGGTTGGGTTGCCAAAGGTGCTAGGTCACCCATGGATCCCAAAGGCATGTCCTTTCAAACACCTGGTCCAACTCATCTCTCTGTAACCTTCACTTAGGGTTAGGGTTAGCATCATCCTCCGAGGATGTGCCAGGTCTCTACTTGAAATGGAGATCTTTATCTCCAACACGAACTTATCCTCCTGTCGTGAAGGTCTAACCTTAGGTCCCTTATGAGGACATGACAACTTATGTCATATGACCTAAGCATGTATCTATTATTTATTTTGCGCTTAATCTATTAAGCTTATGTCCATGACATCTTATTTACATGCCTTTCATTAATTTAGTGGAGGATTCCTGAAACCTTATTAACCTTACCCATACCTCAAGAGGGTGAGGAGAAGAAAGAAAACCCTAATCCTTTATGTCCTTATCAGAATTTTGTGATGAGAAGGGATGAATAAGATGAGAAGTCCTAAAGGTATCTTATTTCGATTCATACCCTAAGACTTTGGCCAGGCAGTCACAGGGATCTGGGAGTCCTCGTATTCCAACAAGCGGTGCGGAGGAAAATATTGCCAGCCCCCAGTCGTGATCCTTTTCTAGACACCTCCGTCTTTCGGATAATCCTCTAATAACTCCCTTCGGTTCTACGGAGTTTGTAAAATTTAATAATTATTAATGGTTAAATGAGGAACCTACGCTCTGATACCAAATGTTATGACCTCACCTTTCAGTAACCCCCAATTAAGGGAGACCAAGAGGTTGAAGTCGCACCCATTAACCCCGGATCAAAGGTTCGATGTATAACCATAAACAATTATTAAATTCTAAAAGACTACACTGAAAATGGTAATAAATTTTTTTCTTTGCATACCTTTGAAAAGTTTGGAACAAACTAAACTTCTAACCTCAGCTGAACTATTCTAACTAGTTCCTCCTTGTTCTTTAATTCTTGAATTCACAAGGTGTCGCTTTACTGTTTATTCTTTTCATTGTACCTAAAACGCCGACAAACAAAACGTCGGTCAGCCGAAGCTGGTATGTTGAGGAAATAGATAATGTTCAACTATGTTAACAATATAATCATTCAATTAATAATTTAACAATCAAGATTACTTTTTAAGCCATACAACTCAATCCATACATATTCTCGAACTCTGGGTTGTCCCTGCAGTGGACATGGATATCACCTCTCTTTTAGGTAATAGAGTCGCATGGCACTATCCAAAGATAGCCCAATATCTAACTCATTATGACTTGAAGGGCAAAAAAGATCTTAAGACTCAAGAATCCGGGGCCTCGTCCAGGAGTAGTGAGCGGCAGGGATGATAATGGGGAGTAAGTTGATACTCAGCATATCCTCTGGGTTTTGTCGCATGAACTTATTTTAGGCTCAAAATTGGACATATTTTGTCCTTTTAACTCAAAATAAAAAAATATGTTTTATTGTTATGTATAATATAGGAGAAAACATGTCACCTCAAAATGAGATCTGCTATCTATGTCAATTTTGAAACTTAAAGCGGAACCTCACTTATTTTCCACCACAAACATATTTTATTTATTATATTTTTAAATTTATGGTGAAGAATGAGTAGGATCCTATAGTAGATTCTACAAATGGTGTCGACCTAGCATATTCCCCCCAAAATGATGTTCACATGTCCTTTTGGCATCTGAGGACGGCCTAGCGACCTCTCTTGGGCTTGTTAGAGCCTGCCAAGTGCAAGCGGACGTAGATCACACGAACACGCAGACGGCTAGGGGCGTCGGGGAGACACAAGTGACTGGGACGTGTCTTGTTTGGTGGCATTGTGGCCCCAGTGGACCAGGGTGCAGTCACACTCTAGCGTGACGGAGCCAGAGTTTTTTCTCAACCCAAAGCCCTATTTTGTTCAAGATCGACATTATGAAATTCGGATTGGGTTAGTCGATAGATCTTGATTATTTTATATGGATTTTGTCCTATTTGTGTTTGATAGCTTATCTCATTGCAAACACTTATTAAACCGGACTGGCCTCATAAGGTTTTGAAATCCTGCTAAGAGCAAGAATGACTTCATCTGGATTATAGGATTACAAAACTCGAAATAGACTTCGTCAATTCAATTTTTGCCACACAAAAATAGATTGGAACTGGATTGAATTAGTCTGGATTAAGGCCTACATAGCACCAAAAGGTACATCTCTTCTAAATCCGGAAATAAGCTTCATCCCTCTAATCGGCTTCTCAGTTCTCACTCTTTTTCTATGCTCAAATGAAGATTGTGGTGGATGTAAGATCGATTTTGTTACGATCTCACCTTTCAGTAACCCCCAATTAAGGGAGACCAAGAGGTTGAAGTCACACCCATTAACCCCGGATCAAAGGTTCGACGTATAACCATAAACAATTATTAAATTCTAACATACTACACTGAAAATGGTAATAAAAAAATTTCTTTGCATACCTTTGAAATGTTTGGAACAAACTAAACTTCTAACCTCAGCTGAACTATTCTAACTAGTTCCTCCTTGTTCTTTAATTCTTGAATTCACAAGGTGTCGCTTTACTATTTATTCTTTTCATTGTACCTAAAACGCCGACAAACAAAACGTCGGTCAGCCGAAGCTGGTATGTGGAGGAAACAGATAATGTTCAACTATGTTAACAATATAATCATTCAATTGATAATTTAACAATCAAGATTACTTTTTAAGCCATACAACTCAATCCATACATATTCTCGAACTCTGGGCTGTCCCTGCAGTGGACATGGATATCACCTCTCTTTTAGGTAATAGAGTCACATGGCACTATCCGAAGATAGCCCAATATCTAACTCATTATGACTTGATGGTCCTACCTCAAGGGTAGCCATGTACTAAGTCAACCATAGACCTGATGGACGTACCCAATAGGTAGCCATGTACTAGGTCTTTCTCTAACCTGATGGACCTACCCATAGGCAGCCATGTACTAGGTTAGCTATAATGCCACAGAGAGAACCAGGATCTAAGTTTATAGGCATATACATTAAGTGATAGTCATAGTCACTTTATAATTGCAATATGAACATCCAAACAGTTTAGTTGCATTCAATGCGATTAAGCATCCGAGAAACCATCGAAAAACTAAGCGGTTATTCATAAGTAACCACATACTTGTTCAGAGAAACTTGAAGTTTAAATATTTAATACTCAGGAATAGTCAATCAAGCAATCATCAATATCCTAAAATTAATGCATAACATCCAAGTGTCATTGTTTTATTCCAAACCTCCTCAAAATCTACTTGGATTCCACTTAAAGATTTCTAGGTCATCCTTTAGGGTTTTTGTGGAAACACATCCCATTATCACACAGATAACGAGGTCTTATGTGAAAATGTGCGGAAATCACCATAACCACAGATTATGAAAACACGGGTTAATTAAAACCGATTGCGGAAAACTGATAAACTGTGAAACTATTGCTTTTTAGTCCTCATCCTGCACAGAAACATGTCATATATATATATATACATCCACGATATCTGATACGTGTCCACAGCTCAGAAACAGTTGTTCATCCACCACCTGTTCACATACATAAAGGCCCACATCCGGCCAACAGTAGGATATACAAACATCGTCGATCATTCATCGTGAAACATCGTCAAAACACTGCCAAGGACCTGAGAGTACATGGATGACTCTAGACTCTACTACAAAACATCCAGAACAGCAACATGTCCAACGCTTGCCTTCTACTGCTCCTCAAGCTGCTCGGCCGCAACACCACGACCACGACCACGTCTACCTCGACCACCTAAAAAGGGGTTAAACCAGCGGGGTGAGACAATTGAACAATTGTCCCAGCGGGAAACATAACTCCCCACCGCAACTACAGAACCTTATCAAGATAAACTATAACATCAGATAACTAATCAACAGATATAACAAGAGCAGCCTATATAGAGCAAGGCTATTCTTACTGACAAGCTTACCATCTGTACAAAAGCATATAACCAGATATCTCTCAATGGAACATGATTGACAAGATATATCACTTTATAACATGATTATCAGAACAAGATATAAGATCACATATTCTGATTATCAAGATACATCATAATACCTCATACCTGAAGAATATATATAGAAGTAACTGCAAGGTATAATAGAATTAACTACACAAACAAGGCCTCAACCAATGATTCGTGTTATTCTTAAGCAGTAAATACTAAACGGCTGTGTTACGTATTATTATGCCCCGAGGATTTGAATCGTACCGTTCAAATCCAACCTTCGGTTACGAAACCCAAGCCGGTGCCATACAAGGTCAATGGAAGAGTCAGACTCCACGACCTCCCACCTCGTGGTCAGTACACGAGTACAACACTAGTAGGACCACAGTCACATGCTGAAGTGGTCTAAGCTACAGGGTCAGCTCCATAGGCTACCCTCATTCTAGCCCGCCTTGGTACAGGTCCCGGCACTAGTAAAACTGAGCCACGAGCCTGTTCACCGTGCTCTGAGCCATGCACGCATTCATGCTCCACACATCACATATCCTAAGCCATGGGATTGTTCACCATGCTCTTTATACGTATCTGAGTCTGTAACCAAAGTTACACTCTTACCTCCTCATTTTCAGGCTAGGAACAACCTACACATATTCAACAATATGCGCTTCCAGGTTAACCCGTAGGAGAACCTGTTTCACCATCACCAAGTCCTGACGATGATGGATCTATGGCCAGGGAAAACTACATGATATATTTCACTATGATTAATTAGTATCTTTTAGATGGATTGCAGGATTCAACCAAGTTATATAACATGCAAGATATAACAGAAAGCAAAGAACATTATATTAATATGAAAACCACATCATCCTGATCCATCACAAAGATCCAGCATCACATGTTACCACTTGGCCTCTTGCCAACCATCCAGATCCATCTCAAGGATCATCACATACCATAGGATCTCAATCCCTCATCATGTCACTGCCTTTCCAAGGCTTACATTATCGTTATGGGACAAACACATAATACATATAGCCTCATAGAATAACTATCAAAGTAATGTTACTCATCACATATGTCACATAGCCCTTTCATGGCTACACATCACCTGCATGGTTAGGATACACAATAACCATAGTTTCAACATAAGAAATATGCTCACTATCATGAACTATCATTCAGGATAATCTACTTATCATTGTTACACTATTTGATGATCAAGTGTATTAAGCACATCATTATCAGACCATATACATGCTTACCCTTATCTCAAGATTTTACAAGCAACTAAGGTATTCACTTTATATAGAGAGCATGTTGAGTATACAGAGTGAACACTATCATTACAACTATTGAAATGGTCACCATCCATTATCATCAACCATTACCTTTTTCATTAAGAAACCATTAATGCTACTACCATTTATCATTGCCATTAACAATTGAGCATAAGACTTCCATCATGCATGTCACTACTACTCTTGTTACCATCATTACTATTATCAGCATCATCATCTACTATTATCTTCATTGCTATGTCATTTAAGCAACTATTAATGTAACTATCTCTTAGCATCATTATTACCAACATTAGCATTATTATTGCTTCCACTACTAGCAAGGAAAACATCATTGCTATCCTTTACATTGCTATTACCATTAACACTATTATCATGACTATCATGTCATTGACATTGTCATAGTTATTATTACTAATCAAGGCAACACTGTCGTTATGTTTGCATAAGCACCCATATCCATCACACTTGTGACCATCACCAAAGGTCCACACCATCCTCACTACAACTCTCAGCCCTCACCAAAGCTAGCTTACACGGCTAGGGCATGGGAAGGCAGCAACGATGCACTGCACCCAACACTCTGCCCGCAACGCTGCGTTACAAGGGTACTGGGCGACATGGGTGTCGTACGTCACTCATATCGGGCAACGCCCTGCCGCGACGCCCGTTACAGCTGACTTTATCTCCCGATATCCTAGGCTATCACCTAGATAACAACCCAAAACTACCAAGAGAGAGAAGGAAAGAAAGAAGGAGAGAGGAAACACTCCTCATAACGTGCAACTGGCCTAACGGCCGACACACACCCAATCCAAGGGCGTGATGCCCGTCATGACCCACTCCTGACGCCTGTCACATTCTAGGGGTACCGCCTGATACACCCCCACAACTATCGGCCGTCACACCTTCTTTGCATATCGTGCAACTCAAACCAACTTACCAAAGCAGGCCCTGTCGTCCACCACAAGAACTACCAAGATGCTAAGGCCTATCGCCCATCAAAAGGATAACGTTCAACCTAGCCATATCGGCCAACATAACTCTAGCTCACCCTATCGCCCAACACATGGGCAGGGTATCGGCCAACCCTAAGAACACATCATATCGTCCACCAAGGTATACATATCGTACAACAAAGGGATACCATATCATCCAACTCAAAGGCAAAGGTGCCATGTCGTCCAACTCAAAGGATATCGTCCAACACACCAACAAAGAAAGGATATCACCCAACCCTAGGTCACCATCAACCTCCAACTCAAGGGAACCCAAACCCTAGATCACAAGGTACACTAGAAACCCTAAACCCTAAGGGGATATCGGCCACCAAAGGAAACTCAAGCAAGGTACAAGTCTAAGATACTACCCTATGAACAAGAAAAAGAACAAAAGGTAATGAAGTGAGGGTTAGAAATTATGCAACCCGCCTTAAGCTCCAAGCTCCAAGGCACTCCAAGGTCCAAAGCTATCGTCCACCGACTTCTCCAGAAAGGTGTATCGGCCACCACTTCAACTCCAAGGGAGTGTATCGGCCAACCCAAGAAAGATGGAGAGGGATATCGTGCACTCAAGGTGAAGGGGAGACCAAAAGATCAAAGGAGACTAAGGCAAGGAGAAGAGCTTCATATATAGGAAGAAGGGGAGGAGAAACCAAGGTACAACCATGCTATGTGTCGTCCACCCAAGGGACACTTGTCCTAGGGTTCAAGACAACACACTAGCACACCAAGAGACACTTGTCCAAGCCATGCACCAAGTGTCCACCAACCAAGGCCAAGCACATGGCCGACACAAGAAACAACTCCTGCTGGGCGACACAACCAAGCTACTGGGTGGCACAAGATCACCCTAGGTCGACACAAACTCACCTTGGATGACACAAGGCAAGCTTTGGTCGACACAAGGCTCAACCAAGCCCAAACAAGGCACCTCAAGGCCCAAACAAGCTCAACTCAGGCCCAAAGAACTCAAACAACAAGCCCAAGCCTTCCTCTCAACCCTAGAGGAAGCAAAGAGAGGGAAACATCTCACAAGATGGCAAACTTGCACACAAAACCCTAAACTTAGTTTATTTGCAAGTAGCCCCTCGAACTCTCAACAAAGCACAACAAAACCCTAATCACCACTTAGAGGTGATTAGCAAGCATCAAGGCACCAAGATTAAGCAAAACAAATAGGGTAAACCCTAAACACAGGTCAGGGTCCTTACAATCTAACCCCCTTTAAGGGATTTTGTCCCCGAAATCCGAAGAGAAAAGTGAGGGATACTTCCTCCTCATCTCTTCCTCAAACTCCCACGTGGCTTCCTCGATGCCACGACGCTGCCAAAGAACCTTCACAAGAACCAGGTCCTTCCTCTTCAGCTTCTTGATCCTTCTATCAAGGATCGCCACAGGACCTTCCTCGTAGGTCACATCTGCATCAAGCTCAACCTCAACTGGTTGTATCACTATACCTGAATCCGGATGACTTTTCTTCAACATACTAACATGAAACACTGGATGCAACCTGTGCAACTCTGGAGGCAACTCTAACTCGTAAGATACCTTGCCAACACGTGCTATCACTGGATAAGGCCCCATATACCTGGGAGCCAACTTACCTTTCCAGCCAAACCTTAGCACACCTTTCCACGATGAGACTTTAAGATACACTTTGTCTCCTACCTGGAACTCCAAAGGTCATCAGCGATCGTCTTCATAAGACTTCTTCCTGTCCTGTGCCACTTTCAACTGTTGCTGTATCACCTTGATCTTATCTGTCGTTTGTTGAACTAACTCAGGACCCAAAAGCTAATACTCACCAGACTCATACCAACACAAAGGGGGTCTGCACTTTCTTCCATACAAAGCCTCATAAGGAGCCATGTCGATGCTTCGTTGATAACTGTTGTTGTAAGCAAACTCTATCAAACTCAGATGTACATCCCAGTTGCCTAGAAACTGCAGAACACAAGCTCAAAAAAGATCCTCCAAAATCTGAATAGTTCTCTCAGACTGTCTGTCTGTCTGCGGGTGAAAAGCTATACTGAACCTTAACTGCGTTCCCAACGCCTTGTGCAATTGTTCCCAAAAATGACTCGTAAATTGAGGACCTCTGTCAGAAACTATCGTTGCTGGCACACCATGCAAACGTACTATCTCATCCACATATACTCTGGCTAGTTTCTCAGCTGTATACATCGTCTTCACTGGTAGAAAATGGACAGACTTAGTCAATCTGTCCACTATCACCCAAATGGAATCATGATTCCTAGTTGTCCGGGGTAGACCAACTACGAAATCCATGGTTATATGATCCCATTTCCACTGCGGTATCGACAAAGGTTGCAACATACCTGCCGGCTTCTGATGTTCAGCCTTCACTTGCTGACACACCGCACATCTCGCCACGAACTCAGTTACATCTCTCTTCAAACCGGGCCACCAATACAAGTCCTTCAGACTATGATACATCTTGGTCACACCTGGATGCATAGCATACATCGACGTATGTGCTTCCTCAAGCACCAACTTCCTCAGATCATCAGCATCTGGAACCACCATCCTATCACGATAGCAAACTAGTCCATCCTCGGACTCATGAAACCCATCACACTTGTCGCTGCCGAACTCTGATCTGATCAACTGTACCACATCATCAGTCTGTTGTGCATCCTTGATCTGTTGTCTCAAAGTAGGCTTAACTTGCATTTGTGCGAAGAGACCAGACAACAAAGAAACCTCCATCCGTACATTCATCTGTCGTAGGGAAATAAACATATCTTGCCTAGGGCATACCAAAGAACTCAACTATGCCTTCTTTGAAGAAAGAGAAGAAGACTTCCAGCTAAGCGCGTCAGCTACCACGTTCGCCTTACCAGGATGATACTCGATAGTGCAGTCGTAATCATTGATCAACTCCATCCATCGACGATGTTGCATGTTCAAATCTTGCTGCGTAAAGATATACTTCAGATTCTTATGATCTGTAAAGATCTGACACACTTCCCCATACAGATAGTGTCTCCAAATTTTTAGCACATGAACCACTGCTTCCAACTATCATGAGTCAGATAATTCTCCTCATGCTTCTTGAGCTGTCGCGAGGCAAAATAAACCACATGATCTTCCTGCATCAACACACAACCTAAACCTTTCTTGGAAGCATCACAGAAAACAACATAGCCTTTCCCAGGCTCTGGCAAGATCAACACTGGAGCACTGGTCAGCTTCTCCTTCAAACTCTGGAAAGCTCGCTCACATCGATCATCCCAAACAAAAGGTACATCCTTCCTGGTCAACTTCGTCATCGGCAAAGCGATCACACTGAAGTCCTTGATAAACCTCTGGTAGTATCCAGCCAAACCAAGGAAACTACGAACTTCTGTCGGCATCTTCGGTTGTTCCCAATCCACAATGGATTCCACCTTCCTCGGATCTACTTTGATGCCTTCAGCAGATATCACATGGCCCAAGAAAGTCACTTCATCCAACCAGAACTCGCACTTACTAAACTTGGCATACAACTGATGTTGACGAAGAAGAGTCAACGCTCAACGAAGATGTTGCTCATGCTCTAGCCTGTCCCGACTATAGATCAAGATGTCATCTATAAAGACTACAACAAACTGATCTAAGAATGGACATAACACTCTGTTCATCAAATCCATAAAAGCAGCAGGTGCATTGGTTAACCCAAACGGCATAACCACAAACTCGAAATGACCATACCTCGTCCTGAAAGCTGACTTTGGTATGTCATCTTCCTTTATCCTCAACTGATGATATCCAGACCGTAGATCGATCTTCGAAAACACTGTAGCACCACGCAACTGATCAAACAGATCATCTACCCTTGGCAACGAGTACTTATTCTTGATCGTGACCTTGTTCAACTGTCGGTAGTCTATACACAACCGCATCGAACCATCCTTCTTCTTAACGAACAACACGGGAGCACCCCACGGAGACGTACTCGATCGGATAAAACATTTCTCCAACAACTCTTGCAACTACTTCTTCAGCTCTGCCATCTCTGCTGGAGCCATCCTGTATGGTGACCGTGCAACTGGCTGTGTTCCAGGAACCAGATTGATCTCGAAATCAATCTCTCGGGGTGGAGGAACACCAGGAAACTCCTCAGGAAACACGTCTGCAAACTCTCGAACAACTGGCACCTCCTCAAGACCAGGACCTTTTGCTTTGGTAACCACAACGGTATCCACCACGTGAGCTAGGAACTCCCTACATCCTTTTCGTAACAACTTATCTGCCACCATAGCTGATACCAAACACGTCGGAAGAATCTTCCTATCTCCCTGGAAGATCCACTTCTCTCCAGCAACATCGAACATTGCCTACTTGGAACCACAGTCCAAGACAACCTTATACCTTTCTAAGGTATCCATCCCAAGGATAACATCGAAACCATGCATATCAAGTGGCATAAGGTCCACTTGGATGCGATGTCCCGAGAAAGACAAGACACATGATGGACACTCTTCTCGAAGCAAAGAGGAACCATCAAGAGGGATTTCTAACAAAAAGCTATCCTTCTTATAGCTAATAGGTAAACGACAGTTTTCAAGCATACTATAGGCGATAAAAGAGTGTGTAGCACTCGGGTCAACTAGAACAGATA
This sequence comes from Alisma plantago-aquatica, assembly GCA_963693085.1. Lineage (NCBI taxonomy): Eukaryota > Viridiplantae > Streptophyta > Magnoliopsida > Alismatales > Alismataceae > Alisma > Alisma plantago-aquatica. The sequence goes on from OY856409.1 coordinate 595,569,682, forward strand.
TAAAGCAAGAAGAAGACATATCAGAATGAAATAACTCCATCTGACCTGTCACCACTCGCGGGTTGACTATCGCCTCTGGATGACTCATGGCATAGAATCGAGCCGTTGCTTGCTGTCCATGACCTCTGCTTCCTTGAGCAGACGATCCAGCTTGAGATGCTTGACCGCGTCCTCATCCTCTGCTACCACTAGCCTGCGGTCTCTCTGACTTCTGAAAACTTTGCCTCGGCTGCTGTGTCACTTCAACATCTCTATTCGGGCAATTAAGCCTGAAATGCCCGACTTGTCCACAAAGATGACATGACTTGTCCTCAAACCGTGGCTTAGCTGGCCCTGTCACTGCCACAGAAGCTGAACTGTGTGCCTTAGATGGCGAAGAAACATAACCTCTCCCCTTACTCGGAGACCACTGAGAGGGTACACCAGAACTTCTCATCGCTGACGGTGTTGAAAACCTGGGCTTCTTAAAGACACCAAACCTTCGTCCTTGAAATTGAGCAGGTCTTTTAAGAGACATAGACTCTCTTTTCTCCCGTACTGTCCTCTTGATCCGTCAAACTGATTCCACGAATGTAGCGAACCGCTCTCGGTTCTCCAACGCAGACACCGGGGTTGTCAACTCAGCACTCAAACCCTTCTCGAAATGTCTGATCCGTTCCTCGTCTGTTGCCACCATGTGAGGACAGAACCTCAACAGATCCATAAACTTAGCTTCATACTTGGTGATGTTCATCGTTCCTTGCCGCAACTTCTCAAACTGACTGATCTTCTCATCCAGATACGTCTTGGGAAAGTATCTGGTGATGAACTCACGCTGAAACACTTCCCAACAGATCACCTCACTAGGCCGCTTCTCTTCCTCGATGGTCCACCAGTGACCAGCACTACCTTTCAGAATGTAGACAGCATGATTTACCTTGTCTGCTTCGGGGATGTCAAGGATCCGGAAAGCCTTCTTGAGACTTGTCAGCCACAGATCTGCATCCGCTGGATCAGCTGTTCCAGCATAATCCGAAGCTCCAACTCGGCGAAGCCGCTCAAAGGTCTTCCCAATACCCGATGCTTCTCCATGGGGAACCTGTGCTCGCGGGGGAGGCACTGGTAATCGCTCTACCATGAGATTCATCGTAGCCATTAACTGCCCCATAAGCTGTTGGTAGGCAGGGTGTTCAAGTATGGCTGGGTTAAATTGGGGAACCTCAGGCACCCGATCTTCATGTGCCTGTCCATCTGCTCCATCAACCGATGCAACATCACAATGCTCAGGAGCATGTTCCTCCTGATTTCCAGACATCTTGGCTTTTCTTCTGCTGAGGGCAGAAGATATTGTAAGAAAACCTAGAAAACTCATAATAACAGACTCCATCTAGTCCTAAATCCCTGTAGACTCAGCGAACCTAAGGCTCTGATACCAAAACTTGTGGCAACACATCCCATTATCACACAGATAACGAGGTGTTACGCGAAAACGTGCGGAAATCACCATAACAACAGATTATGAAAATATGGGTTAATTAAAATCGATTGCGGAAAACTGATAAAATGTGAAACTATTGCTTTTTAGTCCTCATCCTACATAGAAACATGTCATATATATACATCCACGAGATCTGATATGTGTCCACAGCTCAGAAACAGTTGTTCATCCACCACCTGTTCACATACATAAAGGCCCACATCCGGCCAACAATAGGATATACAAACATCGTCGATCATTCATCGTGAAACATTGTCAAAACACTACCAAGGACCTAAGAGTACAGTGATGACTCTAGACTCTACTACAAAACATCCAGAACAGCAGCATGTCCAACGCTTGCCTTCTACTTGTAACATCCCTGACCTGGGTTATAACCTAACCCTAGAAGTTTTGCCTAAACATGTAATTATATATTTGTGAATACTCCCTGGCATGTAATTAAGTTCCTCAGGAACATAAACTTTCAACTTTGCTCCTTTTTAAACAAAGTTGTAGCATTGTTTTGTAATGCATGGACCTATGTGCAAATTACCCAGTTAAGGGGTTTAACTTGCAATGTTCACAGGTTAAGATGTTCCTCTGATGATGAGACATCATATGAGTGAATATGATGAGGTATGATGGATTTCCCAAGCTTGGGCATCAAGATGCAGCTTGAGGAATGATCCTTGTGCTTAAAAACCCTAATTTGGAGTAAAGTGTAATTTACCCAAATTGTGGGGTGCATGTTATAAAATACACCTTCTAGAACATCTTTAATGACTCTTGACATCATTTAGAGTAGAAATGATGAAAGAGACACATAAATGAGTAAGCAGATAAGAAAAATAATCTTTGTGCATAAAATTCACTTAGTATGGGTATGGAGACCTTTCATGTATGTACCCTAGTTGAAAGTGGCTTTCCTTACCCTTAGATCTTGAGTTTAGATGAGATTTGCATAAGTTTTGATGGTCTTGGACGTGCCCTTGAACAAGGAGGGACTTGGATGAGAAATCCATGTTCTAGAGGTCCTTATGGTGTAAAATAGCCTAAAGTATATAAGCTCTTGTCCTTGCAAACCAACCAAACGTATCTCTTCTCCTTTTCATTTCTCATCTTTCTCAAACGGCTAAGGCAGAGCTATGGAGCTCAGGAGAACGACCAACTATTGCTAAGGTGAGGGGGAAACCATCCTCAAGCTCGAATTCATGGTGGAATTCTTCTTAAAAGGTTGGTTCTATGGTTAACTAACTTAGGTTTCTTGTTCTAGCCGACCATCCCCATCTTTTCCTTGGAGAATCACCTCTGGCCAAGTTGTGGAGCTCAAGACACCATTATAGGCTTGAAGCTTGGAAGCTTGGAGCTTTAGGAACAACGTTCTAAGGCGGGTTTTATAATTCTAAACTCCTTGCTTTATATGCATGTTTTTGTTCTTGCAATTTATGCTTTAGTACTTCTTCTTCTACCTCCCTTCTTCCTTGCACCTTTGCAAGCAAAACGGTGGAGAAACCGACCTAAACAGAGGTTGAAGATGATGGGCATGAATTCCTAGGTAGCTTTATCAACCGACCTTGGACCCTTTTGGTCCAAATGGTTGCAAACTGTTTAAGGTCAAATGGTTTCAAACCGTTTGATCTCAAACGATCTTGTAAGACCGTTTGGATCGAACCGGTCTCAAGACCGTTTGATAGAATTGACCAAGGGACGAACGTTTGAGGGTCTGTTGGTAACATATTTAACTTCATTCCTACAAAGATTGATAATCTAATTCTTAACCAATTGAGAGTTGAAGGCACTTCAACACCCTAAAACTAATCAGGCTGAAATTGCTGATTTCAAGTATAGATTTTGTTGAGTTTTGGGTTGAAGGACCCAAACGGTCTCAAGACCATTTGAGGATTCTTCCAAACGGTCTCAAGACCGGTTGGTGACAACCCAAGACCGTTTGGAGGTCTAGGGTTGAGCTAATTTGAAGAATTGAGGGTCCAATTGCAGATAAGTTGATGAATTAATAAAATTGCTGATTTTAGACCTAATTAGGGTTCAACCCTTATCCAACTGACTTGGTTTGTGGTCAAACTTTAGGAAAACGGTCTCAAGACCATTTGGAGGTCATCCAAACGACCTCAAGACCGTTTGAGCCATGTTTGGACCCAATTGGAGGTCAATTGATAGGTTCAACCTTGATTTGATTCACATTGATGAACATTGATGATTATCCGTTTGAAACCCTAATTGAATTGGATTTAACCCTAATTGGCTTTCAATTGAGGGTCAATTTGGTGTCCAATTGATTAAGACTAATCCTAATTGACTAAATTTGTAAGTGGTTAGCTTGGATTTAGCCAATTGGAGGTTTCAACATACATAACCATAATCGATTGTAACTTTTGAACCTTGTTTTAGGTCCAAACGGTTTGAGCCTATTTGGACCAAACGGTCTCAAGACCGTTTGGACCAATCGATCTCAAGTCGTTTTGATCAAACGGTTTCAAACCGCATAAGCACCAAACGGTTTGGAAGTCAACCTTCCCAAATGGTCAACACACCCAAACGGTCTCAAGACCGTTTGAGACCAAACGTTCTCAAGACCGTTTGGTGATTAAAGGTTGAAACCGTTTGAAGGTTTTCAAGGTTGTTTGTACTTGATCAATTGAAGGTGAAATTGGTTCAATGGTGATCTGATCTAAACCCTAATGGTAACCTAGGACATTAAGGGACTAAGTGAATAATGAATTAACCCATGATGGTGATCAATGGTGTAATTTACCAAAATACCCTTGAGGGGTTCAATTGAGTAATACCTGGTTCTAATCAAACCATAATCACATGATAGTGATGTTTTGGCTCATGCTAGTCAATGAGGACTTGACCCAACCTAATCTAGAGTGGTGTAATCACCATCAACTAGTAAGAGGAGAGATAAAGTACCATTTATGGTTGAAACTCAAGTAAAGTACCTTCAAAACATATAAATGTGCATGATTAGGGTATGATCCATCTATGTGAGATCATGGAAACCCTAATTATGATAATTGATGAATCTTAATCTTATCTAAGGGCTTTAATGATGATGTGTCTCATAAATGATGATGTTATGAGTTCATTTCACCATGATGTGAATAGTAAACCCTAATTCTAGGGTGATGACATGTAATGTGAATAGTAAACCCTAATTCTAGGGTGATGACATGTAATGTGAATAGTAAACCCTAATAGATGAAAATCAGGGAACCTAACTCTTGTAAGAGTAGGAAGGTACCACTTCTTTAAAATGAATTGTTTACTATTATCAGTTGAATTAACCATGCATGTTCTTATGGGAAGATAGTCATATCCAGGTAAGGATGATGATACCATATTCATTGAAAGCATGCCTATTAGCTTTATGAATAGTGAAATACCCTATTGCTTAGTAAGTGGCATCTAATGATATTGATGGGCTATGAGGGCCAAGAATATCATCAAGGTCATGCTGAATAGATGACTTGTGATGAGATGATTAAGAAATGATAATTGATGTGAGTTAGACTTGTTACATTTAGTATTCTATTTTCATAGCTGCCATGCTAGTGGTTAAATGTTTGAGAACATGTATGATGTTAAAAGAATACTGAAATGTACCTAACTAATCAAGTATAATCATACCATGTAGAGCCCTGATCATAGATCCATCATTGTCAGAGACCAAATGATGGTGAAACAAGTTTTCCCAAGGGAACTCCTGGAGCACATACTTTTGAGTATGTAGGGGAAATGGATGCGTAAATCCTTACATCCTAGTGTAGGAATTGATGTAGATGAATAATCCATCAACCCTTCACTACAAATCCAAACTAAGAGATGTACCACGAATCTCCCAAAGAAAACACAAACACCGCATCGGTGAGAGATAAACAAGAAATCTTCTGATGACGAAGAGAATACAGAATGCCACTGTAACTCTAAAATAGCGAAGGACCATATTACCCTGGTAAGCTATAACAGCAGAGACACAAGATGTCCTGCAAGTAATCCTCTTACTGACTGAGGAGGATGAGGTCATAAGAATTCGGCTCTTTTAATGACCTATGTATGATACCGATGCAACTTACTAGTGATCGGTTCGAGTATGAGGGGTATACCTCATCTCCACATGGCATAATGATGTTTGTAAAACATAATCAGCTGCATAGTATAATTGCTTAGTTTAATCTATGAGATTCTTTAATGGTGTTACATTGCATAGTAGATATGTTCTTCACCTTATCTATATGTTGATATTCTACTTAATACCTCTCTGCTGTTGATTACTTTAAATTGCTTATATTGTTCTTTGACTTTCTATATAAATCTTCTAGTTGAGAGTTATAACTCTCACTGGGACAATTTGTACATTGTCTCACTCCGTAGACTTCAACTTTGTAGGTGGTCGTCAAAGACGGAGGAACCAGCCTACAGGTGACCAATCCCAGCAGTAGCACCAGGAGCAGCAGTGAATCTCAGGTGGAGATACTGACTGCTGAGATAGTTGTTAGAAAGTCAGTCCTATGCCGTCTCTGTACTCTTAGGTCCTAGGAGTTGATGGTCTGAGATTTTTGTTTTATCTCTTGATATTTTGTATCATGATGTATATAATTACTCAAGAAGTAATTATCAGAGATGTAAACAGTTTAATCCTTTTTCTATGAAAGAAATTTTAAGGTTTCAAGCTCTTATCTCAAAAAGTTTTAATTTCCCGTGATTTTTGTCTTCCGCAGTTAATCGATTGCTTTTGCTAAGTTTAAATCATATTTATATCGTGGTTTTGGAGATCGAAGCCCACAATTAAGTGGTATCATAGCTCTAGGTTCGCCGAGTCTACAGAGACATAAGGACTTAGGATGTCGAGTCTATCTTTAGTGTTCCTTTCTTATCTAATAGAATCTTCTGCTCCTCAGGAGAAGAAGATATATAAGGATGTTTGAGCCACATGAGGAGTATGTGGCAGAGAGTAGCGTAGCTGCACCACAAGGTGGTGCAAGAGTACCAGAGATAGAGCAACCCATACCTGAGCAACCCAGGGAGCCACCTCAGTTTGACCCAGTCGATATGGACAACCCAGCTGTTCAAACTATGTTCGGGAAGTTTATGACTGCCATGACACACATCATCGACAGGATGCCTATGCCTGCACCCAGGGCACCTGCCCAGCCTGAAGGTCAAGGTATCGGTAAGACGTTCGAGCGACTTCGTCGTGTCGGAGCTACTGAATACTTTGGGACAACTGACCCCACAGATGTCGATCTGTGGTTAACTGAGTTGGAGAAAGCCTTCAGAATCTTGAACATCCCTGAAGCTGAGAAGGTCAGACATGTTGTCTATCTTCTCAAAGGAAGTGCTGGTCACTGGTGGACCATGGAAGAGCAGAAGAGACCTGGAATAGAGATATCGTGGGAAGACTTTCGACGGGAATTCGTCCACAGATATTTTCCAAAGACCTTCCTATACGAGAAGATCTCTCAGTTTGAGAGACTGAGGCAGGGCATGATGAACATTAGCGAGTATGAGGCTAAGTTCATGGAGCTATTGCGGTTTTATCCGCACATGGCTGCCACAGAAGAAGAAAGGATCAGAAGATTCGAAAGGGGTCTGAATGCTGACATGTCTACCCCTGTGTCTGCCTTAGAAAACCGAGAGAGATTTTCTACCTTCGTTGAGTCATTCCGAAGGATAGAGAGATTTGTGGTTGAGAAAAGGAAAACCCAGAAAAGATATCCACAGTTCCAGGGTTCTTCATCTAGGGACTTTAAGAAGCCTAGATCCTCTGCACCTAACCCTCCACCACCTAGATCTAGTTCTCATACTCAGTGGTCTCCAAGTAGAGGTAGAGGACGAGGTCAATCACCTCAAGAGACCCATAGCTCTGCATCAATGTCAGTTACTGGACCACCAAGACCACAACAACTGGGGAAAAGCTGCTACAACTGTGGTAAGGTGGGACATTTGATGAAGGACTGTCAATCTAAGCCTGTCAGTGTGACACAGCCTCCGAGACAAGGTCAACAGGGATCACAGAGAAGGCAATCTCAAGGAGCAGCTCGAGGATGTGGACAAGCGTCTCAAGCTGGATCATCAGCACCACCTCAACACCAGGCTACAGCGAGGTTCTATGCTATGAACCCACCGGAGGCAGTGGTCGATCCACGGGTAGTGGCAGGTCAGATGGAACTTTTATATTCTGATATGTCTAAATCCTGTGTAGTATCTGTTCTGATTGACCCGGGTGCTACGCACTCTTTTATCACTCGAAGAGTGATTCACAACTGTAATATGACAGTCAGTCATAGGATAGATAGTTTGTTGTTGGAGACTCCGTTGAGTGGGTCTGCTGTTTTACAGGAGGTATGCTCTCCCTGCATCCTCTTCTTTTCTGATCATCGCATTCAAGTGGACCTTATACCACTTGATATGCAAGGATATGATATAATCCTCGGGATGGATACCTTAGAAAGGTATCGAGTTGTCTTGGATTGTGAGTCCAAGTTGGCTGTGTTTGCTGATGAAAGCAACACATGGATCTTTCAAGGAGAAAGAAAGATTCTTCCCACCTGTCTTGTGTCAGCTATGGTTGTTGATAAACTAATGAGGCAAGGATGTTATGCATTCTTGGCCCATGTGGTATATGTTACCAAGGAGAGCCCCAACCCTGCTGAAGTTCCTGTAGTCAGGGAGTTCGAAGATGTGTTTCCTGAAGAACTTCCCGGTATACCACCACCTCTGGAAATTGATTTTGAGATCAATTTGGTGCCAGATACAAAACCCATAGCCCAGACACCATATAGGATGGCGCCTGCCGAGATGGCCAAACTCAAGAAACACCTTCAATAGTTACTTGAGAAAGGTTTCATTCGACCGAGTACCTCACCTTGGGGTGCTCCGGTTTTGTTTGTAAAAAAGAAAGATGGGTCAATGCGGTTGTGCATTGACTATAGACAACTTAATAAAGTAACAATAAAGAACAAGTACCCATTGCTGAGGATTGATGATCTCTTTGACCAGTTGCGTGGTGCAACAGTATTTTCAAAGATAGACTTAAGGTCTGGATATCATCAACTCTGCATTAAGGACAGTGACATATCCAAGTCTGCCTTTAGGACTAGATATGGTCACTATGAGTTCACGGTTATGTCGTTTGGACTAACCAATGTACCAGCTGCATTCATGGAACTCATAAATAGAGTCTTTCGACCCTTCCTTGATCAGTGTGTTGTCGTCTTCATAGATGACATTCTGATTTATAGTAAGGATGCTCAACAGCATGAGAAGCATCTTCGCCAAGCTTTGACCTTGCTAAGAGAACATAAGTTATATGCTATGTTTAGCAAGTGCGAGTTCTGGTTGCCAGAAGTGTCTTTTCTTGGTCATGTGGTATCTGCCTCGGGTATTCGTGTTGACCCTAAAAAGGTAGAATCTGTTCAACAGTGGGAACAACCAAAGACACCGACGGAGATTCAAAGTTTCTTGGGATTAGATGGTTACTATAGAAGGTTTATCGAGAATTTCAATTCTATAGCCTTACCCTTAACCAAGTTGACCCGTAAAGATGTTCCTTTTTCCTGGAGTGATAAGTGTCAACAGTCCTTTCAGTTGTTGAAGGAGAGGTTGACAAGTGCAGCTGTGCTTGTGCTACCTGAACAAGGAAAAGGATATGTGGTGTACTGTGATGCCTCCAAGAATGGACTTGGATGTGTGTTGATGCAGGATAAGCAAGTGATTTCTTTTGCTTCCCGACAGCTTAAGAAACACGAGGAGAATTATCCGACACACGATCTGGAGTTAGCTGATGTGATTCATGCCCTGAAGATCTGGAGACATTATCTGTATGGAGAAACATTCCAAATTTTCACAGACCACAAGAATCTTAAGTATATCTTCTCTCAGCATGAGCTTAACATGAGGCAACGTCGCTGGATAGAGTTAATCAAGGACTACGATTGTACAATTGATTACCATCCAGGGAAGGCCAATGTGGTTGTAGATGCCTTGAGTAGGAAATCAGCAACATCAACCATAGATAGAGCACAACTAAGTTCCTTAGTATGTTCTAGGAGAGATATGCTTATCTCTTTAAGGCAAAACAATGTACAGTTGAAGATGTCATTGTTATCTAGTTTGTTAGCTGAGATGCATATCAAACCTACCCTAAGAGAGCAGATAAAGGAGGCACAGCAAGTTGATGCTGCAGTTCAGCAGATCAGATCTGAGTATGGTGAAGAGAAGTGAGAAAGTTTTCATGAGTCAGATGATCAAGTGGCATGCTATCATGGGAGGATGATAGTACCTGATGTGGATAATCTAAGGAAGTTAGTCCTAGAGGAAGCTCATTCTTTGATGTATGCTATGCATCTAGGGAGCACCAAGATGTATCGAAATTTGAAAGATATGTATTGGTGGCCCGGGATGAAGAAGGATGTAGTTGAGTTTGTTCTGAGGTGTCTTGTGTGTCAGTGAGTTAAGGCTGAACACCTGAAACCTGTAGGAACAATGCAACCCTTACCCATACCACAGTGGAAGTGGGACCATGTGACCATGGACTTTGTTGTTGGCCTACCCAAGACAAGCAAAGGACATGATTCCATTTGGGTAATTGTTGATAGGTTGACAAAGACAGCACATTTCTTACCTGTCAAAACAACCTATTCTGCTGAAAGGTTATCCCAGTTGTATGTTCAAGAGATAGTGTGTTTGCACGGAGTTCCTGTCACTATAGTTTCTGACAGAGGTCCCCAGTTTACAAGTCATTTTTGAGAGCAGTTACACAGAGCCTTAGGCACCAAACTAAGGTTTAGTACAGCCTTTCATCCACAGACTGATGGACAGTCTGAAAGGACTATACAGACCTTGGAAGACCTGTTAAGAGCATGTGTTCTCCAGTTTACCGGGAGTTGGGATCTATACCTAAGCTTAATAGAGTTTGCCTATAACAATAACTATCAACATAGTATTGATATGGCACCTTATGAAGCCTTGTATGGTAGATGTTGTAGATTGCCTTTGTGTTGGTATGAAACTGGTGAACATCAGTTGTTAGGTCTGGATCTTGTGCAGCAGACTACAGAGAAGATCACAGTTATACAGCAACAGCTTAAGACTGCATAGGATAGGCAGAAGTCTTATGCAGACAGACGTCGTAAAACCTTAGAGTTCCAGGTTGGAGACAGAGTATACCTCAAGGTCTCACCTTGGAAAGGAGTCCTTCGTTTTGGAAGGAAAGGGAAATTAGCTCCTAGATTTATGGGACCTTATCCAATTGTTGAAAGAGTTGGAAAGGTAGCCTATAGACTAGAGTTACCTTCAGAGTTGCAGAAGTTACACCCTGTGTTCCACATTTCTATGCTGAGAAAATGTCACCCTGACACCGAGTCAGTTCTACAACCTATGGAAGTAGAATTGAATGAAGATATAACATATGAGGAAGGACCAGTGTCAATCCTTGATAAAAAAATTAAAAATTTAAAGAAGAAAGAAATAAGCCTTGTTAAAGTCCTCTGGAACACCGTGGTATTAAAGAAGCCACTTGAGAACTAAAGGATGAGATGAGAAGGGTATCCTGCTCTTTTCTCCTAATATGTTTTATCGATTTCGAGGACGAAATCCTTGTAAGGGGTGGATAATTTGTAACATCCCTGACCTGGGTTATAACCTAACCCTAGAAGTTTTGCCTAAACATGTAATTATATATTTTTGAATACTCCCTGGCATGTCATTAAGTTCCTCAGGAACATAAACTTTCAACTTTGCTCCTTTTTAAACAAAGTTGTAGCATTGTTTTGTAATGCAGGGACCTATGTGCAAATTACCCAATTAAGGAGTTTAACTTGCAATGTTCACAGTTTAAGATGTTCTTCTAATGATGAGACATCATATGAGTGAATATGATGAGGTATGATGGATTTCCCAAGCTTGGGCATCAAGATGCAGCTTGAGGAATGATCCTTGTGCTTAAAAACCCTAATTTGGAGTAAAGTGCAATTTACCCAAATTGTGGGGTGCATGTTATAAAATACACCTTCTAGAACATATTTAATGACTCTTGACATCATTTAGAGTAGAAATTATGAAAGAGACACATAAATGAGTAAGCAGATAAGAAAAATAATCTTTGTGCATAAAATTCACTTAGTATGGGTATGGAGACCTTTCATGTATGTACCCTAGTTGAAAGTGGCTTTCCTTAGCCTTAGATCTTGAGTTTAGACAAGCTTTGCATAATTTTTGATGGTCTTGGACGTGCCCTTGAACAAGGAGGGACTTGGATGAGAAATCCATGTTCTAGAGGTCCTTATGGTGTAAAATAGCCTAAAGTATATAAGCTCTTGTCCTTGCAAACCAACCAAACGTATCTCTTCTCCTTTTCATTTCTCATCTTTCTCAAATGGCTAAGGAAGAGCTCTGGAGCTCAGGAGAACGACCAACTAGTTCTAAGGTGAGGGGGAAACCATCCTCAAGCTCGAATTCATGGTGGAATTCTTCTTAAAAGGTTGGTTTTATGGTTAACTAACTTAGGTTTCTTGTTCTAGCCGACCATCCCCATCTTTTCCTTGGAGAATCACCTATGGCAAAGTTGTGGAGCTCAAGACACCATTAGAGGCTTGAAGCTTGGAAGCTTGGAGCTCTAGGAACAATGTTATAAGGCGGGTTTTATAATTCTAAACTCCTTGCTTTATATGCATGTTTTTGTTCTTGCAATTTATGCTTTAGTACTTCTTCTTCTACCTCCCTTCTTCCTTGCACCTTTGCAAGCAAAACGGTGGAGAAACCGACCTGAAAAGAGGTTGAAGATGATGGGCGTGAATTCCTAGGTAGCTTTATCAACCGACCTTGGACCCTTTTGGTCCAAACGGTTGCAAACCGTTTAAGGTCAAACGGTTTCAAACCGTTTGATCTCAAACGATCTTGCAAGACCGTTTGGATCAAACCGGTCTCAAGACCGTTTGATAGAATTGACCAAGGGACGACCGTTTGAGGGTCTGTTGGTAACATATTGAGTTTCATTCCTACAAAGATTCATAATCTAATTCTTAACCAATTGAGAGTTGAAGGCACTTCAACACCCTAAAACTAATAGGGTTGAAATTGCTGATTTCAAGTATAGATTTTGTTGAGTTTTGTGTTGAAGGACACAAACGGTCTCAAGACTATTTGGGGATTCTTCCAAACGGTATCAAGACCGTTTGGTGACAACCCAAGACCGTTTGGAGGTCTAGGGTTGAGCTAATTTGAAGAATTGAGGGTCCAATTGCAGATAAGTTGATGAATTAATAAAATTGCTGGTTTTAGACCTAATTAGGGTTCAACCCTTATCCAACCGACTTGGTTTTTGGTCAAACTTTGGGCAAACGGTCTCAAGACAGTTTGGAGGTCATCCAAACGACCTCAAGACCGTTTGAGCCAAGTTTGGGCCCAATTGGAGGTCAATTGATAGGTTCAACCTTGATTTGATTCACATTGATGAACATTGATGATTATCCGTTTGAAACCCTAATTGAATTGGATTTAACCCTAATTGGCTTTCAATTGAGGGTCAATTTGGTGTCCAATTAATTAAGACTAATCCTAATTGACTCAATTTGTAAGTGGTTAGCTTGGATTTAGCCAATTGGAGGCTTCAACATACATAACCATAATTGATTGTAACTTTTGAACCTTGTTTGAGGACCAAACGTTTTGAGCCTATTTGGACCAAACGGTCTCAAGACCGTTTGGATCCAAACGGTCTCAAGACCGTTTGAGGCCAAACGGTCTCAAGACCATTTGGGGCCAAACGGTCTCAAGACCATTTGGGGTCAAACGGTCTCAAGACCGTTTCGGCTCAAACGATCTCAAGATCATTTGGACCAATCGATCTCAAGTCGTTTTGATCAAACGGTTTCAAACCGCATAAGCACCAAACGGTTTGGAAGTCAACCTTCCCAAACGGTCAGCACACCCAAACGGTCTCAAGACCGTTTGAGGTCAAACAGTCTCAAGACCGTTTGAGGTCAAACGGTCTCAAGACCGTTTGAGACCAAATGGTCTCAAGACCGTTTGGTGATTAAAGGTTGAAACCGTTTGAAGGTTTTCAAGGTTGTTTGTACTTGATCAATTGAAGGTGAAATTGGTTCAATGGTGATCTGATCTAAACCCTAATGGTAACCTAGGACATTAAGGGACTAAGTGAATAATGAATTAACCCATGATGGTGATCAATGGTGTAATTTACCAAAATACCCTTGAGGGGTTCAATTGAGTAATACCTTGTTCTAATCAAACCCTAATCACATGATAGTGATGTTTTGGCTCATGCTAGTCAATGAGGACTTGACCCAACCTAATATAGAGTGGTTTAATCACCATCTACTAGTAAGAGGAGAGAGAAAGTACCATTTATGGTTGAAACGCAAGTAAAGTACCTTCAAAACATATGAATGTGCATGATTAGGGTATGATCCATCTATGTGAGATCATGGAAACCCTAATTATGATAATTGATGAATCTTAATCTTATCTAAGTGCTTTAATGATGATGTGTCTCATACATGATGATGTTATGAGTTCATTTCACCATGATGTGAATAGTAAACCCTAATTCTAGGGTGATGACATGTAATGTGAATAGTAAACCCTAATTCTAGGGTGATGACATGTAATGTGAATAGTAAACCCTAATTGATGAAAATCAGGGAACCTAACTCTTGTAAGAGTAGGAAGGTACCACTTCTTTAAAATGAATTGTTTACTGTTATCAGTTGAATTAACCATGCAGGTTCTTATGGGAAGATAATCATATCCAGGTAAGGTTGATGATACCATATTCATTGAAAGGAAGACTATTAGCTTTATGAATAGTGAAATACCATGTTGCCTAGTAAGTGGCATCTAATGAGATTGATGGGCTATGAGGGCCATGAATATCATCAATGTCACTCTTAATAGATGACTTGTGATGAGATGATTAAGAAATGATAATTGATGTGAGTTAGACTTGTTACATTTAGTATTCTATTTTCATAGCTGCCATGCTAGTGGTTAAATGTTTGAGAACATGTATGATGTTAAAAGAATACTGAAATGTACCTAACTAATCAAGTATAATCATACCATGTATAGCCCTGATCATAGATCCATCATTGTCAGAGACCAAATGATGGTGAAACAGGTTTTCCCAAGGGAACTCCTGGAGCACATACTTTTGAGTATGTGGGGGAAATGGATGCGTAAATCCTTACATCCTAGTGTAGGAATTGATGTAGATGAATAATCCATCAACCCTTCACTACAAATCCAAACTAAGAGATGTACCACGAATCTCCCAAAGAAAACACAAACACCGCATCGGTGAGAGATAAACATGAAATCTTCTGATGACGAAGAGAGTACAGAACGCCACTGTAACTCTAAAATAGCGAAGGACCAGATTACCCTGGTAAGCTATAACAGCAGAGACACAAGATGTCCTACAAGCAATCCTCTTACTGACTGAGGAGGATGAGGTCATAAGAATCCGGCTCTTTTAATGACCTATGTATGATACCGATGCAACTTACTAGTGATCGGTTGGAGTATGAGGGGTATACCTCATCTCCATAGGGCATAATGATGTTTGTAAAACATAATTAGCCGCGTAGTATAATTGCTTAGTTTAAGCTACGAGATTCTTGAATGGTGTTACATTGCATAGTAGATATGTTCTTCACCTTATCTATATGTTTATATTCTACTTAATACCTCTCTGTTGTTGATTACTTTAAATTGCTTATATTGTTCTTTGACTTGGTATATAAAGCTTCTAGTTGAGAGTTATAACTCTCGCTGGGACAATTTGTACATTGTCTCACCCCGTAGACTTCAACTTTTTAGGTGGTCGTCAAAGACGGAGGAACCGGCCTACAGGTGACCAATCCCAGCAGTAGCACCAGGAGCAGCAGTGAATCTCAGGTGGAGATACTGACTGCTGAGATAGTTGTTAGAAAGTCAGTCCTATGCCGTCTCTGTACTCTCAGGTCCTAGGAGTTGATGGTATGAGATTTTGGTTTTATCTCTTGAGATTTTGTATCATGATCTATATAATTACTCAAGAAGTAATTATCAGAGATGTAAATAGTTTAATCCTTTTTCTATGAAAGAAATTTTAAGGTTTCAAGCTCTTATCTCAAAAAGTTTTAATTTCCCATGATTTTTGTCTTCTGCTGTTAATCGATTGCTTCCGCTAAGTTTAAATCGTATTTATATTTTGGTTTTGGAGATCGGAGCCCACACTACTTCTCCTCAAGTTGCTCGGCCGCAACACCACAACCACGACCACGTCTACCTCAACCACCTAAAAAGGGGTTAAACCAGCGGGGTGAGACAATTGAACAATTGTCCCAGCAGGAAACATAACTCCCCACCGCAACTACAGAACCTTAGCAAGATAAACTATAACAGTAGATAACTAATCAACATATATAACAAGAGCAATCTATATAAAGCAAGGCTATTCTTACTGACAAGCTTACCAGCTGTACAAAAGCATATAACCAGATATCTCTCAATGGAACATGATTGACAAGATATATCACTTTATAACATGATTATCAGAACAAGATATAAGATGACATATCATGATTATCAAGATACGTCATAATAACTCATACCTGAAGAATATATATAGAAGTACCTGCAAGGTATAACAGAATTAACTACACAAACAAGGCCTCAACCAATGTTTCGTGTTATTCTTAAGCAGTAAATACTTAACGGCTGTGTTACGTATTATTATGCCTCGAGGATTTGAATCGTACCGTTCAAATCCAACCTTCGGTTACGAAACCCAAGCCGGTGCCATACAAGGTTAATGGAAGAGCCGGACTCCACGACCTCCCACCTCATGGTTAGTACACGAGTACAACACTAGCAGGACCGCAGTCACATGCTGAAGTGGTCTAAGCCACAGGGTCAGCTCCATAGCCTACCCTCATTCTAGCCCGCCTTGGTACAGGTCTCGGCGCTAGTAAAACTGAGCCACGGGCCTGTTCACCGTGCTCTGAGCCATGAACACATTCATGCTCCACACATCACATATCCTGAGCCATGGGCTTGTTCACCATGCTCTTTATATGTATCTGAGTCTGTAACCGAAGTTACACTCTTACCTCCTCATTTTCAGGCTAGGAACAACCTACACATATTCAACAATATGCGCTTCCAGGTTAACCTGTAGGAGAACCTATTTCACCATCACCAAGTCCTGACGATGATGGATCTATGGCCAGGCAAACTACATGATATATTTCATTATGATTAATTAGTATCTTTTAGATGGATTGCAGGATTCAACCAAGTTATATAACATGCAAGATATAATAGAAAGCAAAGAACATTATATTATTATGAAAACCACATCATCCTAATCCATCACAAAGATCCAGCATCACATGTTACCACTTGGCCTCTTGCCAACCATCCAGATCCATCTCAAGGATCATCACATACCATAGGATCTCAATCCCTCATCATGTCACTACCTTTCCAAGGCTTACATTATCGTTATGGGACAAACACATAATACATATAGCCTCATAGAATAACTATCAAAGTAATGTTACTCATCACATATGTCACATAGCCCTTTCATGGCTACACATCACCTGCATGGTTAGGATACACAATAACCATAGTTTCAACATAAGAAATATGCTCACTATCATGAACTATCATTCAGGATAATCTACTTATCATTGTTACACTATTTGATGATCAAGTGTATTAAGCACATCATTATCAGACCATATACATGCTTACCCTTATCTCAAGATTTTACAAGCAACTAAGGTATTCACTTTATATAGAGAGCATGTTGAGTATACAGAGTGAACACTATCATTACAACTATTGAAATGGTCACCATCCATTATCATCAACCATTACCTTTTTCATTAAGAAACCATTAATGCTACTACCATTTATCATTGCCATTAACAATTGAGCATAAGACTTCCATCATGCATGTCACTACTACTCTTGTTACCATCATTACTATTATCAGCATCATCATCTACTATTATCTTCATTGCTATGTCATTTAAGCAACTATTAATGTAACTATCTCTTAGCATCATTATTACCAACATTAGCATTATTATTGCTTCCACTACTAGCAAGGAAAACATCATTGCTATCCTTTACATTGCTATTACCATTAACACTATTATCATGACTATCATGTCATTGACATTGTCATAGTTATTATTACTAATCAAGGCAACACTGTCGTTATGTTTGCATAAGCACCCATATCCATCACACTTGTGACCATCACCAAAGGTCCACACCACCCTCACTACAACTCTCAGCCCTCACCAAAGCTAGCTTACACGGCTAGGGCATGGGAAGGCAGCAACGATGCACTGCACCCAACACTCTGCCCGCAACGCTGCGTTACAAGGGTACTGGGTGACATGGGTGTCGTACGTCACTCATATCGGGCAACGCCCTGCCGCGATGCCCGTTACAGCTGACTCTATCTCCCGATATCCTAGGCTATCACCTAGATAACAACCCAAAACTACCAAGAGAGAGAAGGAAAGAAAGAAGGAGAGAGGAAACACTCCTCATAACGTGCAACTGGCCTAACGGCCGACACACACCCAATCCAAGGGCGTGATGCCCGTCATGACCCACTCCTGACGCCTGTCACATTCTAGGGGTACCGCCTGATACACCCCCACAACTATCGGCCGTCACACCTTCTTTGCATATCGTGCAACTCAAACCAACTTACCAAAGCAGGCCCTGTCGTCCACCACAAGAACTACCAAGATGCTAAGGCCTATCGCCCATCAAAAGGATAACGTTCAACCTAGCCATATCGGCCAACATAACTCTAGCTCACCCTATCGCCCAACACATGGGCAGGGTATCGGCCAACCCTAAGAACACATCATATCGTCCACCAAGGTATACATATCGTACAACAAAGGGATACCATATCATCCAACTCAAAGGCAAAGGTGCCATGTCGTCCAACTCAAAGGATATCGTCCAACACACCAACAAAGAAAGGATATCACCCAACCCTAGGTCACCATCAACCTCCAACTCAAGGGAACCCAAACCCTAGATCACAAGGTACACTAGAAACCCTAAACCCTAAGGGGATATCGGCCACCAAAGGAAACTCAAGCAAGGTACAAGTCTAAGATACTACCCTATGAACAAGAAAAAGAACAAAAGGTAATGAAGTGAGGGTTAGAAATTATGCAACCCGCCTTAAGCTCCAAGCTCCAAGGCACTCCAAGGTCCAAAGCTATCGTCCACCGACTTCTCCAGAAAGGTGTATCGGCCACCACTTCAACTCCAAGGGAGTGTATCAGCCAACCCAAGCAAGATGGAGAGGGATATCGTGCACTCAAGGTGAAGGGGAGACCAAAAGATCAAAGGAGACTAAGGCAAGGAGAAGAGCTTCATATATAGGAAGAAGGGGAGGAGAAACCAAGGTACAACCATGCTATGTGTCGTCCACCCAAGGGACACTTGTCCTAGGGTTCAAGACAACACACTAGCACACCAAGAGACACTTGTCCAAGCCATGCACCAAGTGTCCACCAACCAAGGCCAAGCACATGGGTGACACAAGCAACAACTCCTGCTGGGCGACACAACCAAGCTACTGGGCGGCACAAGACCACCCTAGGTCGACACAAACTCACCTTGGATGACACAAGGCAAGCTTTGGCCGACACAAGGCTCAACCAAGCCCAAACAAGGCACCTCAAGGCCCAAACAAGCTCAACTCAGGCCCAAAGAACTCAAACAACAAGCCCAAGCCTTCCTCTCAACCCTAGAGGAAGCAAAGAGAGGGAAACATCTCACAAGATGGCAAACTTGCACACAAAACCCTAAACTTAGTTTATTTGCAAGTAGCCCCTCGAACTCTCAACAAAGCACAACAAAACCCTAATCACCACTTAGAGGTGATTAGCAAGCATCAAGGCACCAAGATTAAGCAAAACAAACAGGGTAAACCCTAAACGCAGGTCAGGGTCCTTACAGTTTTAGCTTTCATTATGCATTTATTACTATTAATGTTTGTTTAGTCCACAAACCCTAATTTCAACATCATAGATACCATTAAAAGTCAATTAAGTCCAAAATGTCTCTTTTACACTAAAACTACTATCTTTATCATTTTAAGTCATTTCAAGATCATTCATGTTCAGGTTTCTTTGAATTGACAACTCAACAAAAAATTATAGTTCGATTCTCCAGGAACCCAAATTACTACAATTCTCATCGTTTATGTCAGTAAACCCTAATGTATCATTAATTCTACTTTATACCCTAGGAACCCCAAAATATCCACATTAATGATCTTTTATACCCAAATTGGATTTATAACAACATAACATTGTCTTATACATGGATTTGCACAATTAAAATCATTAAAAGACATATCCTCCTAAATTAGGGTTTCTAAGCCCATTAATGCAAACTTAGGTATATGAAACCCTAATTTAAGCCAATTATGTACAAATATCATCCTTTTTATTATCAACAGGTTAATATTCGTTCTAAACATTTAGAGAACATCACTATATTCAACTATCATCAATTCCAAGGGTTTTTCACTAATTAAACCAGTAAATATGATAACTTTATACACTTTTCGAATTGCAAACAGAATCAGACTTGAATTATATTTTTAATGGATCCCTCATTTTCTTCTAATCAATTTTCATATATAAAATTTTGTCATTAGAGCTTCCTTGCAATTACTACAATTTTTGCACGAAAAAGCAATTTCTAGATTTTCTAGTTAGAGAGGCTATTTACCCTTTCCTTTTTGGAAAATCGAGGGACGTTGGATCAAAGCCGCAGTCAGTGGTTGACCCAATCTCACGGCTGAAGTCGCTCACATCCACCTTCTCTGATCTGGAGGCGCGCTCTACCCTGGGCCGTGGAAATCCTTCGCGAGTGCACCATGGAACCCGATCTAACGGCTCCCTTTATCTCTTCTTCCCATCCTTCTGTGCACTGCAACTGCGGCGGATCTGGGTCAGAAGCTCGCCGGACAACAAGTGATCGAGGGAGAGAGGGAAATTTTGGGGCTAGGAGACCAAGGGTGGTCATTTTTATAGGCTTGTGCATCTGGATTAGGGTTTTCAACCCTCGCCGCCAAAGGTAACAACTGCCAAAGTGGGCATTCTCTCCAGAGTCTTCCAAACCAACTAAAACCAGGATAAGACTTGTGTGGAATCTTCTCCCGTGGCCAACCATGCCCTTTTCATCTTTGCCCGTGGTCGGATTCGTGAGAAAATCGGATTGTAAAAAGGCCCTCCTTTCCCTTTGCGACCAGGGAAGACGACGCACAGCTAGCATCAGATTCGTGGTCCCTTGGACCAGCGGAGATCCGATGGCTGTCGTCAGTCCCGTCCCTTTCCTATTCTTTTTCTTTTAATCAGAAATATTATGACATTTAAATGAAAGCACAACACTTTAGGGAACTTCTAAAAAAACGTAGCTCTCAAACCAAATATCCACTTAATCCCAAATTTTGAGGGAAAGTTATTAATAACTTTATCTACCTCCTTGACAAAATTGGGCTCATGATATAACAGAAAACGTGCCTTTTCTTTAGGTGCAAAATATCACTTAATTATATATATATCCCACATATTTTCTCTTTCCTTTGCTTATTAATTTATTATTCTGAGTTCCTTGAACCTCAAGGAAGCTTAATGGATCGAAAACCCATCTTGGGAATATGCATTAACCTTTTATTTATCTTTTATCCTTTATTTCCCATAATCTTATTTATTTCTTATCAAAATATCTCTCTTTGAGGATTTCTCTTTCTCTTACTCTTATTTTCCTCCTTGATTTTCCTTTTTATATTAGGAAACCTTGGGATTACGAAATCCCACTAAGGATAACTCAATTGCACCTCTTTTCACTTGTTTTCCACATTTTATCCTTATTTTCAATTTATTTCTTAATAAAGAAATACTTAATTAATATTTTCTTTTCTTATTGCTTTCTTTATGTAACTTTGGACTCCTTGGAACCCAAGGAATCCAAGAGGCACGAAATCTTCTTTGGATTTTGCCTTCTAGAGATTTCTACATATTTCTTTTCTCAAATATTCAATTATCCATTTACTAATTGAATTTCCTTGTTATTTGGGTCCAATAGCCAATAAAGCCCACAAAACAGTCATCAAGGCTATTGTAACCGAAATCCATGTATTCAAAACATATTATACCATTCTTTGTTCAATTATCTTTAAATTGAGAAATTGCATTTCTCACCAAATGAACCCAAAAATTGGGGTTGTAACAGATTTCCCCCAAAGAAACATATTATTTTCCCTCCTGCCATCGCCACCTCATGCAGCCCATTCCTTCACATCATTTGACTCGTTACTTTCCTAGTCAATGGCGGTAAGGGCTAGTTTGGTTGCTAGCTGTTGCAAGGCACTAGTTGAGTTGAAAAACAGGAAACACAAAATAGGAAACCGAACTGCACATCTACCGTCTGGTTGGAAGCAGCTTTAACTTCAACCCTTCGGTTGTTTGTGTTTGGTTGAGCAAGGAAAAAAGTAGCAAACGGACGAATCTTGTATTATTTTTCAGGGATGGAGGCAGATGGACAACAGATTCTGTAGAAAAATGATGTCCCATCTTCACGGAAAATGGACTAGGCAGACTGTGAATTGGAATCGTGCCCAAAAGGCTTGCCGTCCATTCCCCCACTTTCCTGTAGAGCCGAAGACGACACTTGGGTTTGTTTTCCCATCGTGGGTTGCGACCACGTCCAACCAAATACAAGAGTTTGAATTCATCGTGCACTTGCAACTGCATGAACTGGTTTGCAGCAATACCAAACGAGCCCTAAGACATGTTCGTTTTCTGATCAAGCTCTGTAGTAAACACAATTATCCCCACCAGCAGATTGATTCAAGCACAATGGAGTAAAATATGGCTGGCTATCTCAGGGTCTCATGCTCGATCTTATCTACCTAGATAACAACATTTTCTCTAAACATGTTGCACCGACTAACAAAAAAGATCTATATACAGCACCAAAAGCTTTGGAGATTTACACCAACAACCAAAAATGGCGCTCACAACAGCATATGTGGAGAATCTCTTTAGTGGCGACCTAAAAGTTGTGATTACCATGGGGAAGTTTGCACTGAAAAGGGTGATTCTTGGCAACCTATGGCGCCATTTAGTCCGGCCAGATGTAGGTCCAGGCTAGGTGGATATCCAGAGAGGCCGTGTCCACAGAAAGGTTCTATTTCTATGGCACCAAAATTGAATTACAAAACTATCTTCTTGTATTACTGAAACATTTTCTTCCTTTATGTTTTCATGTCTTGAATTATATAAACTCTGTCTCCATTACAAACTATCTTCTTGTATTACTGAAACATTGTCTTTGTTACAGTTTTCATGTTTAGAATTACATAAACTCTGTCTCCATTACCCTAAATGAAGCTTTTGTAATACAAATGCAGCTATTCAATTTTTAAATCATCGGTGTTACATCAATGGATATATCCAAATCCGTAATGGACTGATTTTCAGTGAGAATCGGCTTAAAATGATGAAGAGTACAACATTTTCCAACTTAATCAATATTCCACTGCTAAAAGATGGGACTGGAGTTTTACACGAGATAATTGAGAAATATGTTGGTGGTGATGAGTTTGAATTGGAGAAGGGTTTAACCATGAGTATGACAGTACAAGATGTTGGTGTCATACTAGGAATACCATATGTGGGCATTGATATAGTGTCAATCAAGAACTCAGAGGTTGTTAGGAAGGTTGGGGAGGAGATGTTTGGGGAGGAAAAGTTTTCCAAGATGACAAACAAGGAAGAGAGGAAGCAGGCATTTCAGGAGAAAAGGATGAAGGAACGTGAGCTGCTTCACAAGGAAAACCTTGCTACGACATGGCAAAGAATGATGATAGGTGATACTGAGATTGATTGCCAAAATATGTGTAGGTGTTGGATGTTGTACCTCATGGTCACATTCCTTGTATCAGACACAGGGTACAATGCACCACTGTATATCTTGCATTATCTCAATGATGTGACAACAACTCCATCCCTAAATTTGTCAAAGCTGGTATACAAGAAAATTTTCCAGCATATGGAGTTCATGAAAGGACAGATTAGGACAAGGAGATCAGGTGAAATGATGACGAAGAAGACCCTTTATGCCACTGGTTGTATGGTGTGCTTATATGTAAGTATGAAAACCATATTTAATTTTTAGTTTTTCCTTCGCAAGTAAGACAATCAAATTGAAAATGTACTAACTACAAAAGATTGAGTGTAGGTTTGGGCATTGGAGACGACAAACATTTCCGATCCCAAATACAAGAATGTGAAGTCGAGGATTAAGAAATGGGAAGCTCCAGTGAATAGGACAAAATAAATGTCAGCAATAGGAAAAGATGAGGTAAAAAGTTCATATTACATAACCTCTGTCTCCATTACAAATTATGTTCTTATATTACTAAACCTCTGTCTTCATTACAAACTACGTTCTTGTATTACTGAACCATTGTCTCTGTTACAACCTTCATGTTTACAATTACATAACCTCTGTCTCCATTACAAACTACGGTCTTGTATTACTGAACCATTGTCTCTGTTACGGTCTTCATGTTTACAATTACATAACCTCTATCTTCATTAAAAACTACGTTCTTGTATTGACAAAACATTATCTCTGTTACAGTTTTCATGTTTTGAATTACATAAGCTTTGTCTTCATTACATAAATTACAAAAGTATTACTGAAACATTGTCTCTGTTATAGTCCATACATGTTCTAAAAAAGATGAAGGTGGACAACAGTGATGACTGAGAAGTGATCAAAGAGTTAAAAGATATCCCATTTTACATCACATGGAAAAAAGTTCCCACACTTCAAGTCCAAGTGTATGCACCAAGGGAGGACCAATGTGGAGTCAAAGGAAAAAGAAAACAGTTAGATGAAGAGCCTAAGACAAGATATGATAACTTGGTAGATAGAGTCAAGTGTCTTGAGGATGATCTAGCAAAGCACAAGGAGATGTGCTCAATGAATGCCTTCATAAGTTTTGCTGAGTTAATGGAGGAAAACAAGAAGTTGAAAGTAAGGATTCATGAATTGGAGGAAGAGAACAAAAATTTTAAGAGACAATTCAGTTCTATAGAGGAATCACCACAGTACACTCCATTGCATTTCATCTCTACAGAACATACACCTCCATCAATAAAAGAAGCTCCAGTAGCAGGGAAACAAGAAACACCTGCACCAGAAAAGAAGGAAATGAAGATGTTTTCCAAGAAGAAAAAGAAACTAAATTCAAGACTTGGAAGCATTGAAGAAAATGTAAAGATTAGAAGGGAGCCAGTGGTAGGCCAAATTCATCTTTCCTTGTTCTACAAGAAGTGCAAACAAATATTTATAATCCTTGTAATCTAACATATATACAGGAAAGGAATGCAAACTTCATTGGATATGAACACTTCAAGGGTGATCAGTGGAAAGAAGAAGTAAAGAACTTCAAGGAAAACATCGATGAAGTGTAAGAGAACACAAGAGAAGAATTATGTGATACATACATATACTCAACCTTATTTAATATATTGGGCTAACTTTTGTTCTACAGGTCAAGAAGGGAATGGCATTTCGGAAATGAAACATGGTGCACATGAAAACAACTATCAAGGCTACTTTTCAAGAACCAAATGATCGAATCCCCTATAACATTGACACCTCAAGATCTAATACAGATACAAAGTTTCCATGTAAATTGTGTACTAATGTTAAACATTAATGAACAAGTGATTGACAGCTTTGTGGACATGCTCAAAGCAACTTCAAGTAAGAAAAGAAAGAAATCAATCAAATGGCATTGCTTGAAAACATATGTCCTGGTAAGAATGAACTACAAGCAGAGTTTATGTAATAATGTAAATTTACAGACTAATGGCATTGCTTGTGTAAATTATGTACTGATGTAAATTATGTACTGATGTAAATTTGTGTTTCTTGTAGCTAAAAATACACATCGGTGTGCAGAGCATTACAGTGGACATAATAAGTGAACTATCAAGTCTGTTCAACATCAGACCAAGTGATTTTGATAAGATGGATTCATTGTTCACTATTCTGAACAATGACACGCATTGGCATCTATTGGAAGCTAATTTCATACAATAGAAATTCAGGGCATTTAACTCTCTTTCTAGAAACTCAGCTTACAAGAGAGAGGTGCAAAGATGGGTAAGTATCAAGCATTTTTTGAAGAAAATTATCCACAAGATTGTAAAGTAAATACATTTTATGACATAGATATGTTATTTTGTTTTAGGTTGGATGGATTTTGGAATACTTAAGAGGACTGTCTGATAGAGGGAGTCAGATGTCTAAATGGGAAGTTGAATATGTTGACTGCCCACAATAGGCAGAAAATAAGGTGGATTGTGGCGTGTTTCTTATGAAATATTTGGAATGCTTAGTTAATAGACATATTATGACCTTTACAAATCAAGACATACTGGTAATACGAGGTGATATATTTCACAAGATGATGACATTTGGGAAATTAAAGAGCATTGAAGAAATGCAAGAGTCAAAGGGGAGTATTGAAGAAATGAAAGTGTCAAAGGGAAGCAGTGAAGACATGTAAGAGTCAAAGGGGATCATTGAAGAAATCAAAGTGTCAAAGGGAAGCAGTGAAGACATGCAAGAGTCAAAGGGGATCATTGAAGAAATGAAAGTGTCAAAGGGCAGTAGTGAATACATGCAAGAGTCAAAGGGGGAATAGCATAAATGATCTTTTTTGTTATGTTTGATGTACATATGAAACTAATTGTGATTTGACCAATGTTCAGCTGCAGCTTATGTAATGATCTGATTTTCAGCTTCAAGAAGATAGGAACTTAGTTGTCTTCTAGAAGAAACTTAGTTTTTTGTAATTGTTTGATGTACATATGAATCTATTAAACATGTTACTTTGGTAATCATCTGAGTTTCAGCTGCCTTCTATACAAGAAGATAGGAACTCAGTTGTCTTCTAGAAGAACCTTAGTTTTCTGTAATCATCTGATGTACATATGAATCTATCGAACCTGTTACTTTGGTAATCATATGAGTTTCAGCTGCATATTATGGTGTAATACTTTGTTACTGTTAGGAAAAGGATTTTTGACTTCGATCCAAAAATTCTACAGATTCTTGTACAGATGGGTGCATGTACGACTATCATTTCTTTTCTTTATGTAATATAGTATCTGTCATCCTTTGCCTCTGATCAAGTTGGTCATCTCTCCTAAGCTTGTTAATCCTTTTTGTCCTCTAAAATATTGATCTTGGTAGTAATAGTAGTTCTTTAGATGGTAGTTATACATATGATTATCTGAATGATCTATAAGAAAAAAATTTAATTGATCTATATGTTAATGCAATAAAACTTAATCATCAGATAGATGATAACAAGTCTCAATGTGCAAATCACTAAAGTTTTCTTATAGATTTTCATTATGTTTTGCGGCCTCAAGTCATTATAGATCTTCTAGGAAGAGCTAACCCATCCATTCAGGTACACATATGAATCCATCAGTTTTATTACAAACCCAACAACACAATTACAAACCCAGCAACACCATTACAAAGCCAACAACTCCATTACAAACCCAACAACACAATGATAAACCCAACAACACCATTATGAATCCAACAACTCCATTCCAAACCCAACAGAACATTACGAATGTAGCAGGTTGTCCAACACAGTTGAATTTGATACAAACACAAACAAAAGGAAGAAGTATTAAGTCAAGCACATAAGAACCCAGAGCACATATGCCATTATAAAATTGAAGAAGTATATAAGTCTCACTCAACGCGGTTACATTATATTTAAAATCCATATGCACTGGTACAAATCCAAAAAGGACCATTACAAATCCAGCAGTTCCATTACAAATCCAGAAGAACTAGTACAAATCCACAAAGGACCATTACAAATCCAGCAGTTCCATTACAAATCCAGAAGCACCAGTACAAATCCAAAAAGGACCATTACAAATCCAGCAGTTCCATTACAAATCCATAAGCACCAGTACAAATCTAGAAAGGACCATCAAAATCCAACAGTTCCATTACAAATCCATAAGCACCAGTACAAATTCAGAAAGGACCATTACAAATCCAGCAGTTCCATTACAAATCCAGAAGCACCAGTACAAATCCAGAAAGGACCATTACAAATCCAGCAGTTCCATTACAAATCCATAAGCACCAGTACAAATCCAGAAAGGACCATTACAAATCCAATAGTTCCATTACAAATCTAGAAGCACCAGTACAAATCCAGAAAGGACCATTACAAATCTAGTAGTTCCATTACAAATCCAGAAGCACTAGTACAAATGCAGAAAGGACCATTACAAATCCATCAGTTCCAGTACAAATCCAGAAGCACCAGTACAAATGCAGTAGCAGTATCAAGTCCAAAAGTAGCAGAATAACTTCAAATCCACCACGGCTACAACTTCTTCAGTATGAAGACCTTATTAACTTCCAAAACAAAAATCCTACTCAGTGCCTACACATATACAAACAGAAACCCTACTCAGTTCCTACACATATACAAACAGAAACCATACTCAGTTCCTGCACATATACAAACAGAAACCCTACTTAGTTCCAGCTTATATAGTCAACTTCCAAAATAGAATGACAATGTTATAGATTTACAATATTTATTTGCAAAATAGGTAACATACACACCTATTTATTTAAAGGACGGTTTCTTCTATCATGATTGACGGCATATTGTAAGAAATTCTTACATTGTCTTGATTTAGAATGGGAAATTTCAACTCTAGATTTATACCGCACATCGATCACTCTAGGTCTGCCTTTTGTTTTGCAAATACTAGGAATATGGACATTGACAGCAGAAGAAGAAGTTGTATTAGAAATAGTTACACAAATATCAGCACTATCCAATTCCGAAAGCTCCTTTTACAAAGAAATAAGCTTTTCATGACAAAGATCTATGGCATTGTTCCTACAAGCCATGTTGACAATTGAATTACAAGCAGAAACAAGCTGAAGTGTCCTCCTTGTGGATGAATGCACAGATGATTTGCCAAAAACCAAAGGGTGATCTCTATATCCTTTGCTACACCTCATTAATATATATAGCTCAGGAAGAGTGCAAAAATCATGACTCTTTAGATAAGCATGTGCCTACATGGAATTCCTTTGAATTCTAACATGAAACAATTAAAAGATAACATATTTGTAGATGAATCTTTTTTCAAAACATGAGGACAACTAGAACCACCAACACGAT
The DNA here is from genome assembly GCA_963693085.1 of Alisma plantago-aquatica. NCBI lineage: Eukaryota > Viridiplantae > Streptophyta > Magnoliopsida > Alismatales > Alismataceae > Alisma > Alisma plantago-aquatica. The sequence continues at coordinate 595,598,496 of OY856409.1, forward strand.
AGACCTCAAACACACCTTCATCAGAAGTTTCTTTCACGTTATACACCATACTTTGATGAACTTCAGATTGAAAGATCTTGAAAATAGACTTGTGTATATACCTCTCATTTTCTCCTCCAAAGGCCACAATGAATCCAAAGGCAGATTGCTATACTCATCTTCAAAATCCTTGAAGTTTTCTATCTCCCACACATGAGAATAAGCAATCTCCAAGCTACAAACAAATTCAAAGAGAGTTTTTCTACTATTGACATGGTTTCTAATGAATGCATTAAGACTCTCACTTCTTTGTGTTGTCCTCATGCCAACAAAGAAGGAATCCTGCATAAAACATGGCACCCACTAACACCGCATAGCATACACATCACAAAACCAACTAATGGACAGTAAGCCATTCTCTTCAACTACAAAACTCCATTTCTCTTCAAAATTGTCTATATCATCTACATTCCAGACACAATCATTCAACACACTAATTATTTGATCCTTGTTAAGAACTCCACCAAGTTTAGATGGGAGTTTCTAGAGAATGTGCTAGCTGTAGAAATGATGCTTACAAGTTGGAAAAATAGTAATAATAGCAGCAATCATTGTTGGGTCTTGATCAGTTATGACGGAGACAGGCTCTTTGCCAAAACATAGTAAATATTGTTTGAAAACCCATATAAAAGAATCTTACTTCTCATCCGCCAACAAGGTTGAGGCAAATAACACTGTCTTGTGATGGTGATCTGATTCAACCCCATTTTAGGGCTTCATCTTGTGTCATATTGCATTTCAATCACATCTATACCTCTTAGAATACATGTTATTTCCCCCAATATGCTTATTTCTATCAAATGCACTTATGGAGGCTTTTTGCATGTTTTATAGGTACTTTTTCCACTACTTGATGGCATGGAAATAGGATGGTCCAATCTAGAGTTTCCTCAGGCTTGGAGGAGCCCAAAATGAGGCCAAAACCACTTCCAACCTACCCCAAGTGGTCAAAGAATGTTTTGAAGCAATACCTTCCATGGATGATCAAGTTCAAAGCTCAAATGCATGAGAGAGACACAAAAACGACCGTGGTATCCCACCACGGTTGTGGTGGACATGCCCTAAGAACAAAAAATCACTAAAACTCCCAAAAATTTATGAAAATGGCCAAAACGACCGTGGTGATCAACATGCCCGTGGCCATAGGTCCCCACCACGACCGTCGTGAGCCCCCACGGTCGGGGCCATCCATGTACATATCCCTATGATCTCCACATTTTAATTCCCATGACCATGCCCATCCACCACAGCTGTGGTCGACCCTGCCCACCATGACCGTGGTGACCTACCACGGCCGTGCTACTCACAAAACCCACCTAGTTTTCACTTCTTTACCTATTTTACCCCTAACTTAACCCTAGACCCCCTAGACACCTATATATACCTGGGTGGCAGCTGGGGCACGAGGCTAGCTACCTTCCACCCCCTCCTAGCTCCCCAAATCGCCACCCACTCCATTCCACTCCATATCCACCTCAAATCCACTCCATTTCACCATTTCCACCACATAACCCCAATATCTATGCCTTCCATCCACTTCCTTTCATCATTCCACATCATTTCATCCTTAAAGGAGGAAGGATGACATCCTGTAGCTGCTGGAGAGGAGGATTGCTTCATCTACATAGATCTCCATGGCTTCTTCTACCTCTTTCTTCTCTCTTTTTGTATTTTCCATTTCTATGAGTAGTTAGGCCCCTTGGGTGGGCTATTTGGGGGAAATTATGTTACTTTGATACCATGTTGGGGGAAAATGACATGTAAACATTTTAATTCCATTTGTTAATGATTATAGTCTATTTTCAACTCACTCTCCATGGATTGCTTGTTGGTTTGTGTGCAAAATCACCTAGGAATTTAGGCAAATTGCTTATATGTGTGAATTTTGGGATTTGCCCCTAGGTCCAGTTCTTGGATCCCTAGGTTGCCTCCCATCTTCCTACATCCTAATCAATCTCCCTAAACCTAAATGAGAGATCTAATTAGCTAGATTAGGTAACTCTATGGCAATTAGCATGGAGCCTTCTCAAGGCTAGAATGTGGGGAATTGGGGTCCAAAACCCTAATCTCACCTCCCCATTACTACCCTCGGCCCCTAATTGCCCTAGGAATGCCTAATCTAGAAGCCTAGACTTGATTAGACTCTAATTGAATTGAAACTAATCCCTAACCCAATTAAGCCTCGTAAGGTTAGTAGGGGGTGTTAGGGACTAGTTCCCCTATGCACAATCTAGCATATCTATAGCGTCGATTTTCTTAAAAAATCAACCTTATAGGTGTCTTGGCCGTTCCGCGTAGAACGGCCGTGCTACATAAAACAATCATGTTGGGATGAGGTAGAATGGTCGTACCGCCTAGCACGGCCGTGTTGGTTTATATTAGCATGGTCGTGCTACACGGCACAGACGTTATACCATATCTCAACATGGTCGTTCTATGTGGCATGACCATTCTACCTCATCCCGTCTAATGAATTAGCCTAAGCTACTAACTGGCCATGGATATGCTAGGTTGTGCATAGGGGAACTAGTCCCTAACACCCCCTACTACCCTTATGAGGCTTCATTGGGTTAGGGATTAGTTTCAATTAAATTAGAGTCTAATCAAGTCTAGGCTTATATATTAGGCATTCCGAGGGCAATTAGGGGCCAAGGGTAGTAATGGGGAGGTGAGATTAGGGTTTTGGACCCCAATTCCCCCACATTCTAGCTTTGAGAAGGCTCCATGCTAATTGCCCTAGAATTACCTAATCTAGCTACTTATATATCTCACTTAGGTTTAGGGAGATTGATTAGGATGTAGGAAGATGGGAGGCAACCTAGGGATCTAAGAATTGGACCTAGGGGCAAATCCCAAAATTCACACATATAAGCAATTTGCCTAAATTCCTAGGTGATTTCACACACAAACCAACAAGCAATCCATGGAGAGTGAGATGCAAATAGAATATAATCATTAAAAAATGGAATTACAATGTTTACATGTCATTTTCCCCCAAAATGGTATCAAAGTAACATAATTTCCCCCAAACAGCCCACCCAAGGGGCCTAGCTACTCATAGAAATGAAAAATATAAAAAGAGAGAAGAAAGAGGTAGAACAAGCCATGGAGATCGTTGTAGATGAAGCAATCCTCCTCTCCAGAAGCTACAGGATGTCATCCTCCCTCCTTTAAGGATGAAATTATGTGGAATGATGAAAGGAAGTGGATGGAAGGCTTAGATATTGGGGTTATGTGGTGGAAATGGTGAAATGGAGTGGATTTGAGGTGGATATGGAGTGGGTGGCGATTTGGGGAGCTAGGAGGGGGTGGAAGGTAGCTAGCCTCATGCCCCAACCGCCACCTAGGTGTATATAGGTTTCTAGGGGGTCTAGGGTTAAGTTAGGGGTAAAATAGGTAAAGAAGTGAAAACTAGGTGGGTTTTGTGAGTAGCACAGTCGTGGTAGGTCACCACGGACGTGGTGGGTAGGGTAGACCACGACTGTGGTGGATGGGCACGGTCATGGGAATTAAAATGTGGAGATCATAAGGATATGTACATGGATGGCCACGACCGTGGGGGCTCACCACGGTCGTAGTGGGGACCTATGGCCAGGGGCATGTTGATCACCACGGTCGTTTTGGCCATTTTCATCAATTTCTGGGAGTTTTAGTGATTTTTTGTTCTTGGGGCATGTCCACCATGACCGTGGTGGGATACCACGGTCGTTTTGGTGTCTCTCCCATGCATTTGAGCTTTGAACTTGATCATCCATGGAAGGTATTGCTTCAAAACATTCTTTGACCACTTGGGGTAGGTTGGAAGTGGTTTTGGCCTCACTTTGGGCTCCTCCAAGCCTAAGGAAACTCTAGATTGGACCATCCTATTTCCATGCCATCAAGTAGTGGACAAAGTACCTATAAAACATGAAAAAAGCCTCCATAAGTGCATTTGATAGAAATAAGCATATTGGCAGAAATAGCATGTATTCTAACAGGTATAGATGTGATTGAAATGCAATATGACACAAGATGAAGCCCTAAAATGGGGCTGAATTAGATCACCATCAAAAGACAGTGTTATTTGCCTCAGCCTTGTTGGCGGATGAGAAGTACGATTCTTTTATATGGGTTTTCAAACAATATTTACTGTGTTTTGGCAAAGAGCCTGTCTCCATCATAACTGATCAAGACCCAACAATGATTGTTGCTATTATTACTATTTTTCCAACTTGTAAGCATCGTTTCTCCAGCTAGCACATTCTACAGAAACTCCCATCTAAACTTGGTGGAGTTCCTAACAAGGATCAAATCATTAGCGTGTTGAATGATTGTGTCTGGAATGTAGATGATATAGACAATTTTGAAGAGAAATGGAGTTTTGTAGTTGAAGAGAATGGCTTACTGTCCATTAGTTGGTTTTGTGATGTGTATGCTATGCGGTGTCAGTGGGTGCCATGTTTTATGCAGGATTCCTTCTTTGCTGGCATGAGGACAACACAAAGAAGTGAGAGTCTTACACTACTACAGAAAATGCTTTTTACAACAGTTCCTTTTCTCAATTTACAACAAGTGTTAACCGTTGTATTAGATTGCGTGATCTTATGGGGGGGTTCTTTACACAACATGTGATTGCATGTTGTAATAGATGTATTTTATACAATAGTTGAAACATGTTGTCTTTTAAGGAATGGTCTGTTGTAATATGGGTATTTTACACAACATGTGGTGCACCTGTTGTAATACATATTATACAACAGTTGAACGACGTTGTCTTTCACTAAACGCACCCGTTGTCATAGGGGTATTTTTTACAACATGCGGTTCACCCATTGTAATATATATTATACAACAGTCAAAGCATGTTGTCTTTCACTAAACACACCCGTTGTAATAGGTAGGTATATTACAACATGCAGTGCACCTGTTGTAATATACATATTTATACAACAGTTGGAGTATGTTGTCTTTCCATACATTTAACCATTGTAATAGGATTGTTTAGACAACATGGTGTGTCTTTGTTGTAATATACACAATTTATACAACAGGTTATGCATGTTGTAGTTTACTAGAAACACCTGTTGTAATAGGTTTATTTTTTTCCTGACAAACCTATTGTAATAGGTGTGGATAACACAACATGTGTTGTTTGTTGTAAATTTATACATTTTACAACATATCATTAACTGTTGTCTTTGATTAGAGTTGGACAGGTCATATATCAAACCAATTGTATTGATCAAATTAACCATATTATCAATAAATTTTAATATATATTCAATTATACTTTTTTATTTAACAAACAAACACATAGTTGAATTTTTTTTCCATCAACCTTGAAAGAAACTCGTACTAAATTTAATTAATATTAAATCATCCATACAATGATTCAATAATACAAAGTACTGAGTATCCACTCTAGAATCGAACTGAAAACTAACTAAAAATGTTTCACACATTAGTCTATGCTAAAGAACAAATGTCTCCCCGACATGTCACATAATCTTATGTGTGCTCAAGAACACATGTCGCACACTCGTTTCGTACCTCATCGATTTCTTCTTGGTTGAAGAAACAACCAATATACTTCGAATAATACTGCAATCATATGACAAATATATCAACATATTGTGATTTTTTCAATTTATTTAGAAATTTGAACAAACTAAAAGAATATAATGTTAAGTAGCTTACACATTCAGGAATATTTCTATTTCTCACATCAAAGATGTCTTTCATATACTTCAACACATAATACTTGAAATCTGTATTGTTCAGCTGCTTTGGACACTGCACAAAATAAATATTAATTGGTTATCCAAATAATTGTGAGAACTTGTTAGCATATAAGAGTATGGAAAGGTATAAATAGCCAGAAAACTTAATAAAAGGTATGTGTAAATAGAATCAAAAATTCTATAAGAGTGAAAAAGGCATGGTTTATTGCTGAAGAAGGCGTGGTTTATATGCCATACTGGATGATGCAAAAATTTCTCTTGTAAGAGGGGGATTTTGTAAGAGTGAAGAATGCCACCCTTCCAAAAGGAACCTTTGTTAAACTGCAGCCTTATAACATTTAAATTCAATTAAAATAGACCATTATCAAGCAAACAGTCACTAAACTCCTGCATACATTCTAGAAGAAGGCTCTTTACAAACTTATTAAATGTCCTTACAATTGGGATTTACCTGTAGGGTCTACTTGTAAACCCAAAGTGTAATATCTTGTTTCAAAGGATAATGCCCGAGCAACTTGATGATATTGACCCAAAGAAGATCTAATCGATATATGTAAAAATAAGAGCATTTCTAAAAATAAGACCATATCAAATCAAGTAGTAGAATCTGAAGAAACTAGAACAACACTTCTATTGGTGAATCAGAAAGCAATATTTTTCTGGATCAAAATGGTAAATTACCTTGACAATTTCCCATTTCAAATTCTTCCTATATTGTGCATCTCTCTTTTGATAAACTTTATGAGTCCTATTCAAATTCATATCAAGAATTCTATGCATTAGTAACTATATATGGAACTTTCAATACATTTATTATGTAATTGAAATTGTTTTATGAAGTACTTACAACTCCATGAGTTTTTCCACGTTCCCACGTAATTTTCCTCGTAACGGATCAAGACAGTGGCACTTACCCCACATAGGGTCGAAGACGCAAAGTATCCAATGTCCCCTACGCATACATGAGTATTACATTTTAAGATTAATGTATTTTTAAGCAACATTTAAAGTAAACAAATAGCAGACAATCGACAAAATGCATGCATACCCCACATTATAAGGTATAAAGAACAATTCTAATCTTTGTTTCTTCCCTCTAATGAACTGATCTGCTATGTACTGTGCCCGAGTCTCAACTTTATCATTGTATAACGGATCTATAAAATGTGGACATATAAATCCAAATATATTAAATACATTTCCCGATGTCACTTTGTTGAACAAATGCCTACAAAAAACACATATTTAGTATTTTTACTTGTATAGAAACTTGTAGAGAAACACATATTTAGTCTTTGTACTTGTACAAAAACTTGTATAGAAACACATATTACTCGTATAGAAACTTACTTTATGTACACTGATATGTGCGAGGCTTCTAGTTGGTCTTTACCATGGCATATTTTTACCAATTCCAGTGTGATAATCAGCTCATGTGTGTAACCTACTACATCTTCAGACATCTGAAGAGATATGTTACGATTCTCATCATCTTCCACATACACAATCAATAGTTTCAGCTTAGTTGGAGGCTTTTTGCATGTTGGCTTGACGGGACTTGAGACTTCGTCATAGTTTTTTCTAGTTTTTGAATTTCCTATTTGTGTTCTTATTGATTCTCTCACTTTTCTTTGAGACAATGAGTCTTGGGATTCCTTTCATATGATTATAAAAATAAAAAATATAGTTTATTAATATACATGATTCATTTCAATAAATTAATAAAACACTATCAAGTTATCACATATACCTTCATATTTATTTTGATCAATTCTGTAGACCAAGGAAGGTAGGTGCCTATGCCTTGACAAACTTGATCAACTTCAGCAATATCTAACGATATCGGCACACTTTCTTCAGGCATCAATGGCGTATCAATTATCACGTTTTTTTTGATCCACTTTCTTCATCTCCTCGGAAATTGATTTGTCCCGTCACGTAGGCTGGCACAATGTGTGATTTAAATGTTCTCCCCATTGTGTGAGTAGGTGGGGGACCAAGGGTTTACATCGCTAGGGTGGGTCTTGCTTAATCATAGACTGTCCTCAGGGGTGGTTCCCACATATCTATAAAAAAAACCATAATGAGAAAATTAAATTGTAAAAAAAGAACTTGTACCCATATTTGACAATAATTTTATAAAAAAATCATGATTTGATTACATGTTCATGAAAAAATTCTATAAAAAGAAATTGCGTCTCGCTCGATTCACAGTATATAATAAGAAGTAGGAGTTTGTTGTAGATACAACAACGTGTATAGCGTGTTGCATAGTCACAAATTCAGCATTCGACGTTATTCGGTGAGGTTGAAAATTTTGGTATTCAGGAATTATGTGGGAACTTCGGATAAAAAATGGCAAAGATACGGTAAAAGTTTTGGTCAACCATTCTGGAAAAAAATAGATATAATTCAGATATATATATATATATATGCAAAATTTACTTGGTAATTTGGTACAAAAATTTCAACAATTATCAAGATTCATACATGTACATAAAAGCACCACGGTACCACAACGGTCAATTTGGTAAAATTATAGGTGTAGAATTTAGTTGAGAAACAAAAATATGTATAATTGATAAACATTGACCTTTAAGGGTCTGACTGGTTTGGTGTAACTGAACTTTTCCTAGAACTCATTTTCCTAGAAGGCTCTGATTGGTTCAGTGTAAGTAGAGTTTTTTTGAAAGTCCTTTTCTAGGAATTGAAGTATAGTTCTTGGAAATTGAGTTCAGATGATTGGTTTAAAAATCAAAGTTTTTCAGGAAAATGAGTTCCATGTGATTGGTTTGCTATAATTTTGTTACAATACATGAAATGTAATGTACCACAAACATCACAAACTTTATATTTTGCAAACCATATCATACCTATTTTAAATATAACTTAATAAGCAACAAAGTATTATTCATAGGCTTATCCCTAAGTACATATGATTTTTTAATACACAGATAATTTCTATGTCGTCACTTGCTCAAGATCAACATGATCATCATTATCAAAATGACATATGTTTGTTGACGTTCCTTACAACCAATATGATCAACCATCTACATAAAAAATAAAATAATCCAAATATGTTTAAAAAAAAATTCTATGCAAACTTGTGATATTACATAAGTTATATTGTTGTTTAATCAGTAGTAGAACTGGATTTTGCTTTACAATGATTTATATGATATGAAGAATATGATAGTCACCCAAATACTATTTGGTAAGAATCCCTTAATCGTGACATGTTCATAAACATCTTCCTTTGATTTTAAATACCTATTTCTACAAGTTTTGCATGGACACAACAATTGGTTGTTTCTTAAAGGCCTTTGATGAGAACGAGCATGGTCTATGAATGCAGACACCCCCTCTCGAAAGTCTTTACTAAGGAAACATCTTTCAATGTCCATCCAACTTCTATCGGCTAAGTAATCCATCTACAAAACTAATAAATAATATATTTAGTATCATAGTAGGAAAATAAGTTGATCATCCATATGACAATAATAAAAATACTTCTCTAGATATTTTGATGAACTCCTTTTCCTTAGCTTGCAAGATACATTCTCAAATAAATTTTTATTGGAGATATGCCTATTTCAAATTATCTTCTTTTTTATGATATTTTATTGCATCTAACATAGCACGCAAAGTTGAGAATTTCAAATTGTACAGAATGTGTTATTGAAATTAGGAATTTATTAATTTGTTTTTTATCTTCTTTAAATCTTCATGTTCTAATGTGTAACAACATGACATTATTCAACATTACTATATCTTTATCATTAAATAAAAATAATGTTCAACTAAGATCATTTGACTTGACTAAAATAACATTATTTTAAAGAGTTGTATTTGAATTATGACTATGTCGTTTGAAAATATATGAACCAAAAATACATATCACTACATAATGTTTGAAAAAAATTATAAGGTGCACATGTAAGTATAGTAATTGTCTACAACATGACATTATTCAAGTGTTATAGAAAAATCTACTCATAAAAATTTGAGCAAGATATGCTTTATTAATTAATTTCTTTTTATAATATTTTATTGCATCTAACATAGCACGTCAAGTTGATCATTTAAAGTTGTATTGAATGTGTTATTAAAATTAGGAATTCATTAATTTGTTTTTATCTTCTTTAAATCTTCATGTTCTAATGTGTAACAACATGACATTATTCAATATCACAACATCTTCATCATTAAATGTAAACAAAGTTCAACTAAGATCACTTGACTTAACTAAAAAATCTATCATTTGTAGAGAAAAAGTACAAGTATTGTAGTTCACAAAACAAACTTAGCATGCTCTTTAAAAATATTCTATATCTAGTTGATCTTAATTTTTTACCATGAATAAAATAAATAAAATAAAAACATGTATATCAAAATTTTATTTCACTATAAAACAATGACAAGAATTTGGATATGCATGAGATAAATGTAATTAATTCTAAAAATAAATCATTGCTAATAATTTAGTTGATATGGGTATTACAAATGGTTGTTTGGTATCATTTGGGAAAGAAAGGACAAATGGGAAAGGAAAGGGAATGGAAAATTTATTAAAAATGGTTGTTTAGTAACATGTGGGAAAGAGAGGATAATTGAAAAGAAAAAAGAATGGAAAAGTTATTAAAAAAAATGTCTTCATCGCTATGTTGAACAAACATGATTTTTTAAGGTAAAGAGGACTTTAGCCTTATGGTGATCTAAAAAAGTGACAACAACATGCTCTAGGATGCCATAACAAATTTAAATATAAGCAACCTAATATAATTAATTAGAATAATGATGATAGATCATGTATTGTAAAATTAAGATATATACTATTTTGGCCTATGTATAGAAAAAGGTTAAGATTTTTGTATCCAAGTAATACATACTCAATGAGAAAATAGGTCATTAACTTATATAGTTGAATGAACAATGTATGTCGATCATGATTTTTTAATACTAACACTAAGATATTGTTAATACCACTTGATAATATTCGATTGTCAAGAGTATGTAATGGTGATAAACCTGATTTTTTAGAGTGATCTAATATTATTAATTAAAATATGATCTCACATATTTATCAGCAACACGAAAAAAAATTAAGATAAGAAAATATTACTAAATATGGCATTGACAACAATTCCAACAAAAAGAGAACCTAAATCAAACTCAAGGTATGAAATAAATTATTCTTATCTACAAGATTTGCCAAGCACGACATCCCTTAATAAAAGGACCCGAGTTTGACTCCCAGAGGCCGCATTGAATTTACCACCCTTCTGAGTGTTTGCCTCTGCTAGGGGTTGATAGAGGGGGAGAGTAATGTCCATCATGATTCAAATAAATCATTGTTTTACATGTAAGTTTTATATAAAATAACAAGAACATCTCATTTGACGGGTTGACGTGTAAAAATATGGATGCGATATCTAGACAAACATGTCAATGACTCTCAAGTTCAGGTTTTTATTATATAAAATAAAAAAATACATATTGTATATTCTCTTTCAGAGAGACTCTTAAGAACACTGATAATATATGTACAAAAAAATCAGAGATACGGGAACCCTTTTTCAAAAATGAGAAATTACCTGACTTTATTCGCAATGAAAAGATGTTAATTTGTATTGTCCTTGCTACTACACAAATGTGCCTTGGAGACTGTTGTTCGAGGAGAGAAAATAGGAAAGACCTAAATGTTGTCGGTCACCCAGAGATGCGACTTAAAATATGCCCCTTTTAACACTGTCTAGGTAGATTGGCCGAGGATAATGGTTCTTGGTGCAGGGACAAATATAATTTTAGTATACAAGGAACAATCTAATAGTCGGAGAAGGCACTCACCAGAAGTAGATGCAAAAATAGAATGACCTATCCAACGTGGGAGTAGAATGGATAAGGAACAATATAATGCCTGGAGAAGTCACCCACTAGATAATGGCCTATCCAACGTCGTCGGTTACTCGATTAGGCCTGGCCGCAGTAGACGAGCCACGCCGAAGACTCCTTACAGAAATACTCGTAGACTTCTGATGGCTAATACAGAGGCAAAATAGATTGAATCCTGATGAAGAAGACCAGACAGAAGAAGACTTACAACGACACAAGGAGAGGGCGTGCTTGTTCTGGTTTTAGAGGCGGGACTTTGGTGTCATTCTATTTCTGGAGCAGGAGCGAGGGTTTGGCGTCATTGTTTTATTTTTAGAGCGGTAGATATAGAATGGAAGGGAGGTATGTATTGGAAAGTAATCCACTATCTAAACGAATTAGGATTCAACAAGGTACAAAAAAGCAAACTGCAATTTTTGTTTAAAATCAACGACTGATCCATTTAAACAATTATGATTATCTAAAAGGAAAAGGATAAATGTCCACAATCAAATGGACTCTTCACGGAAGTAAAAGAGATAATGGTTGGTTTAATATAGTTAATATTGGTTAGGAAAAAAGTTAATGAGGGTCAGGAGCAATCCTTAGGTAAATTACATAATAGTATGGGATACATTTCCAAAGGTCAGGGATAAGACTTTGGGAAAATTTAATATACTCATCAAGGATAGCATCACAAGGGTCAGGGATAAGCCTTCAGAAAAATTAATACACTTGTCAGAGATTATGTCCTTGAGGAAAAATCCTTCGACCTTGTTGAGTTTTGTAGTAGTGATTGAGGAGAAATAGTCTTTAGAAAATATTGAAACATGAAACAATGCTAAGTGATTTTTTTTAAACAATTCAGAAATAAATTGTTTTGTTCGGGATAATACATTAAAATGTGTAAATGACGAATAAAACATGAATAATTCGTAAAATTTGGGGAAAATATGGGTTTAATACGAAATTCAGGTGTACCATACGTCTAATAAACAATTCTCATATTATACACGAATAATTGAAAAATTCAGAGAATTATGTGAATATGGCGTGTTGTTTAACTATGGTATTTTACAATATGTAGCTAGTACAACATGTGATATCATGTTGTATAATAATAGTATATTACAATGGTTTAGTTTATGTTGTGTAATGGAGGTTTATTACAGCGATGTTTTAGGTGTGGATATTACAACAAGTTACAACATGTTGTATAATTATAATATATAATAACAGGATGGAGTCTGTTGTCTCATGTTGGGATATAACAATGAGTTTCAATATGTTGTATTATGGTTGTCTATTACAACATGTAAAGGCATGTTGTATAATTAATACATACTACAACATGTGAGTCTGCGTTGTGTAATGATGGTCTATTACAACATGTGACTATTACAACAAGTCAAAATATGTTGTGTAAATAACATCTTTTACAATGGTTTTGAATATGTTGAGATACTACAACCTATTACAACACTTTAGCAGTTGTTGTAGTATCCCCCTATACTACAACAGGTTTGGCATGTTGTAAATGACTTGTGTTGTATAAAATATACAATATACAACACAAAAATGGGCTTGTTGTGATAAGTATGCTAACTACAACACAATCATCAGAACTGTTGTCTATCTCCCATTGTAAAAAACATTTTCTGTAGTAGTGTTAATGCATTCATTAGAAACCATGTCAATAGTAGGAAAACTCTCTTTAAACTTGTTTGTAGCTTGGATATTGCTTATTCTCATGTGCGGGAGATAGAAAACTTTAAGGATTTTGATGATGAGTATAGAAATATGCCTTTGGCTTCATTGTGGCCTTTGGAGGAAAAAATGACACAAGATGAAGCCCAAAAATACAGATGAATTATTCTTCCTATCTTCTTCATCTGAAATACAATAATAGCCCTAGATTGTTGTTTCAAATATTAGTAATTTAAATTATACATATAATAAATACATTATGACCTACAAATACAACATTATGAATACAATCAAAACTATTTTTGACCATATTATACTATAATAACCCTAGATTGCTATTTCAAATAATAGTAATTTATATGATATATACAATATTATGACCTACAAATAGAGCATTATGAATGCAATCAAAACTATTTTCGAGCATATTACAACTTCGGCTATAAAAAATATATCCTACTGGGCTATAAATTCTAATTAGTGTTTTGACAAGTCAATTGATCGACTAACTATCACCCAAATGTTAGTCATGATCAATTCAATTTTCTAATGGTGTCTCTGGAAATAGATCTAAAGGTATGGTGACCTTTTAGAGTTCGGATACCTCTCTTGTAAGATCTAAATTTGAGATTAAGAGAACATGTATAATATATTTTAATTAGTTTGTACTTTCTTAAAATACCTTGTTTGGTAATAGTGCACTACAAAAGTTGTTTAAGATGTAAGTTATTTGCATCTAGATTGATCAAGATTTAAATTGGTGGAATTAAACTCTAGAATTAGTAACTAGGGTCATTACCAAAACATTTTGAGGCCATGGAAAACGGGTTATTTTTTGTTAAGTATTGGTTGTTAACTGAGGCATTAACCTATTTTATGACAAACTAACCTAGTTTTTTACTAACTAACTGATAAGCTAGTTATCAATTGATAGTGACAATGTATTGAGAATTACTAAATCAATAAATATTTGACCGACTATATTTCTAGTCATTTGACTAAAAAGTGTCATTTATTCGAAAATGTCTCAAACGTGGTTGATTGACTCTTTATTTTTGTATTATCCCTTTAATTATGTGATTCATATATAATTCACTTTTCATTTGTTTAAAATATTAATAAAAAACTTTTATGAAATAATTCAAAACATTGATCTTTATGATGTTGTGAAGAAAAGGTTTTTAAAATTTAGATCGGTTGATTGGATAAATTGATGCAATAGGAACCAATTAGGGTGATTAGAGTTGGCTATTGATGATTTGTTTGACCACTTTTGGTAAGGTTGAACTCAACTAGGTTCAGTAAAAGTTTAGAAATGGGCTTAATATGTAAAATGTCCACTTAAGTGCTAAAAAGAATAAAGCAATTCGTCCTAGAACTTTCTAGTGCTTTTTAGAATATGAAAAAGAAAATAAATCCCAAAATATATATAAAGCAGATGATAAATGTAATAATTGGAGATAATATGGAATATTTTGGATAAAAGAAGATAATGAGGAATATATTGTTCCAAAAATCCTAAATAGAAATCCAAGAAGATAATGTGGATATCAATTTCGATTTCTTGACTTAAAAGATACTTAATGGCCAAGTTCGCCCACCATGTGTGGTTTATGCATGTTTGGACTAGATCAGGGCACTTCGACCATGGTGTATAGTCAATATGTATATGGACCCATTTAAAGAAGGCTATTTTTGGAGCACTTCAACTATATTTGATGTTGAAGAGTGGTTGGACGATGTGGGAAATTTTCTAACTTGAAGTGATGAGAAGGAGAGAGAGAAGTTTGAAGTGCATTTTTGGGCTAAAATCATTTTTCCTCATAAATATAATTATATCTATAGATGCAATTTGACATTAGATCATTGTTTTGTTTTTATGGGATCTAGAGGATATGTTCTTGAGATGGAGAATGAATTTATAAGAGAAAAGGTCATACATGTTGGTGATTCTTCATTCTATATGGAAAGCTTGGAATAACCATACAAACTTAATAGGGCTCAAATCCATGTAATATTTCCTCACTATTGCATGTAGTTCTCCATGTTCCATAGTATAAATGCTTCTGTACTTTTTTCTACTTTGTCCTAGTAGGTAATAATATATTCAATAATCAAAGTTTGGATCCTTAATATTGACCTTTCGGCTAGGGTTTCCCACCTAGCTACTAGTTGTAAACATTTTCTGCCCCAAGGCAAGTTATTTAGCCACTTTTAGTGATCTTTGTTATGCAAATATTACATATAATCATTGAATCTCACTAGCATGAGAGGTGACCTAAAAATGAATATTTTATGATGGCTTGGAATAAAACATCAATACATATATATTATTTGCTTCTCTATTGTATCATGATGTTTTCATTTCAAAAGAAAATCTTTTTTACTTTCATATTGTTAAAGATGATCAATACACATGTGAATCTCCTTAAATTTCCAGTTTTAATGCTTCTCATAACTTTTTCCATATTAATATCATGTGATGGGTTTTTTAGATAAAGAATTGTGAATGTACTTCCTACTGATATAAGATTAAAATAGAATTTTTAGAAATGATTGAGCCATTATTAATATTTTGCATATGTATCGATGCAATGGTAAATTATTTCTTGTGTTGATGGGAATTATGAATAAGGGTTTTATCACTCCTAATTTTCTAATTTAGTATGTTTAAATGTGATGTTATGAGTTTTATATTCTTTCTTCATGAAATAAGAGTAAATTGACTAGTTAATCAGTAAAACCCTAATCATGTAGTTGTAGTGTGTTTGTATATCATCATAGTGTTTAGAAGTCTAGTGAGCAATATAGTAGTCCATTTTTTGCAACTCAATCTTTAACTATAGTAAAATCCTAATCAATTATGTTTTTATTCATTCTTATGGACATCCATATCTTCAATCATTAACTATAGTAGCTAAACTAAAAGGCTGGTAGAAAAAAATGTGGTAATCATATTTCTGTACTTCATAAGTGGATGCATACAAAATGGTAAGCATATATGGATAAAAATATCAAGAATATCACACAAGAATTCACGATTATTGAACTTTTAAATTTTATTTTTAATTCTCTAATCTGTATTTATTCAATCTCTTAGAGTTTTCCAATTCCCTTGTTCCATAATGGACTCCAGGGTTTCTATCCATAATTTGGTTTCATGTTAAGTATCCATCATTGGATCTGGTCACAACATCATCACTGGATTTTTAGTCATTTCCTCAATGACTTTTCCTTAGTTCCTAGGACTACTAAACTAATTAAACTACCCTTAGGAGAGCACGTGTTGGATTCAAGGAATGAATAAGTATGTATGTGATACTCATAGTACTTTGTAACTGAATTGGAGTTGATAAAAACATACAATAGTTTAGGTATATGGAAAGTCATCCAGTAACCCTTGGAAAATCATCAGAAGTCTAATTATTCATAAAGTAACCATGTACCTTTTTATGAGAGCTGCTTTTTAAAGTAATAATAATACAAGAAATCAACTTTAGATCCAATCAAGATTTATTCCAATCAATCCATCTAAAATTATTAGATAATAACATTGAAGTGTCACAACTACATTCATAGAAAGTGGATTAGGTCTAGTCTTGGTACTAGGGGTTTGGTTTACTATCAAATTAGATTTGGATTAGGGTTGCAACTTAAATCCCTAAATAATTCATACTACAGGTTCTTAGATAATTAGTCATCATAGATAACCCTAGTCTTTAATGTTATAATCCAATTTCAACATCATCAAGAAGGATTAGAGAACATTAAATAAGCATCCTAATGAACAAGATATACATCATGTTTTCTCAAAAGTAAAGTTTACATGTAATCATGATTCAATATGTATGCAACAAAACATAGTGTTTGAACCTAAGACCTTTTTTAGATTTTATATTACCTATATTAGAGCTAGTTTATTTTTTATATTTTCTACAAAATGAATTTCTTTCTATCCAAACACACCTGGATAAGTCACCCAAGTAGGAACGACTTGGTCGAATTTCAAACTGGGGTAATGATCTCTTAATCATGACATTATCACCCAATTTGGTCATGCAGACTGGGGAAAGAGTGTCAAATCCCTGAGGGGATTGTTTCTCCTAGATCATGTGCAAGCTAGGAAAACATGCAGTTAACTGCATGGTTGACTCTAGGCTATGGGCCTAGAAAACTGTGGTTGAGACTTCCATTGCTGTTATCAGGCTTCGTTGGACCCAAAATGTGACAACATGGGAGGATAGATAATCAGATTCAATGTGGATCTTGGTAATGTTTGTTTTGTTGAATTTAGAGAAGAAGAAAATGATAATGGGGCAATTTACTTGATTTGAGGTTTCAAAGAGTATGGAGAACTCTTTGGTGTCTTGGGGTAGTGCTTGGGGACAAGCCAATTGGCATGGAATGCATATAGTCATCTGGTAGCATTTTTAGGGTTTCCAGAGAGGAAGGTGGGGATCAGTCGATAGGTATAATGTTTCTCATAGGCAATTGAAAAGTGTGTTGTGCTCGACGAGCTTTGTGGGAACTAAAGTTGTCCTTTCATAGGCATGGGGTAGGGTGTATAGGCACCAATTGGCCATCCCTAATCCTATGAATAATTTGAGGATTCAGGTATTATAATATTCCTTGATAGTAATGGTAAGAGAGGGGTGGATTGGATTCTCCATTATCAAACAAATTCATTGGCACTAAAATCGTTCGATGGGGTAGTTTATAGAGGGAGAGGAAGGATATAGAAGATAGGAAGATTTATTATTCTATGTACAACAGAGAGTCTAGGTGAAGGAGGAAACCTTTACACTCGCAACTCTATCGAAATCCATTATCTAGAGCTAGGTGGTCTATTCCTCTCTATTATTTTTCATTTTTGATATAGCCCCACTTTAATGAAATATTTTCCCAGGTCAGGTCATAACTCTATTTATTTCAAATTTTAGGAAAATCTTTATTTATTGATTTCTATACTGATACACAAATCTAAAGAAAATAACCTTTATGATATATAAATATAAGTTTCAAAAGTGCAGTAATACAATATTTAATCATCAACATAACTAATAAACTTGGATCTTCTGAACCCTTGTCTAATGCTTCAAAATTCAGTTATTTATCAATGGAAAATATTCTTAGCATTTATTGAAGACGTTAACTATTGACTTTGAACATTTGTACATCAACGACCCAATCGAGAAATAAAGGATTTCAATTTAGGAAATTTGACGGAAGTACTTTCCACTAATTCGACTTAAATTCAACACAAGGGATTTTGGAAGTTTATAAATTCCATGATGCTGCACATGTGAACATCAAACATAATTATATATTGATACAAAAGTAGGTTGCACTAACTTGGGTATCATAGAACATATATGAGACACTTAATCATTCTACAAAAAGTAATCATGCTACCGAAGTGGAGCTGTGATCCCAATGTGAACTTGTAATGTATCTATTTCCTTGTACAAAAATGATGGCATATACAATATAGGAACCTACATATAAATGCTCAATTATGCATCATTTCTCACATACTGACCATGGATCTCATTGTCACTATGCATCCCAAAGTCACACCTCAGGTGGGGGAAAAATGCAACTAAAGGCGGTGAACCAGATAGTACATATGCACAACCCAAAAGTAGGGCTAGACTTAACTAGGAGAGGGGATGAGGTAATCAATCCTATGTACACCAGTTAATTACCTAACGAAAAGGTAATAAATAATCAAACTCAAGTAGTGAAATATACAAGTGCACATATATATCGAAAACATATACTACAAAGATTAAAAAATAAAAAAGCAAGGAATGTGATGTCATCTGGAACCAAATGATCAAGAAAGTAAGGAATAAAAAGGAGAAATAAAAATACTCATAAACCATCAAAGAATGCTAATACAAGTCTCTAAAATCCTAATATATTTCCAAAGGTCAAAATGACAAGCTACACTAACAAAAAGCATAAATGGAACAAAGAAGAAAGAAAAAGAGATTACTATAAAAATCATGATTAATCAATTCATACCAAAGCTAAGAAATCATAATACTTGTCTAAAATAGGACACCAAAACAACGTATCTAAGAAAACAACACAAGAATAAGCAAGAAAATTGTATCAGTTTGTAAGAATAACAAATTAGCTAAGTCCAAAACATCAAAGCCCGAAACAACTCAAAGAAGACAAATACCAGTTAGGGTAATTGAGGGTGACATAAAATAATACAAAGGGTTGTAAAAAGACACACAAATATTAAGTTAAAACCAGTCAAAATGACCACAAAA
The DNA here is from genome assembly GCA_963693085.1 of Alisma plantago-aquatica. Taxonomy (NCBI): domain Eukaryota; kingdom Viridiplantae; phylum Streptophyta; class Magnoliopsida; order Alismatales; family Alismataceae; genus Alisma; species Alisma plantago-aquatica. The sequence continues at coordinate 595,618,120 of OY856409.1, forward strand.
TGTGCCTCTAGTAAGAAAGGTATATATAAAATCTAACACTATGCCATTAACAAATCTGCAAACTAATTATATGTAAACATTTATGAAAAAAAATTAACATAACGATGGTATGAGTAGAAATTAAGTGCAAACTCCACCAAGTCATAAAAAGAAGAATACAATATAGGGCCAAACAAATGGAATAATACATGAAAATAAGAAGTATATCTCCTCCACAGAAATAACAACAAAAAGCTTGATGTGTCATTTCTACACTTTCAACTAAGGGTTGATAATATTTGAAACCAAGAAACATTGGGGAAAATATAAATATGTGGCACATCATAAGTAATATAAACTACAATTTCTTGTCATCTAGTAATATAGTGGCGAGTTGGGGTTGATCCGTAGGTAGGAAGTTAAAATGTTACAGTTATTTTGATATTGTGTGCTTTTCCACTAATTATGTTTATGACTTTTACGACATATTATTATTCATAGTTTCTATGAGGAGATAATGGATTGTTGGTTCAATTAATATCAACAAACAAAACATGAAAATGTATGCAAGAAAGACTAAGCTTAAGATACATTAGAATTTTCAAGAAAAAATGGTAAAGTGTTATCAAAGTTTCATCAAAGATTTGATGAAATGAGAGCACCCATTGCACATAAAAAGAGCATGATAAATTTTATTAATATTTCACAAGGTAGAAAAAATATTCTTATTAGCTAAAATACCAACTAAGAAGATGAATATTGGGCATTTCATTGAAACTTAAGTAATTTGTATCGCATGGTGTCCAATACATACCAACAAGCTTATAAGTGAATTATTAACCAAATGACATGGATTATTAATTAATGACATGAAATACTAATATTGTAATTGATTAAGCATGGTGGATGATGACCTTTCTGGGGGATTGGTTTTTCCATCCAAAAAGGGGCTTGTGGCCCAACTTGTCTCCAATCTGCCTTCTATATTGTTTTCACAATAGTTAATAGTCATCTGCATTCTGTCAAAAAAAACTCTAGAAATGATGATATGACCTATATGTATAACAATGCATCATCTAAGGGTATTTTAGAGACACTAATTTTAGACTCTCATATATGTCATACATACATACAAGAAGAACACAAATAAGACAAAATACTATCATAATACTGAAAATAGTGGAAAATATATACATAATGGTAGAGGTGGGGTTTATCCTTCTTTTCACCTTCCTTCCCTTTAACATGACCTCTTGATTTTCTTCAACCGTCACATATGTATTTTTTTGGTGTCTTTGAAGACAAAATGTATGAAGGTGAAAGAAGTTCTCTCTATTTTTGATCTCCTCACTACAAGTGAGAACATTTACTATAAAGTGTATGTGAGTATATGGGTATGGTGTGGAAACGATATTTATATGTGGACATATGATTATTGAAGAATGGTATGGGTATAAATTTTAGTAGTTGTCATAGGGTTGTTGAGAAGTCACTCAGAAGTAAATGTTAATAGGTTGTTTGTCAAAAACATAACCTCAAACAAAACAACAAGATTTATTTATGTATTGAACAGAATGGAGTAAACTAAAATGGGTTGAGAAGGTACCTACATAACATTTTTATTGTAGTAATGAATATAGGATGAGTGGTTATCATATAAGTGCCTTAATATAAGTGAGAAGGCTTGAAGAAGATGTATTAAGAAAGTAAATGGAGTGGGTGTGAGTGTAATGCATGTGGCCACATCCCAATTCTCTAGTAAAGTTTTAAAAAAAGACGATTGGCTCCATAGAACACCAACAACCTTGTATATGCACTTTGTCCCTACTCATGGACAACACATATACAACCTTTTTGACATGTCTCTCATTATAGATGTTCTCCTAGATAAGAATACTCAATATGCAATACCTATTGATGGGATACCAAAAAAACACGTGCAACTTGTAATATGCATAGTCCAATCGTTCTTTTTAAGATGATTTTATCTAAGGCTCCAAATCTTGGGATATGACAAGCTTCCCACATAGACTCTTGACATCCTTCTCAAGTCTTAAATATATGGCATGACCCATTCTAGTGCAGACCTATAATGGCCCATGCACACCCAACTCCATTTCATGGCTAGAATTACAATAGTAGTTCCATATCACCTCAGCAGATAGACATTTTCTCATGTCTGGACTAAGATTCAAGAATGTAGTACCACATGTCCATGTGGGATCTAGCATAGGGGAATTGGCTATGTTACATTTGTAAAATTGATCCCAAAACCAAAGGCTCTAGTATAGTTTTAGAATGATAAATGACCCCATAGACCACTAATGGCATGGGGTGTGCCCTTTGTCCCACTCACATACAACACGAGTTTAACTTCTTGAAAAGTCACCCATCCTAGTACTACTCCTAGTTGAACATGTTTTACTACAAAGTATATATAGATGAAATATTTGAAAAGGAGTTGCACTTTGGTGATATGGGTGGTGAAATCATTCCTTATAAATCATTTTATCCATGGTTCAGGGAAGCGGTATGCGGTGTACGGGTGGAGAGGGTACTGCATAGAGTATATGCGGTATGCGGGAGTATATACGGGAGTATATGCGGTTTTGGATTTTTTTTATTTCAATAAACTAATTATATATAAAATAATATAGCGAGATCATAAATTAAGATATATAGAGTAGGCACATACATCTATTTACTTATAAACATATTAATATGCATGTATAATGTATGATATGCTTATATACGTATATATGTCAATATATAGAATGTGTTTGTAATATATGTACAAATGCTAAAATGTAGATAAATCAATGTACAAATATATGTATAGTGTGTATAAATGTGAATAAATCAAAATGTATATATACATGCACAAATATGTGATTGTATATTTAGGTATATTGTATATGTATATGTACATGTTAATATATCAAAAGGTATTCGAATAAATGTACAAATGCATGTGGAAAATTTTTATATGTATTACAATGTATACATATACTTCAAAGAATATATATCTCAGTTTAAATATGTAATGAAATGTGTGTATATATATGCATGTATGTACGAAATGCACGAACATTCGTTGTGGGCTTTTCGAAAAGCGGATTTTAATCGGTCGCTTAATCGGCCAAGCGGGAGTATATGTGTCCCATGACCGCTTAATGGACCGATTAGTAATATGCGGTGTGGTAGGGTGACTGAATAGGTATATGCGGGAGTATATGCAGCCGTGCGGACCGATTTCCCGAACAGTGATTTTATCTAAGGTCTCAAATCCTACAATGATACATGAGGCATGATTCTTGAAGTAGAAATCTACGAGTGTGTGTTGGATTCTTGAAGATGACAAGAGAGACCACTATCATTTATGAAATATTATATGGAAGTGTAGTTATATGTTTTCTATCCTTACATCAAAGACTGTATACTCCTCACATTTTGAGGGAAAAGCAGGGATTACAAGGCATCATGCACATGCCTTGAAATTCAAACTTGTTCTAGAAATTATGGATACACATGTTTGGGGTTAGTGTATTTATTGAGAGGAACATGAACTACAAAACTTGTGGCTAACGTTAGTAGCCAAATGTATAATTATACATATTTGGTGTCTGGATTGACCGTACATGCATGACCATGACTAGGCCCTAATTTTTTATGATGGAAAAAACTAAGGGTTGTTTGGCACAAATATGCTCAAGTAAAGATTGACATGATATCAATTGATACCAGCTTCTAGAGGGGACTTCTTACTCCTACTAGAAGACATACATAACTACCAAAAACATACAAGGATTAGGCAGCAGCAAAGTTAAACAAATACAAAATTGACTAAGCACGTATATTAATGGAATACAAAAGAGACAAATATATAGCATAATGTTAACTAGTGATAATAAAATATCATCCATCAACTATCCATTAAAATAGATTAAACACATGGACTAGTGATATTGATAATTGTACACCTGAAAACTCCACACACTAAAAAATATCAAATAACATCACACTTCCAATGAACAACACATAAAGACTACTAATACTGTAGCTACAGACTGACTGACCACATGAGATTCCATACTCAACCCCTAATGTTTGTGAATCAATATGTCCCCCTTAATGGAAAGATGCTCCTCAAATCCCATGTTAACTCTTAAATTTACAATATTGGGACGACTTTGATGGACCCTCTAGACTTCTAGGAGAAAATGCATTGGACTTATCTAAATTCAAACCAAGGAAAAATATAATAGTGCTCATAATTATGAGTATACAATTATTTAGTGTCCACTATGTTTATCATTTTCATATTATTCATCTTTCATAAAATATTTCTTGCTAAAATCATTTCTCTAATTTATCAGGATCACATGAATTTTATTCTTATAGCATTACAAATATAGATCACAACTGAAAGAGGAAATCTCATAATATTAGTAAAAATAAATAATTCAATAAGCATTCTACCTTAGTAAACAATAACATATGAATTTGGGTTTGTATTCACAACTATGTTACTAACATAACTCCCCATTGGGTCACTTTCTTTAAACAAAATTGTGTTCTCAGGAATTTACATCAAACATGGATTTATACATGATCATATATGTTGTAATTTACGATATCAGTCATCCTTTTTCTCATAATTTATCTCAATTTTATTTTTACTTAGAACTGATCGTAGTATTGATTATAAAGACTAGCCCAACATGAAGACATATCATGTTATATAACTCACCCTACTTATGGTTATCATATAGAAATTTTTTAAAATATATTTGAATTTCTTATAATATAGACAAACCCAAATTAAGAATTATGAAAATTTTAGGTGAGTGAGTATCATGCTTCAATGCATTAATATACTCATTTAGATATTGATTGAGTAATAACATATAAAAATCATGAAAAGGTTCATTGCAATGCATCAAAGTGTAAAATGTAATACTTAAGAAATACAAAGTATTTGCAAATTTGCATATTTGCATTTTATCTTTTTGCAATATCTTTGTAAAAACCATAAAATATTAATTTGATGATGGTGTACCTCATTTTGGATATATGGGAATCAATAGGTTACAATACTCCATGATGCTCCCCATATCACATGAAGGTGAGTTCTACATTCAACATTATTCAATATATCTCTTTGTGATTATATGTCATACAAAATTTTCATTTATTGGTTTAATGTAAAAGATATTTTGTGAATTTCTACTGTAAGAACTTGAATGTTAGGTTTAAAGCATAGTTTCAACTCCATACATGCATTTTCTTGTCCCATTACTAATTTATAATTCATTAAAATTTATTTGTTACATATCTAATACGGTCTTTATTTACATAAAAAGTCTCATAAATATTAGCTATTAATTTCAACTTTGGTTTACTACTAACATATTTTAAATTATATTTGTTTTAAACTAGTTAAACCATTTAATTATGGATAAATTTGACTAGATACTTGTTTGGATTTTTTTGATAGAATTTGTCATTTTATTTCATATTAGATCATAATATATTTAACCATACGTTTCTTATAACCTATACTCTTCACGTCCCATATTCTTTCTCATTTAGTGGCCTTTGTTTGGAATATGGTAAACATTTATAGACAAAAAAAGTATAAAAAGTTGTATATACAAAGCATGGCACTTGCAAAAATGGGTGCAAAGACAAAACAAAGATATACTAGGGGGGTAGCTATAAATACCCCAGTATAGAATGGAGTTAGATGCTAGGGCCTATGTTAGCTCAGGCTTCACTTTAACATGCCATCATAGAGCATAGGTAACTTTATCAACCACCTTCAGGGCATCAATCCCTTTGTGACCATGTACTCTCCTATTCCTCTCATCCCATACAGCAAAGCATGTCCCCATAAGGTAGAGACTGATGAAGCTTTGGATCTTCATGTTAGCCCTATGCCAATTATAAATCCACTGCATTGCCTCCTTAAGGTTTTGTGACACTTGAGTACCCCATCCATTTCTCAGCCATACGAAACTCCAAATTTGTCTGAAAAAAGAGAAATCCAAAAAATACACTTATGTGATTCATCATTGGTTCTTCACAATACACACATTGTGTATGTGCTTATACCCCATCTTCTTAATCTATCTCTTGAGTGAAGTTTGCCTAATACAGACTTGTAGTTGAGTGTGCTCCACTTTGGACAATGGAGTTTACACAGAGAATGCCAGACTCAAGGAAAGGAGTGCCCATATTGGTGTTGACCAATGGTAGTCAGTTGCCATGCCTCTACTGGCCATTAATATCAACACTATATTAGTTTTGGACTCGATCAAAAATGTGCAAACATGGGCCTCTGCACCCTTGAAGCTGAACCATTCACATGTTGCATATGTTGAAAATTATAACGACTATTCATCCATTTTCTCCAAATCATGATAGGGTCATAGAGGAAACAATCAAGGTGTTTCGTTGTGCTATCTTAAATCACAAAGCCAAGATTCTTCACCTGCAAACCACCAAGGTTAAAAGTTCTAGCAATGGTGTCCCAAGAAACATTGTTGGCCTTATCACCCAAATGAAATTTTCTATCATAGATCTAATGTTGTTAACCACTAGATTCGGAATAAATGTCATATAAGTCCAGTAATGAAAGGTGATCTAATGAACTGAATCAACTAGAGCTGATCTTCCCACCATGGATATCTTTATCCTACTCCATTGTTCAATCTTGTTCATGTACCCATTAGTAACCATGGTGAAATCCTTGGGCAAATTCCATCTAGACATTAGTGGAGTTCCCATTTATCTAGTCAGTAGGATGCCTATGCTCATCCCTACAATAGTTTTCAATTTGCCTCTTCTATAGTAACAAGACTTTGAGAGAAAAATCTTGGATTTAATAGAGATTATATAGAGGATTGTGAATTTTCCAAATGAGATCAAGACCCACTTCAACTCACTAAGTCTTATGACATTACTAGTAGAGATAATTAAGATGTCCTCTGCAAAGGTCAAGTGAGGTAGGACATTCACCCCCCCTAACCTTGAAGGTTTTGATCTTTCCTTCGTCTTTGACTTTATGTATCAGGTTTTTTGATCCCTCCATCACAATTTTAAATAGAATAGGTGACAAAGGGTATCCCTATCTTAATCCATTACAGGACCAAAATAGACCTACAAGAGACCCATTTATAAGAATAGAAAAAGAGAATATCTTCATACATTGTTTCATAATGTCAATTTTGTTACTAGAAAAATCCATGACCATCATCTTAGAGTCCATCCCATATAACATGGTTATAGGCCTTAACTATATCAATGTTCATGCAAGCTTTAGTAGTGGATTTGATTTGTTGAAATCGCGAGGAATTCCGCAACGAGCATAATGCAATCAGAAATATTTTCTGTGTGATGAAGGCATGTTGTTCTTCAGAGATGATGTAGGGTAGTTATGTCCTCAGCCATTTAGCAAGAATTTAGGAGATAATCTTTTACAACATGGAATAATAGGAGATGGTCCAGTAGTCAGTGATGTCCTCGGTGTTAGAAGATTTTGGAATAAGTTTGATAAAATCATGATATACATCTCTGACCATTATGCCACCTTTTAGAAACCATATGACTGCATCACATACATCAGGTTTAATGACCGACCAACATGCTTAGAAGAAGCGGCTATTGAAGTTGTCAGAAATCGGTGCTTTGTTTTTGCTTATGGAAAATAAGCTTTATCTCCTCTTCTATAGCCTCTTTACACAATTCCACATTCATTTTTTCTGACTCTACTGTCAGATAAAGAAGTGTTACCTCTCTAATAGGTTTGCTTCTTACTGTAAAATTCATTGAAGAACTTTATAGTGTGAATGGATACTTCTTCTCTACCATCAATCACCTCACCTTTCTCATTTATGATTTCATGAATGGTGTCCCTCATCTCTCTCTTCCTTACAGTCGAATGATACATGTTTGTGTTAGAATCACCATCTTTGATCCACTTGAGCTAGATCTTCTACTGACTACCCTAAATCGCATGCCCAAATAGGATTGGATCTATAGTATTCAGACTCTTAAGTTCATAACCCGACACTTAGGCCCCCACAACTATTATACGGGGCCTGGTGTAGTAAATTGGGGTCGATCCACAAGGACAAGGTGGTAAGTGCTAAGAATGTAGAACCTTGACTCAATTACACCAAATGAAGGGTTGGATAAGTTTTGTGTTCCTTATGGAATGATGACACTTCAACCAAAAAATAAGCAAAGTAAGCAATGCAAGAAATAAAATAAGAGAATAAGTAGAAACATAAAGTGATAAAACAAATATGGATGGGAAGTTGGATTGGGTTTCACCAACTAAGATATCTCCCAAGATGGAATACTCACACTCATTGTATACCATTTGCAAATTTGCAAGCAATCATCATATATGTCTATTCCCTCCTCTCTAGAGCTTAGGGAAGATCAAGATTATAAGGTTGTCTCTGTAAGACCCTTGACCTGGATTTTGGGTTAACCTTATTTGTTTGGCTTAAGTAAGTTACTTAGAAACTTTCTCTAATATTTTTATATGTAATTATGTCTTGGGGAGAGCTTAAGTTTCAAGTTTGAGCTCATTTGGATTTTTTTTATGTTCTAGTTTTGGTGCAAATTGTAATTTACCCAAAGTAGGGGGTTGATGAGAAATTTCTCACCTCTAGTGTGTTCCTTCTCTTTTTTGGCATTACCTAGAGGAGAGAAAGGAGTGGGTGCCTCATTTGAGCCTTGGTTGAGGAATATCACACTTAGTGGTGATTAGGGTTTCTATGAGTGTTGAGTGTCTCGACCTATGTATATATAGTGGGTTGTCTCGACCTAGGGTTGGTTCAGTGGTTTTCATGGTTGAGAAACCCCCTTTAGATGGTGAGGTTTTGACCAAGGTGGTTTTGGGTTGAGATGGTTGCCCTCTTATAGGATGTCTCAACTTAGGGTTTGAGGTAGTCCCTTATCTCGACGAAGTGGTGATGGTGGTGTGTGTGTCGTGACCATGGATGGTGAACCATGAGAGCGTCGTAACCGTGACCATGTGGGTGACCAAGGTGGTCGAGACCCAACCTAGAGTGTATCACCATGTCTTGAATGTTAGAATAAAGTGGTTTTATGTTGGTCTTTTGAGTGGACAAGTGTCCCTTTGGTACCTTAGAGTGTTGACACATCATACCTTGCCTTCTCTCTCATCTTCCAACTATATAACCCCTTATCTCTCCATGTTTGTAACCAATTCGGCCCTCCATCTTCTTCCTTATCTTTTTCATGTTCTTTGATCTTGATGGAACAAGGAGATCTAACCTTGGAGCTTAGCGACTGAACTCTTCTTGGATGTGGTGCTAGTGGTGATCATAGCTCATATTCAACCCTTTGTAATTATTTATCTTCCTTGATGGCATTTCTTTTGATCTCCTACCTCGATCTTCCTCTCTTTTATCAGTCCTATACCATGGTTCCTCCATGGTGGTCATTTTGGGAGAGAAACTCCTTGCCACAAGGGTCATAGACCATGTTTTGAGAAGGTAGACCCCAAGTGTGAGGAGGGTTTCTTCTCTCTTTCTCCCTTTCTTTTTTGGCTCGGCCTAGAGATTTTTGACTCTCATTTCTTGGATGGTCTTTGATATTAGTGTATTTTTCGTCTTGAGGTGATCTTGTGTCCGAGAGTGGAGCTTTTGGTGGATCTTCTTTAACCTTTGATCGTGTGCTTGGTGTTCTTGATCTTGGAGCTTGGAATCCTTGGTGTTGATCTTCTTAATTTGGGTTTTATAACTCTCTACCATCCTCTATTATTATCACTTTTAATCTTATTTGCATGTTGCAGTTTCTCACTCTAAAATGTGCCCTTAATATGCTAGTAGATGATATCATGATCTAGAGCCTAAGTGATGGTGGTTATCATGCTTTATTTGCTTGGAATTCAAAACCCTAAGGTTAGGAACCCGATTTTGGAGATGGGTGTGTAAATAGTGCTTTACCTCCTATGTCTTGATTTTGGTTTTGGTTACATGCATGATATTCATGTCCTATGTTGAATATGGAGTTTAGGTTTTATTTTGGATAGGTTAAACATGGGTTAACCTCTATTGCAAAAGGTTCTTCCATGGTGGTTCTATAGCACAAGTTATAGGGTTCTTGGTGATGGTTTTTGTATTAAGTTTTCTCCTTGGAGACAACGGTCTTCCCTTGATGAAATCTTCTATTTTAATCTCTAAACATGGTTTTAATTAGCTATATGATGTTATCATGAATTTAGGGTTCAAGACTTTGAAGAATTCTCATGTAGAGAGGAGATCTTAGTACATGCAACATAAGCTTTGGTTTTATGATCATGGTTTAAGTTCAACCCTTATGTTTTCCTTAGCGTCTTGGATGTTTTCCTCATGGGATATGGTTCAGCTTCTTTCTCCTGAGTGGTTTTGCTTATTGATTCTCATTGGCGCTCATTTTAGGGTTTGATAATCTTAAACCTTGAGCTTGATCTTGATAATGCCTAGTATTCTTGCTGTTGGTTTTTATCTTGGTCAAGATTATTGGATTCTTTTGTTTATTGGGGTTAAATCATATATTCTCTTGTAGTTTTGTGGGTTAAGACACCTTGTGTCTAGTTGGTCAAGTTGCACCACTAGTGTGCTAATTATGATGCTCTACTTCTAATTTGGCCGCAACATTGTGACACAAGTGCAACGTTGTTTTTCTTGATTACGTTGCTCTGGTTTGGCCTTGTGATGGTCGTGATGGTATATTTTTCCTTCTGATCGAGACACCTCATTTTGATTGAATTGCAATGTGATTCTTGTCGCGGGTGCGACATTGCATCGTGAGGGTGGACGCGACACAATGTTCTATCATGGGCGAGATGCTATGGACATCGGTGCTCATCATGCCTCATTTAAGAGTGGTCCTAGCACCCTGTTTCTATGTTGGCCATGACGCCATGTTAATATGAGGTCAAGATAGGTGTTGTGAGGTGGTCGAGGAACCTTTATGAGTGGGTGGTCATGACATATACATGGTATATGGTTGAGACCTATATGAGTGATGTGTTTGGGTCATAACACATGGGTTAGGAAGGTTGCTACACCTTTGTGGTATGATTGGTTGTGACCTAGATGATAGTGGGTCATACACATATGAGTGACGTGGGTTAAAACCTATACATGATATGTGGTTAGCACACATACTTGAACACATGATGATACATGTATGGTACCATTTTGATAACATAATGCTTGACTCTAAACTTGATGCTTAACCTTTATATGATCCTAGAAAGTGGGAAACCAAGTAACTAGGGTTGGGTGATGATTTTATGATACAAAACCCTAAATGGATACAATGTGGAACTATAAACCTAATATGAGAATGTATGATATATTCACTTCCCTCTTAGATTGGTTACTATGTTATGATGCTTTCTCTATCTTATTTATAAACCCCTAACCTTGTGGTTGAAATGTAATGGGATATCATTGCTAGTATAAGTATGATGTGACATAGGTGGAATAAATCCTTATGACGCATGCTGAGACATTGGGACACAGAGAGGATGTGAATGGGTCCTATGACCTGGCAAAGTCATATTGCTTTGATGAGATGTTATTCCCAACAACGAGTTGATGGATTGATATCCCATAGTGATGTGACATTTGTGATAGCCTTGTGTGGCTGTGTGACATGCATATGGCCTTGTGAACGACGGTGCAATAGTGTTATATGATGATGTGACAAGTTCACACCTTATACATTTTATATCTTCTGAAGATGTACTATACCCTGATTCTTATAGAGTATGTTATGGCTTTATATGTTGTAACTTGATTGATGCTAAAAGACACTTAATTGGTCTTACTAATCAAGTGAAAACTTAATCATGTAGTTTTCCATGGCCATAGATTCATTCCAGTGTCATCCTTAGTGATGGATGGTGAAACGAGTTCTCCCTCATGGAAGCTCAGAGTCATATATTGTTGAGTATACACATTCACATGATTGGCTGCTAGCCATACCCTGGAAGGAGTGTGGTCATGGGTTATAGATCAATGATGTGACTCAGTGTATACTTTCACAGGAATGGTTGCAGGCCATGTCTTAGTAGGAGTGTGGCTATGGGTGTAACTCAGTTCACTAGCACTGTGACTTGTACCAAGGCAGGCTAGGGTGTTTTTATAGATGACCATGCATGAGAAAATCCTTTAGTTGACTATATTTCATTGTTACTCATGTGTTGACCAAGAGGTGATGGAAATGTTGTGGATTTTGACTCTTACATAGACTTTGTATGGCACCGTCGGTTGCCCTTCGTAGGGGGAAATTGTATTTGGGTGGTACAACTCAAACCCTCAAGGCATAATTAAAAAATGTAACACAACCGTGTAGTGTATTGGTGTAGGATCAAATACAATAACATTGTTTGAAGCCTTGCCTTGCTGTTGTATAGTTATATGGATAGGGAATATGCATGTTCTTCATATTTGTTTTTAGAATATTATTTTTTTTACTTATATCATTTAGCTGAATATGTTTATCTATTAATAGTATCATCTCCTATGTTAGCTTTCTATGCTTTTAATAGATGTTAGCTGAGAGTTATAACTATCGTTGGGACGTTTGGTCTCACCCTATGGGTTTCTACATCTTTTAGGTGGACGTTCATGATGGGATAAAGATCGTGTTGCTGAGGAAGACATTCTAAAGTGTTGTAGCTATTGGATCATGGATATGCAGCTACTGTGTAGTAATAGAGTCCTATGTCTCGTCCCTATACATTTGGGTCCTTGGGGGTGTTTTATAGATGTTGTACATCAGTTTGAGTTTTTCGACATATACGATAACAGTTTAGATGTGATTTGTGTATGTAAAAAAGTTATCACATGTAATAGGTTGTGGCTAGATAACAATGAACTATGCCATGTAACAACTTTTGATATGAATGAAATATAAGTGGCTCCAATTTATGGCTTCAGACATGATGAGTTCATCTTATTGCATGGTTATGAAATCGGTTTAATTTCCTTTTTTTTGTAATCTTCTTGCTTGGCGTTAATTATTTGTTTGGTTTTAAGTAATCTCACTTTGTGTAACAAAGGGTGTCACAGTCTCTCTCTTGAGAAGACAAACAATCTCAAACATAACTATATGAAGATTATTTTAATCATTCCAACATTCTCATGCATTCATGCAACTCTATAACACTTACATAAGATTAGCACTACTCTTTTAGGGAACTAATGATCAAACATCACATATGGCAGCTAATCATGCAAGTGAAGAAATAAGAACAAGTGTACGAAGATAACAATTCTTAAGAGCATATATATTCAAATGGATGTAGGTATATACATGTTAGGAGAGCCTTGTGGCTACTCCCAACCCAAGTAATATGTTCAGTCATGGTAATGAGAAAAATTACAGATTTACAATTGATTAGGGACATAAAGTATTGTTGAAGAGAAGTGATGAAGGAATGAAAAGAGGAAGAGTGATATGACTAGGGTCAACTAGGAGGTACAAGAAACATAGATCACAATCAATGGTTGGCCACAATCAATGGTTACAGCCTCCAAGAAGAACTCTATGTGGTGACAGTGGGTTTCTACTCTATGTCTTCCCTCTGTTAAGGGGATGCTTCGAATAGGTAGAAGGTGGGGTGAAGCAGCAATAGCCCTTGCAAACTTCCATCCTTCTGGTCTAATAACCGATGGTGGTGGTGGAAGTTGATGGTGAGCTTCCTCTATGGTAGCACTTCGGCGTCCTTTTTGATACTCTCCCCCTACTACATTCATGGGGGTCTCCTATTTATAGGCCCCAGTCTAGTTCCCTAAGTGCCCTTGGGAGCACTTTACTTGCACCACAAGTTCTTCTAGTACTTGTCTCAGGGAACATGCTTAACAATCCAGAGTGACTGTTCTATTAGTGTCGTCATTGGTTGTTAGGTCACCGAATAGAGGTTGTCTCAAACCTTTAACTAAAGGCCTACTGCAGGTACCACTGGGTGTTGGCACAAATGGCCATCAACTTTTAACACATGGGTGACCATTGCTTGATGAATTTGTGGGACCATCGACTGATGCATATGTTGTAGTTTACTATTGAGTGTTCACATGAATGGCCATCAACTGTAAATTCCTATGGGGCCATCAATTGACAAACATGTGCACCACCGCCTAATGGATCTATTAAACCATCGGCTGATGAAGTAGACAGATCATTGGTTGATGTATGATGGAAACATTCGACATCTGCATAGTTTTACCATTGAGTATCGAATAGATGGTGGTACAGGATGCCCATGGGGTCCTTCAGTTGTGAACGTATGGTTGTGCTATCAGCTTCTCTAAGGCATCCATTGGCTATGACGTGGTGGTGGTTCTTCTCCATGGTGAGATGCTCTGCTTCTTTGATGATTTACATGAAATGTTCTTGTTATCCTCAAGTGGGTGTAGAAAAAGTATTTATGTGCAAAACCAAAGGAAAGACAGTACATATTTGCATGATGGGAGGGAACTAAAAGGTAGTTATGGCATAAAATATTCATAAAATTAGATGTCAACCCCCACAAACTTAGAATCTACTTTGTCATCATGTTAACAAATAGAATTAAAGCATCGAACAACTTTAATGGGATTTAGTAAGTCATTTTTTTGTAAGTGTGAAGAATGTGATAAGGACACCCTTAAGTCAAAACATATGCATCATGACTAGGGGTTGTCTATCCCAAGATTTTATCTCTTAGGTTGGAGTTGCATCACTCGTATTGCCTGCTATGACCTTCTTTCCATAGAAGGGTTTCTCTGTCATGATGCATTAGTGTCCCTTTTCCAAGCCGTACTTGCACAAGGTTATGTCTGAGGTAGCTTTCACACCCAACTTTTATTTTTTTGGATATCCTAGCTATTGTGCTGGGGTGCATGGGCTAAAGCTGTAGTGTTTCCTACTTTCTTTAGGTTCACTCAATCATGTTTGTTGTCATAAAGGCAGTCTTGTCGGATTGGGTTCTGATGTAACATCAGGTGGTTGCGTGAGGTTCCCTTTGAAATGTGGGTGTGTAAATTTTGCTTCCAGACTCCACTACTAGGCATGACATATCTGCATTTCTTGAGTGTAGTAATACATTGGTCGGGTGAAGTCCTTCAACTTCAGCTCAGGCACAACTCTCATGATTTTATTACTCTCAGCTTTTATCTTTCTCACAAGCTATGGGATGATAGGATTTTAAGGAAGTTTTTGTCTTCCAAGCCTCTTTTGATCCCAAAGCATGTATTTTTGTACTAAAAAGGGTAGTTGTTTCCTCTTTGCCCGGGTTATGCACTTTCCTACATGTACTTGAGAATAGGGTGATCAATTAGGAGTGTATTAGATCGAGTCCTCCTTATTTGAGGGTCCATCTTGGGGGACAAGCTTCCTTGGGAATTCTTCATTATCTTGAGGTAAGGCTGACGTGAAGACATTATCACAAATGAATTTTATGTGGGATAAATAGCCCAAATCATCATTCTTGAAATAATTATGCTAAATTTTAGCCCAAAAACAAGTAATCCTAAGAGTGGCGGTTATGACTATTTTTAAGAAAATTGGATCCAAAATTTTCCTTTTAAACTTCTTATGTGTAGATTTTTTCACAGAGATGAGAATATATACATGTGCAAGATTTTAACCAAGATTGGCCATTTTTGTAGTTAAAAATTTTTAGTTAAATGAGGGAGGATTCGAATGTGATTACATGGAAAGACATACCACTCTCACTTATTCAAACACCACAAACTTATGATTCACCCTGTCCCCAGGGTGTCAATGGATGAGATTGATCTAGAACATGTGAGTTAGCATTTGTCTTGTAATAGTGCCCATTTGGAGGTTAAGATCTTTATCGTGAATAGGCCCCGAGGATGGTAATAATCATCATCTTGGTAGTGCTCCACCTTCTGGTCTAGAATGGCTAGCATGTGCATCCAATCGAGTACATAGAATCCACAGTCTTAGATAGAGGTTCTTGTTGCGGGCTTCTGTGATAGAATTATGGCTTCTCAAACTTTAGATCATATGGAATGCCATGTTCGTACATTTTATCAGCTCCATAATCTTTATGGATACTTGGGTAGCTTTCTTCTCTATGATGTTGTTAGCAATTTTGTGGTATGTTGTGTGTTTCATGCAAAACATGGCGTCGGAGCTATTATAGAAGATGGTTGTCTTGCTTAGGGTATCATCTAACAATAGTGCCCAATGCCCACGGTGTAGAATTGGAACAAATATCCACCTTGGGACATTGTATTCGAGGTGATCAATTGGGCATTACAGTTCACCTGACTCCTTCTTCAAGATGATGTCCCCCACTATTTCGTAAGAGGTCATGTATACATCCAAGAGCTTGTCAGCTAGAAGTAATTGGCATGTTGTTGTAACATTCATAGTGATGTAACCTCATGTTGTCAAGATAACTCAGATCTCTAATAGTAGTATTTGGATGTTTTCTCTATAAAAAATAATAATGACGTCATCTTCCCACAGTTGTAGTTTATTCAATAGGAAGGTATCTTCTTCAACTGACATCCCATAACATGCTAGTTCATCGAAATTTTCAAAAGTGGGCATGATCACATCTATAAGTTTTGTCCCATCCTTTGGCTGACTATTGATTTCATCTTCTTCAGTTCACACTTTTCCCTCCTGGTGATGTCTTGAATTTGGGGCTTTGGTATCCACTTCTACATCTATTTCATTTGGGATCATTCCTTGTTCAGGTGACAGTGTTGTTTTGGAAACGTTCGGTTGAGGGGGGATAACAACATGTGTTGTTGTTTCATAAAAGGGTAGGTGGTGAGGGAGGTTGTGGGACTTCTCTGCTTTCTTTAGGCATTTTGTTTTTTATTGCTTCTTTAGATTTCTTCAGTTGTTCTCTCCAGGAGGTCTTTTCAAGTAAGGGAATCGGTGAATACATCCTCCTTGGTATATCTTCCATATGCATTTCATAGAAGAAACATATATATTGCATTAACTCCATGATGTATTTGCCCTTAACGTGTGGAATTTTTCGTTAAAAAAATTACACAAGAGGAATCCCCTTGTTTATGGCATCTACCATCCTTTGTGTTATGAATTGTGTACCCTCTATGTTTTTCTTTCCCTTGAGCATGCTGTAGTCAATGGAGATCTCCTTCCAATATGGGCGGTACCATCCACTAAGTATCATCTTTTTTAGATGAGTTAGTACCTCTTGGATAGTTCTATGTTCTACTTTTCAAAGATCATTTCTCTGCATTGCAGGTCTTTTGCACTTAAGTTGTATCTGATGACTCTCCTTATTGAAAGATTAACCATTGTTAGGAGCTTGTGGTTGAAGGCCTTGAAAGGTAGAGTTATGAACTTTCAGCTTTGGTTTTATCCAGGGTATCCTGAAGTTCTTTGATAGATGTAGCTTCACTTCTCTCCTTGTATAGTTGGGTTGTTAGGTTGGAAGTTGCATTGAAAACTTATCCCTCCTTGTCTCTGTATATGAACTCCTCTATTAAAAATATGCACAAGACCTTAAATAAGATTCTGCTTATATTTTCTTTCTTTTTAAAAGTTGAACGCAGATCTTTCCTCATCAGTATATAATATTTGTTGTTGTAGATGACATCTTGTCTGGACTTTTCTTCATCCAAGATGTCAACTAGTACATGTATGTCATGTACCAACATTCCTGATAGTGAGGTCATGTCCATATCTTCCATCTTCCAAGGTAGAATAGGTGGCTCTACTAGACTTGAGTTCTCCTTGCAGCTAGAAATTGTAGGTGGGTCTAAAAACATTGGTTTTTCATGTATTTGAGGTGCATCGATGAACATGTGATCCAGGTTCCCTTCATTTGTCTCAAATGTCATTTGTTCTGTTTTAGCTTCAGATGATATAGGAAGTTCCCCCTCTATGATGGGTTCATCTAACAATAGCTCATTCATAAAGCTTTCATAATCATACGGGGTTTTTGGAGGCTTGTAGTCGAAGACAGGATCCAGCCTGTCGATGAAGTCTTCTTCATTTTTATTATATTCCACCTTGGCTTCAAATGATTTCATCTTGATGTCATTCTTGCCCACTTCTTCTGTGTTTTTATCAAGAGTTGCTAGTTCTATTAGTTGTAAGGTACCCTAATTTGTCAGTTCTCAGGGTCCTTTTTCATGGTTATTGTTGTTGGAATGTCGTGGTGAGGATGGGGATGTGGCGAGATTGTCATCCACAACAGACACTCCCTTGCTTCCTCTTGATTCCTCTTCTTCTAGGGGTAGGTTGAATTCAGAATTAGTTCCTTCTTCCAGGGGTAGGTGCATTCAAAATTAGTTCCTTCTTCCAGTATTATCCCCTATTTTGTTTGTACAATGGCCATCAACATATTGGTCTTGAGGTGCACGTCCATGATGACTAGTGTGGTAGATGGTAGCTCAATGGTAACCGTCCATTGTCTTTTCGTGGTTTTTGAATTGCTTGTTGTGGTATTTTCCTTCCTCTTGGTTGCCTCTGCTCTTAGTTGTAGGTTTTCTTGGCTTAGGTCATCTCGTTCTTTTTTTAGAGAGACAAGTTTGTTCGTCAATCGTGCCAGTGCCTGCATAAAATGTACTTGATTTGTAGCTAGTTTTTTTCATTTGTTGTAGTAAGCTTAGAATTGGTTGTATGTCTGGTGTTATTCTCTACACGTGCATTATTAGTGCATACAAGTTTGCAATTAGTTTAAAAATATTTAAAGTAGAGATTTAGACTATCTCACGGAGGTCTTCAATCTCTTAACATGTTTCCATGAACTTGCATGATGTGGGTGGTTGTTGCTACTGCTTTGGTCTACTGAAGGAGCTTATTTCAGGACATGCCTCATCTGCGTTGGTGGATTCTTGAGGTTCTCTTATCTGGAACTTTCTTTGGTCTGGTTGTGATCTCTCCATTTTTGGACTTTCTTCTCATGAATTCCTTCCTACCGATATGTTCAAGGACTCATGTGCTTTGTTGCCAATCTCTACCTCTTCATGTTCTTTTTAGTGTAAGGTTGTACTTATCTTTGGCTATTCCATCTTTTTCTAGGATGGCCATTGATTATCTTCTGTTGTATTGATCTTTGTTGCTTCTTCATCGTGGATGATTGTTTTAGGTTCAACTTCCATGACCACTGTTGTGGTGGTGATGATTGGAGTCCTTAGGATTTCAGTTTCAATTTCTTCCAGATCTATCACTTCAAATGTGGGGGGTTCTTTATCAACATTTCAAGAATGCAGATGATTACTTTCTTTCTTATTGTTTGCTTCATAAAAACTACTCTCGGTTGCTTTATTTGTTGCTCAGCTAGTCTACTCGTGTTGGTACCCTATTGAGATGTCATCCTAATTATTTGTTCTTCTTGAAAAATGAGCTTGCCGTAGTCATAGTTGCTCAGCTCTGGTAGAGGCAAGCAATGTTTAGTTCTGTAGAATCTATAAAAGTACTTTTTGTTAGACCTTGCTAGGACATTTGTAGGAGTTAGGTACTTAGCGTCAACCAACATATCTCCCTCTGATCTTAGAATGAATTTTTAGATGTCTAGCGTACCCTAGGCAGTGTGCGATATGGGTGACAATGTCTCCCATGCAGAAATCATGGGGTCCTTCCTGTCTCACTGCTACTGCTAGTTTAACAGTCAGAATTTTTCCAATGTTTATGGATTTCCCTTTCATTATGCTCTAAAGTATATGTAGATCTAGCCTAGTTATATTCCATGTTTCTTCTCAAAAGGTCAAGGCGTTGGTGAAGATGTTGTGTACTACCCTCATAAAGCTTGAATGTATCATTGGGGTTTTAGATAGCCCAGAGTTGTACCTAAAATCCCCAAATAGCTTCCCCTAGGCTTTATTTGTCACAAAACCTCTTACATGCATGTCTCCATGTGCCTTGTTGGCTCAATCTGCTTGCTCTTCGAAGTCAGTGATGACGTAATTAAGCCATCTTTTAGTCAAGATATATTCTTCTTTAATGATTCGTACTTGCGATTGTAATCATCTGCACTCTACCTTTTATTTTTTTATTGTCAACTTCTTTAGAGAAGACTAACTATAGAGTTAGATCATTGTAGGAAATCTCCTTAGTGAAGCAGATTTTGTAGATCCCCAATTGTTCAAAGCTTTGATTTATCATGTCATAAATCCCTAGTCTTTGTAGGGTATCTACATCACCATATATGGTGGCATTGAAATTTTTCTTCATGAACATTTCCCCCCATATTTGGCTATGTTCTTCATCCCTGGCTAGAATTTTGGTTGTCGAGTTTCTCTTTCTACACTATTGGTGAAGTTTGTGAGACAGTGGCAACGAGCATCAAGTGTTGTGGTAGTGTGGCTTTTGTTGTTGTCTTGGGTGGAGATGTTTTGGCCACCTTGCGAGGTCTCCCTTGATCAGGAATAGGAGCAGTCCTCTTTTCCAAAATCTATACCTCTTCAGATGGTGTATACTCAAAGACTTTGGTCCCTATATGTTCTGCATCACTTGTTGACTCCCTAGGTACTGGTTCTGCTAGAATTTTGAGCATGTCTGCCTCTAAGCGTTCTTTGATGCTTTCTACGGTAGGCTCTCCATGTATCTTAATGTATGACACTGCTTCATCTTTTAGCTTCTCAATCCTCTCCTTCTCCTCTAGAGTCATGGATACTTTAAGTGTCTTGGTGTATTCAGACTCCTGGATTGTCTGGTCTTTGCACTTGTTTCCTTCCATCTTTCGCCTTCAGATACTTAAGTATCTGTAGCAAGATTAATTTGGTAAACATCGATAGAGTCTTATTAGATTAATAATCAATAGGGTCTAACCAACATTTGATGGTTTTGGAATGTTGAGAAATAAACGAGTGTATTGTAACCTCAACCGGTAATTATGGAAGAAACTAACAAACAATGGGTGTCAGTCGATGCCTGTATAGAATCAGGAATCAACGGTCCAAAATATTGGGTCAGCAATTGATGGTTGGGGTTGATGTTTGAAAAATGATAGTAAACTATGAGGGTTGACACCTGATGGTCGAGATTGATGGTTCGGGGGAGTGATGGTTGGCAATTGATGGCTAGAAATGGCTACAAATCAATGGTTGTGGGTGATGTTCAACAAATGGGGGTTTATACCACTTCTTGTTGGAAACTGATGGTTCCCAATCCAATGGTTTATCAAAGAGGGGAAACAATCGACGGTTCATGTACATGTGCTCGGAGAGAGACAAAGGTAAGGGGAAGAAAGCAGAACTGATTGTTGAGTAAAACTGATGGTTCTCTTGGCAGAGGCATCAATTGAAAGGTGGGGGAGAAAGGGTCAGTGAGAACCGATGGGTGGAAGAGGTGGGAACTGATGGTCAGGAGGCAATGGATCATTAGTCATAGGGATAATAAGGTCTGCAAGATCATTTAGAAAAATCATGAAACATGGAAAAAGAGAGTGATAAATAGCTTTTACCAATCATCATTGTTGTGATTGAGTTTTCTCATCATTTCTCCTTGCTCTGTTGTAGGGTTGGTGAGAACACGAGATGTTGGCTTGAACCTTGGGAATATTGGGTTGTCAAAGATCTCATCTCGAGTTTCTTGGTGACTGTTGGCGGAACCACGCTGTGGTTGGAACTTGAAGGCATCATCTTTGTGTGGTTCCTCTCTCCTTTGATTCGTGAGACAAAGATTTTATGAGAGTGGTCAGATGGCGTACCCACTTTATCCTCTTATATGGTATCTTATGCTTGGGTGGCCATTAGGTGTCATCATATGATGACCTCCCTACTTAATGAACACTCGATGGTGGCGCTGATTGTAGGTGATCTGACAGTTGGCCTAGATGTTAAGATCTAATGGTCTGACTTCTCAGTGAACACTCAACGGTTTGACAGATCCGATGACTAGTCAGCTTGATTTTCCAATGGCTTCACTATATTCCTCATCTGATGGTAGTGCAGAAAGCCATCACTCGATTGTTAGGCAACCTTTATTCAAACTCAATGGTTGCACTGCATGCAACACATGATGCCTTTACTAACTCTCGGTCCCTTCGATGGTTTCACTACAACCAATGCTTGGTCAGTATGTTCCTGAACTCGATGGCTCATCTATTTGTCATGATCTAATGGTTTAGACCCTCTTTCTAGAACCACCCGATGGTTTAATAGATCTGATGGCTTTGCATCTCAGCCCTTCACCTGATGGTTCTGTAACAATTCCTAAAATGGAAAATTAAATCTCAGTTTTCTTGATTTTTATTTTATGTGCACTATAGTTTACCAAATGAAACAAACTATATTAAAGGCTAAAATGGAAGTTGAAACAAAATTTAGTAAATGCTAACTAATGGAAGACTTGGAAAACTAAAGACAAGGAAAAGAAGAGACTAAGAATTGCTTGGGTTGCCTCCCAAGAAGTACGGATTTATAGTCTTTAGCTTGACTTTCTTGATTTTTGATCCTTTCAACTTTAAACTTCCTCTAGTGGTACGGGTGGTGGTTCCTCCAATTTGGGCTTTGATATTCATATGAAGCCTTGGTCTTCATAGTACCTTTTTACTCTGTGTCTATTAACCTTGAATGTTTTATTCATAATTTTCCATCATTCCTGATGGATATATCTTTGATACTATGAAGTGTCTAAACCATCTTGACCAAAGCTTCCCTGGAAAGAGTTTGACTCTCAAGTTTAAGAGGAGAACTTTATCCCCCTTAGAAACATTGTTCCTCTTTAGGTGGGCATCTATCACACCATGGTCCTTTATTTGTATATCCTTGTATTCTCATAAGCATGAAGCGGAAGCTCTTCCAGTTCTTGTATCTATGAGAATCTTTTCTTCCCCTCCATCTTTGGGTCCATGTTTAAAAACATGATCGCCCATAATGCCTTATGCTCTAGTTCAACAGGTAGGTGATATGCTTTTCCTTATATCATTATGTACAATGTTGTTCCTCTCAAGGTCTTGTAAGCTACACGATATGCCCATAGGGCATCATCTAGTTTCATGGACCAATCCTTTTTACTCCTCCCAGTTGTCTTTTCTAAAATTTATTTTATTTGTTTGTTGGATACTTCCACCTGACTAAATGTATGAGGGTGGTAGGGGTTGGAGACCTTGTGTGTCACTTTGTATTTCTTCAATAGGGCTACAAATTATCTTTTGGAGAAATGGGATCCCCCGTCACAGATGACGATGAGTGGGACTCCAAATCTTGGAAAAATGATCTTTTCCAACATCTTAGTTACGGGCTTTGCATCGCATGATGGGGTAGCAATAGCTTCTACCCATTTTGATATGTAGTCCACAACACTAGAATATATTGGTTTCCCCTTAATGATGGAAATGTCCCCATATAGCCTATTCCCCATGCATCAAAGATTTTCACCTCTATCCAATTAGACATTCACATCTCATTTCTTCTCAAAATGTTCCCGGTGAGTTCACATTCCTTACAAGTCTTCATGAAGGCTTGGGCATATTTGAAAAGAGTTGGTTAGTAAAAACCAGATTGCAAGATTTTTGTTGTGGTCCTATCTCTGCCTAGATGTCCCCCTTCGGATGAAAAGTGACATTCATTAAGGATCTTATGTAACTCTTCCTCTCGTATGAAATGGTGATACATATTTTTCATGCACATCTAAAATAAAAGGGGGTCATCCCAAATATATTTCTTTAGATACAAGCTTCTTCTTTTCATTGTATGTGATTTTTGGTGATAGTTGGCGGCAAGCCAAGTCGTTGCATACATCGACAAACCATAGTACCTTGGGTTCCACAACCTTGGCAATCATGAGTGCCTCATCAGGGTAGTTATCATTGAAAGGTAGGTGATCTTTATTGTCTATGAGAATCCTTGATAGATGGTATGCTACTACATTTTTGGACCCTTCCTTGTCTATTATTTTGTGACTAAATTCTTGAAGTAATAGAGCCCACCGTAGGAGCATGGGTTTCATGTCTTTCTTTTGCATTAGATACTTTATTGCTCCATTGTCCGTGTATACCTTGACCTTTGATCCTATCACATACCGTCTGAATTTGTCAAAGGAAAATTCTATCGCTAACATCTCTTTTTTCTTCATGGTTCACTTGTTCTTCGTCTAGAGTTTTATTGGCATAGTAGATCACATGATATTTCTTGTCTTTCATTTGTCCCAACACAACCCCAATGGTGAAATCTCTAGCATCACATATTATTTCTAACGGTAATCCCCATTCTCGATCTTGGAGTGTAGGAGTTGTGGTGAGCCCATTCCTTATAGTTGTGAAAGCTTTGTGACAATCATCCAAAAATTCAAAAATTGCGTCCTTCATGACTAAACTAGACAAAGGATTTTATCTCTTGGAAAAATCTTTTATAAAACTCCTATAGTATCCTACATGACCAAGGAAACTCCTTACTCTTGACACAACTTTGGAGGTGGAATCTTTGATATAGATTCCACTTTTCTCACATCCACTTCAATCCACTTCTCAGAATCTTCTTGTCCCAAAACTATCCCCTCTTGCACCTTAAAATGGCACTTCTCCCAGTTCAAGACTAGTTACTTTTATTGAAAATGCACCAATACTCTAGATAAGTTCTTTAGAAAGCTTTCAAAATCATCTCCATAGATGGAGAAATCATCCATGAAGACTTCCATTATATCCTCTAGGAAGTTTGAGAAAATGGAGATCATGCGGCTTTGAAATGTTGCTAGTGCGTTGCAGAGTTCAAAAGACATTCTTCTGAAGGCATAGGTACCACACACACAAGTGAAATTCATCTTTTCCTAATCATCTGGGTAAATTGAGACCTAATAAAATCCCGAGTATCCATCCAGAAAATAGAAGTATGGACGGTGAGCTAAACTTCCAATACTTAATCTATGAATGAAAAAGGAAAATGGTCCTTCTTAGTGGAAACATTTAGTTTTTTATAATCAATGCACATGTGTCATCTTGTCACAGTTTGGGTTGCAACCTCATCTCCATGTTCTCCCTTGACGATCGTCATATCCCCTTTCTTAGGAACAACATGTATAGGGCCAACCCAGTTGCTAGCACTTATGGGGTATATGATTCCAGTGTCATGCAACTTTATTACTTAATTATTGACTACCTCCTTGAGCATTGGATTTAACATCAATTGTGGTTGGGCTAAGGGTTTGGTTATTTCTTCTAAGTTTATCCAATGCATATAGTGTTGGGATCAAACATTTGATCTCATCCACTGAGTACCCCATCATCGTTATGTGTTATTTAAGCTCATTTAATAGCTTCAGCTCTTGATCCTGCATTAAATTGAAATTTATAATCATGGTACTACTTTCCTCATTGTATAAAAATTCATACTTCAAACATTCTAGTAGTTGTTTCAATTCTAACATGGGCTTGGATGCCTCCTTTTCTTCCCCTGTTTGCTCCAGTGAGGCATACATTGTAGTTTCTATGGTACCCATCACATCACTATTGTATTCCTCCTTAGGCTGGATCAAATATTCTAGAATCTCCACAATTTCAGTATCTTCAACACTTGGATCTAGGTTGTTGAGAGATCGCATGAGAGGATTGACCATCACTTTGCCCTCTTGTAGTTCCTGAAAAATTTGGTTGTAGTTGTCCATGAAGTAGACTGACTCGAATAGAAAGGCTCCTCTCGTAGCATCCTAAATGTATAATTTGATGTGATCATTCCCTACTTATAGAGTGATCATTCATGCTTCCACATCAATCAAAATTGTAGCAGTGGAGAGGAAAGTTCTCCCAAAAATCATGAAGGCAAGTTGGGTCCTCTACACTGTCAATTATAACAATGTCACAAGGAATGAAGAACCATCCTACTAGAATTGGGGCATCTTCCACTACTCCTACTAGCTTTATGAGTGTATGGTCAGCCAACTGTATCTTCATCCCAGTTTTCACCATGTCAGTGAGTCCTGATCTCTGAGCTAAAGTGAGAGGCATGAGACCAATACTTGGTGATTAAGGCCAATATTGGGTATGCATCTCTCTAGGGCGCGGGAGGAGTCACATCCCTAGGGCGATCGTTTTCGCCGCCGCCGGCTGATGCTTCCAGCTACCTCCAATTTGGGCACCCCGCCCTCCAGAGTCCACCCCGATCATCTTTTCCATACCTCCTCCTCGGCATTTTTCTCTTCCCCCAGTGCGCATCATCAGAAGGTGGTCATCTATCGTAGAAGCGGGATTGGGTTTTGATTAACCTCTGAAGATCATGGGCATCATATCTCATGGACGCATCAGTGATCGTGATGCTGCCATCACCTTTTCTCTGAAGGACTACCTTACAAACTTCGCAAGGCCGGCGGGCGCAGATGGCTATCGCGGAACGTCGTGAGGCCTTCACCTCCTCCTCCACGCCGCCAGACAGCGTGATCTTGGATATCAGGATTTTGCTCCAATCGCCTCAGCCTACGAGCAAAGACGTGATGCCCTCTGCTTTGACGTTGGTGCTAAATCTGGATAGGATGGTGATCTCTTCCCCCCACCCGTAGATGGACGTGGTTGGAGTGACACCACCCAGTATCATTTCTCATCCTATGAACGGACTTATACAAGTCCTAGAATATGTGGAGGCACCTCAACTTCAAGATGATCCTTTGGTTCCTCCAGCAATCCCTCCACCAACCCCCGCAGTGGACGAAACTGGGGTCGTGCCACACCTTGCAAACGCGGTTGTTGATGTTACTTCTGAAAAGGCGGCAACTACAACTACACAACCTGTCATCGAGATGGAAGTGAGACCTATCAAATTTGCTCCGATATATGGCATCCCCAAAGACGTTTGCTTCATATGCATGGGATGTGGTCACTGGCAGGCGTAGTGCACTGTGGAGAGGGTCTGCTACATCTGTAGGAAATCTGGGCATCTGGCGGCTAGATGCATAACTAGGAGGTGTTACCCTCCACCGCGTGCGGCACCACCACCTATGCCACCGAATGTCTTTTCGTGGAATGAGTTTCCTTGCATGCCCATGGGCATACCTGCACGTGGTGGGGCAATGCATACACCCAAGAGAGTCTTTGTCTCACTGGATATGCGATATCCTAAACATATTAAGCGTATTGAATCCCTTTCGTGTGCTGTTGAGATCTCTTGGGCGGATGGCATTGCGTGGCAACCCCTTGGATATTTTCTCAAGAACCAATGGCCGCATGCATTTGACATCTATAGGCATGCTTATAGAAGAGATGTCGTTTTCTTCAACAGCACGCAGGAGGCCACTGAGGCTAGACAATCTAAACACCTCAGATATCTCCATCGTAGACTTGCGGTGAAGGCTATGGCAGTGGGAGATAATGGAGCACATAGAGAGAAGTTTTAGTTCTGGATTACGGACCTGCCTATTGTGTTTAGGGATGAACCCACCATATGGAAGCTTATTCAACCGTTCGGGCATCTTAGCTTCATTTCCAGCTGGCAACATAGCGACGATGACCTTTCAAGAATCCTTATCCAAGTAGAGGCCTTGAAGGAGGACGTACCCCACTTCATCATGATCACTCCTGGAGATGACATGGCAAGTGTTAAGCTACATCTTATCACTAGAGCGGCCATGAAAGATCGCTTTTTCCTTATCACGGAAATGGGGCGAGACCTCAACATTCCTCTTGAAGTCATTGAGAACCCTGGTGAGCAAAGATTCGATCACTCAGTAGAAGAAAAATAGGAGTCAGTACATCCTCATCATGATGGACCTCTTCTCCTCGAGAACGAAGGGATCTGATCATCCTTGACATCCCAAGAAAATGTGAGAGGAACCCATGAGAGAGCAGCAAATAGATATGATAACAAGAGGGTCATTCTTGATCCTGAAGGTAATAGAGTCGTGCTTCCTCATATAAGTCTTGAAGACTTCTTTCATGTTAATGAACCCCGGCATAGGAGATCTTCTAGAAGGGGCAAGTCCATTGCGGATGAGAGAATATGTATGGGTTCACTGCCATGGAGGAGATATCAAGATGGGTGAAGGGATCACAGGTACAGAGACAGAGAATTTCATTCTTCCGATGGAGACAAATTCTCTGAATACAAATTCTGGGAAGACAGAGAGGAGGCATATTGCAGGAGAGGTAGCCGATGAGGCTACTAAGAAGAGTTCTTTATCTGTGCTGATGTTACGCTTTCTTTTATGAAGTTTTTAACTCACTTGTTATGGAATATTAGGGGAGCAGCCAATAATGAGATGAGGAAAGTTCTTGGCAGGCTTTGTCACAGGCATAAGCCCAGCGTAGTGTGTCTCTTTGAACCTTTCCTGCACACAATCAGATCTGAGGAGCTCTGGATATTGTCAGGCTTGATTGGTATGTAGACAATCATGAAGAAGGTGGAAAAGTATGGTTCTATGTGGACTCCCTCCTACAACCGATCATGATTTTCAAGCACGAGCAGCACATCTCAGTTCAGTGTGTCACTCCTTTTGGGGAGGTGTTCTTCATCACGACGATCTACGCCAGTTGCTCCTTCACTGAGAGACCTGCTTTATGGGAGTCTCTGATGCAATTATCATAGCTTGTTGGTGATAAGCCTTGGGAAATCACGGGTGACTTCAATATTATCCGACATGCCCATGAAATGAGAGGCACTGCTGATGCTGAGTTCCAGGTTGTGCTTGATTTCAACAGCTTCATTGTGAATCTTGATCTTAGTGAAATCCCTTTTGAAGGTAGCCAGTTTACCTGGGTTGACAAGCAGAGGCTGACGCCTACCAAGTGGAGACGTTTGGACAGGATCCTTGTTAATAATTTGTGGAACCAGTGGAAGCCCGGTGCCAAAGTGTTGCACCTTACCAGATCGCATGCCTCTGATCACTGCCCCTTGCTTGGTATACATGGTGAACATCTGCGTGAGAGAGTGTGCCCACCTTTCTCGTTTCTCTCCATTTGGATCACACACCCTGGATGTATGGAGATCATCAAGAAGAGTTGGAATGTCACAGTGGTTGGACATCCCTCTTATGTATTGTTCGCCAAGCTCAAAGCAGTTTGCAGTGCTTTAAAAAGATGGAACAAAGATACATTTGGAAATATTCACTAGAAGAAAGTTGATATTAAAGACATGATTCACATCCTACAAATTAAATTCGATGAGATTCCGAATGAGGCTAATGAGATGAACCTCATAGAGGCTGAAGACGAATTGCAATACATCCATGATCAGGAGGAGATGCTATGGAAGGAAAAATCCAAGATTTCTTGGCTCAGCGATGGTGAGCGGAACACTTCTTTCTATCATGCAGTGGTGTGAGCGAAGAGAAGGAGGCAAAGCATATCTAATATACAGTTGCCTGATGGAACCGTCACAGATTATGTGAGCGCGGCGGCATAGGCTGCCGCTGAACATTATCAAAGGTTGTTTACTGTTGAGGTCCCTGACAATCCTGTCCTAATTGATGACTTTCTTCTTCTTCTCAAACCAGTTGTTTCTTCTGATGACAACATAGAGTTGCTCAACGTTCCATCTGAGGAGGAGTTTCTTGACGTCATGAGGAATGTGAATACCCATGTCGCTCCAGGGCCTGATGGATTTTCTTTGTCTTTCTTCATCACGGTGTGGGAATACATGAAGCAAGATGTGATGAAATATGCTCAATCCTTCTTTAGTAGCCAGCCTTGCCATCGCAGCCTCAAAGTTTATCGTATCGCTCTCCTCCCCAAGTGTGATCAGCCGACTGATTTGGTCTCTCATTTTAGGCTGATTGCCATCGAAAACGTTATGCTTCAGATCTTTTCCTCTGTTCTTAGTGGTAGGTTTAGACGGATCATGCACAAGAACATTTCACCTACGCAAGGTGCATATGTGCCTAGACGGGACATCATTTATCACATCAAGCTTGCTAAGGAGATCTGTCATGACCTTAGGCAAGGGCAGGATGTTCCAAATGCCATTGTCAAATATGACATGAGTAAGGCTTATGACCGCGTCGATTGGGCTATTCTGAAGTGTATCCTACATCGTTTTGGTTTCTTTCACAAAACCACAGAGCTGCTCCTCAGCTTCTTCAAAGGGTCTTGGGCTTCCATCACGATTGATGATCACACTACGGGTTTCTTCCAGATTCATCGGGGTCTTAAGTAGGGAAACCCTTTATCACCCTATTTGTTTGTGATCTTCAAGGAGATTCTAGCACGCTCTATGGAGAGAGCCGTCACTAGAAGTGAGATATGCATGTTCAAGATTTGTGGTGCAGCCGATGCTCTTCCCATCTTGCTTTTATGCAGACGACGTCATCATCTTCATGAATGCCTCGGCTTCTTCCATTCTTAGGATTAATGATATCCTTGCTGATTACGAGAATGCTACTGGGAAGCGGATTAACAGAGCCAAATCAAGTTTTCTTATTGGAGAAACTGATCCAACTCTTGCTAGTCAAGTTCCCAATCCATTGGGATTTCTATTGCTGAGGGACCACTAATGTATCTCGATGCTCCTATATTTTATGGGCACGTCAAACTGCACAACTTCGATTTCCTGATGGACAAGATTACTAGGAAGGTTGCCACATGGAAAGCCCATCTCCTTTCCTTCGCAGGTTGTTGTTTGTTGATCTAGCACGTTCTTGCCTCGTTCACGTTGTACGTTGTTGCTGCCATCGGCATCACTCCTGGCATTTGTGATCGCATTGACAAGCTTATGTCCAGGTTCTTATGGACCAGTAGAGAAGGTAACAAGCACAGAGCTTGGGTGGCATGGAAGAGGATTGCCAAACCGGCGAGCTCAGGAGGGCTTGGCTTAGAGTCGATGAGAACCACTGGTCGTGCTTTCACTTACAAAGCATGTTGGGAGGTTGTGTCTGGAATATCTCTTTGGGCCTCTTTCTGCAGAAACAAGTACTGAACCAAGATTGTGCATAGGGTCGGTGTTTATCCTCCTTTCCTGAAGCTCAGTGTGAATTCCTCACCGGCATGGAAGCAGATCTGGCGTACATTTCCCAATTTCAACTCCAATTGCAGATGGATCACTGGGAAGGGGGACATTTCTCTTTGGGATGTCAGATGGGGAGGCATACCACTTGCCGATTTCACCATCAGTGCCAGTGACCGCAAGTTAGACTTTAAGATTAGAGACTTCTGGACCCCAGCTGGCTGGGATTGGCATGCGCTGAGTCACATCCTTGATGAAGATGGAGTCTGTACTTTTCGAAGTCACAGAGCTCACATTTCTGAGGATGTCGAAGACAAGCTGATTTGGGAG
This sequence comes from Alisma plantago-aquatica, assembly GCA_963693085.1. NCBI lineage: Eukaryota > Viridiplantae > Streptophyta > Magnoliopsida > Alismatales > Alismataceae > Alisma > Alisma plantago-aquatica. Next base: position 595,649,268 of record OY856409.1, read on the forward strand.
CTAGAGTCCAACGGATCCTTTACTATCTGTTCAGTCAAGAGATTCATTATACATGCCGACACATCTAGGATCAGTCGTTTTGACAGAATCTGGAAGATTCCTTATCCCAAAGCCTGTGTGATTTTATGGAAGCTTGCACATAATATCCTGCCGACTGATGATAACATTTCCAGGTGCAACATCAAGATGGCGTCAAAGTGTTCCTGCTGCGATAACCCCTCTGCTGAATCCACCCTGCATCTCTTCTTTCATAGTCAGCTTGCCTCTTTCTTTTGGCAGAAGATTCTTCATGCTACTGGGCAGCTTCCTCCTGCCGACATTAATGAGATCCTTGCTATCTGTGCTCATGCTCACCAGCACGTATCTGCTAAAGCTTGGATTCATGTGATGCTTTGTGCGTTAGGCGTATGGACCATTTGGTGATGTAGATGTGTTCATAGGTTTGAGGGTAACACAACGACGCTCCAATCTTGTTGGCACAACATCATCAATGTTTTGAATCATTTTCTCAAGAAGCTCGAGTTCAAGAAGTTGGAAGAGGTTGATTTCTACAACAATCCGTGTGTGCAAGGTATCCTTGAGCCACAAATCTATATCAAGCAATTAGCGGTTGTGAGATGGTCTCCTCCCGACATCGCCAATCTCAAGTTGAACATTACCATTGGTCGATGTAAAGACCCCATGTACCGCACTAGGAGGTGGGTTGCTGGTTTAATGTGTGATTCGCAGTGTCGAATCCAGCTAGCTTTTAGAGCATGGTTGAGAGACGAAGACTTTACAATGGCATTTATTGCTGCTTGCGCAGTTGATCTCAAAATCACCGGAGGAAAATTTGAACATTTCAGTGATCGAGATTGATGATTTGTACACACACAATATCCTTTGGGAGAATACCTTGCCACCTTGGAAGGTCATCTCGCTCATCTGAGATCTTAGAAGAGAGCTCAATGATCAGGGTATCATCGGGCATTATGTTCCGAAGATCATCAATTCTACTACTAGGGAGCTTGGGATTTGGGGATCATCCCTTTCTAAGACTTTTGTTTGCAGTGAGCCTAGCATGTTGTCGATGAGGGTTAGAGGTTTCACGAATTTATAAGGAGAGGTGTCTCGTACATTGATGCACACTACCAAAGGCAGCCGTGGGTGTGATTGCATCTGCTTGATGCTCATCCAGTGTGTGAGGGCCTATGGGTCGCTTATAGGATGAGTCTGATGGGCCGTATTTGATGTTTGCGTACTTTTTGGGTGATATACCTGCACACCTATAAGCAGGAGATGTATTCTTTTTAATGGTTGATAATGCCCACACGAGGGGGGTGGGATGAATAAGAGGACCCCGTGGCTTAAATTTTAAAAAAATGAGACCAATACTTGCCCCAAGGTCTGCAAGTCCCTACCTCACCTCATCATCTCCAACGTTGAAGGGAATAGTGAACAACCCAAGATCCTTCTTCTTTGTGGGCATTTTTTCTTGTACGAAACCACTAGACATCTTATCATGTTGCACTATCTTGACATGATCTCCTCTTCTTCTTTTTGTAATTCGATCCTTGAAGAACTTGGCATATGTGGGCATTTCTTTAATAGTATCCAAAAATGGAACATCTAGGTGTACCTTCTTCACATCTTCCATGAACTTCTCATACCTTTTATTTAGATAGGCCTTGATCAGGTTTTAAGGGAAATGTACCCTTGGGGTGTAAGAATCTCTTTTGGTGAATGCTTCCTCGTTGGGGTCAGGATTCTTTACTTTTGTAGCTTTCTTTCCTTTCCCTTTTTCTTTGTCCATATCCTTCTTAGAAGACTAGCAGTGTGCACATGCTAAGCACGTGCATAACTTATGATGGTCGACATACAACACCTCACAAAAAATATGTGAAATCTAGAGTACTTTGTACGTATGATGGCTGATGTATTGGTCATATGTTCATAACACTTCATAAAGACACCTGAAAAACATAACACATCACAAAAAATATGTGAAACCTGGAGTACTATGTAGGTATGACAGCTACTACATTGTTCATATGTACATAACACCTCATAAAAGACACCTGACAAACATAACACCCCACAAAAAACATGTGAAACCTAGAGTACTGTGTAGGTATGAGTACTATGTATGATTAATTTTACATCATCAAAATTATCCAAATCCCTTAAATTCTAAAAAAAAATTGAGTATGGATTACTATGTAGTATAGTAATCAATCTTCTAACTACACCCTCCTTTAATCTTGATGATTGATGCAGTCTTTTTCTAACTCATGATCAGTGTCATAAAAGTATAATTGTAGATGTGATGGGTTTCCATCTTCGGGTATTATTCTGTTTATGAAATGATATATTTGTCCTTGCACCTTCAAGGTGTATATCCCTTTGCTTCTCTTTGAAAGTGTTCTATCTTCATTCACACCTATAGATGTAAAAGCAAAGGTGTCGTTGTATGTTCTAATGCATTGTCTAAAGTGAATAGCCTCTTTGTCCAATGATGAATATAGATAGTATAATTATGATGGGGTGATATTTGTTACTAATGATATGTCTCCATCATAGCAACAAAATATTTTCACTTCATATGGAAATCTTTTTGCATGACAATGTACACAGTTTGTGCAGCTAGGAAGTATATATGGCTCTTTAGGTATTGATAAATCCATTATGAATCTTTTAATCATATGAGCACTCTTCTTTTTCATATGTGATGAACATAAGGGAACATAAGTTGTTTCCTTAGCACTCGATGTAGACCCAACTTCCCATGTAGTAACAGTTTCTGGTTGCATGACATGATCACAGATAGAATCATTAATATTTCTTCTTTCCAGATTTTTGTCTTCCAAAGTTTCATTGATTTTCTCTAATTTTCTTTTGGCATAATTTTGTCTGCTTTTTTCAAGCTTTGCTATCTTTTTATCTTCGGAGAGGTTGGCATAATATTTTCTTTGTTTTTTCCGTATCATTTCCTTCTTTTCCTCCGGTAGATTTGAATATTTCATCATATATAAATTATTCAAAGTTCATATTATTAATTATATTTTCGGGAATTATTTATAATAGAAAATAATAAGTGTTACAAAATCCAAGAAACATAATAGACACGGACGACAAAGAAAATTAAATGAAATATTAGTCATTGTAAACAAAATCAAAATGTAAAATGCGGTTATGATTGTATGCAAAAGCAAATAACAAAATGTATAGAAATTTATTGATGCTAAATTTAAAAATATTTTGTTATTTTTTGAAAGCATCTAAGAAATTTTAGATGCAACGTGAGTGTGAACCATGAAATTATACTTTAGGATATCTTTCTTTAATTTTTATCAATAATAACTTTGCATACAATGATAAAAATGAACTAAGTAGATACATTATGTGTATTTTCACAAGACAAAGTCACATTTAAAAGTCTCCTAGGTTGGTATGTACATACTACTGTACATTAAATTAAACACTTTAACTATAATAGTCACATCACATCTCCCAACCACTACAAAAAACTAGGCCATTATTCACGGGAGAGTCTTGTCACAAACCCCTCTCTACAGGCCCTCAGAAATAGGGACGGTTGAGGGTCTGGCCCTCACAAATGGTCCGTGAAGAGAACTCACGTGACAAATACCAGTGGCCCTCATGAATACAATTGTGAGGGACTATTTAGCCTTCATAAATACATTTTTGAGGGACTATTTAGCCTTCATAAATACCTTTTTGAGGGACTATTTAGCCTTCATAAATACATTTTTGAGGGACTATTTAGCCTTCATAAATACATTTTTGAGGGACTATTTAGCCTTCATGAATACATTTTTGAGGGACTTGATGGTCCTGGAGAAAATATTTTTGAGGGGCTATGTGGTCGTCATCAATGCAATTTTGATGGTCAATCTGGACCTTCATCAATATATTTATGAGGGACTACTGTAAATGATTTGGTTATTGATTATTGAATGATTTATTAAATGTTAATTAATTATTACTATAGTGAATATCAAATTTTAAATGAAAACTTTGTATACATAACCTCAAGCAATATTTTTATACTAATTCACATGACAAAATGACACATAAAAATGTTAAATCACCTCAAACCAATTTTTTTTATTGAAGCAAAATATTATCCATACATTGCGTGCTCAATGTTGATATAAATAAAGAGTACATATGGTTTTAAAATTTGAGATTGATGACAATCAACATATCATGCTAGAAACTCTTAAGATCTATAATGTCTCCATATTCCTTCAAATGGTGTGGTGCTCTTCATCAATGCCAGGCCTCATACGGTTAGGTACTTGAATATTCTTCTCCTAAAAATGACAAATCATTATATTAATAGAATTTAAAGTTAATACATAAATCATAGTACAACAAATAACTTACCCTTATATTTCGGTTTTGGTCTACTCCAAGGCGCATTTTCGGTCGAAATGCATCATTAAAAGCAATTCTACCCTATCAATATAAATACAAAAAGGAATCAGAGCGAGTGCGAAGTAGAGAAAAATGTAAGTGAACCAACATAGCAGCAACATGCACCCGTAAACTAAAATTATGGTTGAGCTCAGTAACTAATACATAATTAAAAAAACTCAGTGGGTTAGTTAAATAGTACATGCCTATATCTCTGTTGACTGCACTTAGTTTCTTTCATAAGTGAGATGCATCTACACATACAAAAAGAGGACAATCCTCTCATGATTAACCACATGAACATTATTTTGCAGAAGAACTTCACATTATTGATGAGCATGAATAAAACTCTATCTATACACAAGCCTATATCTCATTCCAACTTCCATGCAGTTGGATCATAGAGTTTAAACATTAGAACAGACTCCAGTAGACAATTTAACATTAGAACCTCAATTACTGCAGCAAGTTGCTGCTTCCACTCTAGCAACCACCCCCTCTCTCCCTCCACAACCTCTTAACACCTACACATTCTACTCTTGAACCATCTTTAGCATAGCAGCAAGCTGATGCTTCCACATCAGCCAACAACCACCCCAAGAAACCACCTCCACATCAGCAACATGCTACTACTTCCTCCCATCTCCTAGAAACCACCTACAAATCTACAGACCACCCAATCTTCCATCATAACATCATCATCTCCTAGCAGCATGCTACTGCACGCCACCACCAGCCCACACCATCAGCCACCAACAACATCCCGCACCATCAGCCACCACCAACACCTACACATCAGCACTCCCACCCACCAGCCAACACCACCACCACCATCCAACATCCACCACCATCAATCCTAAGGGTTTTTGGAAACCAAAGGGAGGCTGCAGCTTTATCCTCAATTGAGTTGTTAATTGAGAAGTTAAAGGAATTTCACAACCACGAACTATGAGTATAAGATATGAAGATTAATAATATGTAGTAGGAATTGCACAACCACGAGGACAACATAACATACCTAGAAGAGTTGAGACCTAACGAACTTGTATCATCAGTGTGCTTACATATATTAGAGATATTAGCAGCATGAAGTATATGAAGAGACTGACTAGGTTTCCTGAGAGAGTTTCTTGAGAAATTTGACCCCACCCCACACTTTAGAGAACACCATCAACCAGCCTCTCATCATCTCTTACACCCACCCTTTTGTCATAGACTCAAATGCAGTGCCACTTCCACACCTTATCTATAGCCAAGCAGCAGATGTACTAAAAATTTGAGGATATATTTCTGAAGATCTATGCCTATTAGAACTAAAAGGGAGTTTTGTAGCAAATGTAGCATTTAGCTATCCAGGTATGTAGCTTCCATATGGGACCATCACTATTTCTAGCAGGGCACACAAATATTTGGAATAGTTCAAGAACATATAAGATTTGGAATAGTTCAAGAACCAGGCAGTTCCTTGACTGGACAAGCAGGGGACAAGGGCATATGGAGCAGAAATAGTAGGCAATAACAGTATTCATCATCACAATTACTGCCATCTTTAATTTGAATTGATAACTATAGGAGAATCAGGGACAACAGAATTAACATGAAGAAAATGAAACAACAGTAAGAGGAAGACAAGTACGAATTGGTGAGAGAAAATGGGATAAAAAGAGCATGCAAATAGTAGAAGTTCTGTAGGAAGAAGTCAGAATAAGACAAACCAAGGGCAGTAAAAGGAGATTGAAAGAGGAAGAATCAACAAAACAAAATAAAAAACAGCAGTAGCAGGTGCTGAATTAGAAAATATAGAGGAAGGAATAGGTCAGTGAAAATAAATGGAAACATGCAAACAACAGTGGCTAAGAGAGGAGATTTAGGAGGAAGAAATCAGAAAAAGAAAATTAGATATGTAAATAGTAGTAGTACATTTCGTAGCAGGATGTATAGGACAAATTTGAAAAAGAAAATATGCACATGCTTGCATAGTAGTAGGAGGGAATATAGGATGAATAACTCAAAAAAAACATAGCAGCAGGACGCAGGAATAAGATCCAGGAGAATGGATAAAAAAAGAAAAGAGAAAGAAGCAAGAACAATAAAAATATGAAAAAGTAGAAAAAACTTAACAAACAACGCTATGAGGACATACCAATTTGGCCCAAATCAATCCTCATTTCCCCAAATCAGACCTGATTTTCCTCAGACCAGACCTAATTTGCCAAAATTTGACCTGATTTACTCTAAATCAGACCTATATCAACCATGCAATGACTGAAGGTGATCTAATTTGACCAAATCTAGACTCCATTCATGCTAGTTTAGCCTTTAAATTGCATAATTTGGGCCTAAAACGCCTTAAACGCCCACTTCATGTAGATAAGCTGAAATGAATTACTTACAGGATTTAAACGCTTATTTCTTGGTGTGAAAGACACCGATGAAGATGTGGTTGGTGTGTTCTGCATTTGAGGATAACTTTGTCGATTATTACCAGAAGAAGGGGACCAACTTTCAACTGCAGCCTTTAATAAAGTGTACATGTTAATATTCTTATGTGTATGAATATTGAAAATAATCTATAGTTGTAATGAGTTACCTGTGGCGCAAAGATCCATGGATGTCCATTGCCTTGTATGGAAAGCCTGCCTACTCCATTCTCCCTTGAATTGGCTTGTATGGAAAGTCTACCTACTCCAGTCTCCCTTGAATTGCTTGGTCTAGAAAGTCTTCCTAAGCCATCCCCGCTTGAATTATTTTGGCTGGGAAACATGCCTACATCTGCACCATTACTTGTATTGTCTTGTATGTGAAAAGAACCCACATCCGACCTATTTGTGCCACTTTGCATGTGTAAGACACCTGTAGTATTCTGATTGGGGTATTCAGTTGCACAATCAACATCAATACTGCCATCCTATAACAAATACATCAACAATGTCAAAAAAAATTATATATTACATTGACATAGACAACTGAATCTGAGTTACCTGTGATTGATTATACCAAGTCATTAATTGGGAGACGGAGTTCTTCAATCCATTTACTGTTTCTTCGAGTTCCTTAAGTTTATCCTGAAATAGAAAACAAATTACAAACATCAATCTAATAGACTAGTTGTAACTAATAGTTCAAGTTTAGATTCTCTCCAACATACATCCTTTGCATTGCTTTCCTCAAGAAGCATTTCATATCTTATACGGGTAGCTTTTCCCCAATGTCCTATCTCTTTGTGCCCAATTCCAACACCTCGGATCCTAGCCTTTTTGGAAGGATTTAAAACTTGCAAATAAGCAGCACGTGTTAGATTATCAACACTTCTAGGATCTATTTCTTCTTGGTTTGCTACTTGGTTTTCCACGATATCAGAGATTTCAAGATGTAATTAGAAAGCATCATAAAAGGAAAGCTTAAATTGAGATATCTAAGCATATGTAGCTTTGTAGACATCATAGGAAAGCAAATATCCATTTTCTAACCACTTGTGGGCTTTTGTCGTAAACTTTTTCCAAAATTTTGTTAAGAGGCACAACGGGTTGATCTTCACTGACCTACACATGATAGATAACATAATAATTGTCCATGTTATATGTTCAACTCCTACTAAGAAAGACAAGTGTCCATTATTAATACCATTTCTGGCCGATAACAACTCCATGGCTTTGATCCTGTGGTATGATCCATCACTTTTTTTGCTCTGTTTGCCTTGTTGATCTCGGAAATTTTCTAAACCATAAGAAACATATAATTAGAAAAAGTAGATAGGTATACATGCAAGTTATATGAAACCATCCTCAATATAAGCAAGCCAATAGCTAGATGTGGAAAGGGGACTGATGTGAAGTGTGGAGTGCGGAAGCTCCCTGAGATCAGAGGAATTGAGCAGAATCAAAAAATCTGCAACAGCGTTGAAGTACACCTGCTGCTGGAACAAAAATGAAGTACACCTGCTAAAGAACAGAAATGAAGCTCTTCTTGCTACTCTTATCATTTATCACATATGGATACATAGAAACAGATGTGTTTTTGAAGACAGTAGGAGCAAACCAAACAGTGTGTGGCATTGCATAAATACTAATTATAGAAGTTTGCATAGATAAATTGCATCCTTCTTTTTTACTTTTGATATCTATCTTTATAGATGTATTGAGCTTTGCTCCCCTTTGTAAATTTTATGAGTAATGAAAGAGAAACGCGCTTATTGATAAAAAAAAAGTTATATGAAACCATTGTACCTTAGACTTCTCGGTTCCCCATTCTTTAACAAGATTTTTAAACTGGTCCATATCTATGGAAGCATTTTTCTCAACTTTCTTCATCATCAATTCTGGTTCAATCTTGTACTTTTCATAGTAATCTTTCTTTACACGTGCCCTCCACACTGATATCCCTTTGCTAATGTGTTCATCAATGTGATTCCATGCATTAGGGTGACTGCCTAAATCAAAGTATTTCTACAAAAACATAGAAAATATTACTTTAGATATAACAATCATACAATTTGTTGGTCTTTTTATGAAAAAGATTACCTCAATAAATGATTTTCTATCTGCGAAAGCTTGTTCTGGTTGTTCGTTCCACTTCAAGTCTAGATTCCATATGTGTGGTTTCCTTGCTAGCATATGACAATAACGATTCAATTTGGCACCATTCTCCCCAATAGCATTTCCTTCATCATCCCATTGGACCTTGTGACGTGGCTGCCCTTGCTTAGGAAGTAGGCTTTGCTCACTTGCAGGCCCACGTCCATACTTCCTATTCTCCTGTTCATCCTCAACATTTTCTTCAACTATTACATCATTTTCAATATTGTTGGACAGTAGAGTAGGTTCATCCTCACAATTTTCTTCAATTGTGGATGGAGGGACAGCAATAGGTTGACTGGGTGTGTTGTTACAACTAGATCTAGTGAATCTTCTTCCTGCCATCCTTCAATTGACAAGGAAAAAGAATTAGATTATTAGTACAGAAATGTCAGTAACAAAAGTAGTAGCTACATTTGAAAAACAAATAAATTGCGGAGAATATGAGACACCAACATATGAATATTCGGCATTTGAAAAATATATAACTTGTAGAGTACCTTGGTTTCATATCCCAAAAAAGAATAATGATGTCCTACTTGCTGGTATATGAAACAAGACTAAATAAATTGCAAAGAATATGCCATATAGTAACAGTTTGCCAAAAAAAATACAATACAACATATTCCCCAAGTAAATTATTCTAGACTTGCAAACAAAACAGACAGATTAATGAACTAAACATTAGCCCCATCATTCTTTTTTTAGTTCTATCAACAAAAGATCCCCCGGTGTCACTCCTCGTCCAAGACACATCACTAGTTACACCACCGTCAGATTGTAAACCAGTCAAACAATTCTCAATAAGAGGTACTTCAGAATAATCTTTAGGAGGATGCTTTAGCACTGTGCACCAATCATCATCATTAGGATCCTTCACATAAAAGCATTGCAATGCTTGAGAATCCAGGATAAACGGTTCCTCCTTTTTTTTATCCTTGAAGTGTTGATTTGTGTGAACCCATACTCATCAATTTGCAACCCGTTAGAAGTGCTTTCATCATACCAAGAACATCTGAATAATGGAACTTTGATTCCTGGACCATAAGTTATCTCAATAACCTCCTCTAAGTAGCCATAGTACGTGACTTCAGCATTTATAGGATTTCGATCTCTACCACTTGAATAACTTGAAGTGTCAGCACACAAATACACTCCACTTTTTGTGTAGTACATGTACTTTCAATGGGCTTTGAACGGAAACGATATCCATTGACCAAAAATCCTTCATAAGACATTCCCTCAACACAAGGGCCTTGGGATAACCATCTCAAATCATCGCTAATATTGTTCGGCCTAATCTCTCGCATTTGCATTACCTTCATAAAAAAGTAAAACATTAATGTAATCTACACTAACTTGAACATTAAGAGTGACAACAATATTTATGTTTGAGACTTACATGCTCTTTCAACCACTTAGAGAACTCCTTTGCATGTTTTGTTTCTAGGGTCCGTGGGGCAATGTTGGGTTCCATATCTTGAATAATACACATGTGTTCACTGCTTTATAAGAAGTGTCTAAATTAATGTACAACATATATACAAATATCAGCAAGAATTTTAGGACGTAATTAAGTCTTACCTTCTGTAAACATCCAATTCCTCTTTATTGAAAAGGACATAACGATGGGCTTGTTCCAAAGTGTGGATGTCGAAATTTCTTGACACTCCAACTCTAATTGGAGATCCATCAACATTATGAGGAGTGTGGATCAGTTTTGTCTCAAAATTATGCAAGTACCTACCACAAAATGTCAAACTTTCTTCAGCTAAATAGCAACTAGCAATACAACCAGCCGGTTTAGCTTTGTTTCTTACATACTTCTTCAATTTCTTCAAGTATCTCTCTATTGGGTACATCCACCTAGTTCGGACAGATCCGGCTTGCCTGGCTTCATAAGCTAAATGAATGGGCAAATGCATCATGATGGTGAAGAAAGAAGGAGGGAAGATTCTCTCCAACTGGCAAAGAGTGACGGCAATTTCTTGTTCCAATTCTTTGAATTCCTCCACATCAATAATGTTAGAGCAAAGCTTGTTGAAAAATGAGCACAAATTAGCAATAGGCATGTACACATCTAAGCTTATGCAATGTCTCAAGGCAACAGGTAGAAGTTGATGCATAAGAACATGACAATCATGACTTTTCAGCCCAACAAGTTTTCTATCAGATTTGCTAACACGCCTAGATATGTTAGAAGAATAGCCATCAGGAACTTTCAACTTTTCTAACACAGATGGGAACTTATCTTTCTGCGCATTAGTCATGGTGTAAGATGCTGGAGGCAAGTAATAGCGGTCACCTGCATCTACTGGCCATAAATCTCTTCGAATGCGCATTTTCTTCAAATCTTGATGAGCTTGTAAGTTGTCTTTACTTTTCTTAGAATCACCCAATAATGTGTTTAAAATATTCTCGCACACATTCTTTTCTATGTGCATCACATCCAGATTGTGTCTAATAGATAAATACTTCCAATAAGGTAGCTGAAAAAAGATGCTTATCTTATTCCAACCAGGAGGTAATGGTTGAATTTGATCTCCAAGCCTCTTGCGCTTATTCATTTTTCCAAATGTGATATTTTCATACCCATCAAATTGCCTCAGTATATCTTCTCCAGATAGTGGCTTAGGTGGAAGTCAAAAATCTTTTTCACCATCAAAATTTTTCCTATCACGTCTATACGGATGATTCATTGGAAGAAAACGTCAATGGAAACCATAGCATTTCTTTTTCCCATACTGTAACCATTTTGATACAGTCTCCACATTACAACAAGGACATCCCAAATCTTTCTAACCTTTAGTGCTCCAAACAGATAAGTCACCATATGCTGGGAAATCGTTAATGGTCCATAAAATCATTGCCCGCATAGTGAAGTTCCTTTTTCTATATGCATCATAAACTTTGACTCCAAGCTCCCAAAGTAGTTGCAACTCCTCAATTAATGGCTCCAAGTATACATCAAGGTCATTGCCAACCATATGTGGACCTGGGATTAATAGGGACATCATAATAAATTGTTCTTTCATAAGAAGCCAAGGCGGAAGATTGAGAGGTGTCACCAACACAGGCCAGATGCTATGTGATGCACTCATATTGCCAAATGCATTAAATCCATCTGTTGCTAATGCCAATCTAACATAGCGTGGTTCAGCAGCAAAGTCTGGATACCTGGCATCAATAGACAACCATTCTGGTGTGTCTGAAGGATGATGAATACGACCATCCTTGCCTTTTACTTCTGATGGCCAAATCATGTCTTTAACAATAGATGTAGACATATAGAGCCTCTCTAACGAGGTATCAAAGGGAAGTGATACATGAACTTAGCATCTACCTTCTTTCCCTTTGTTTTGTATTGCTTTTCATTCCATCTTGAAGCACCACAAGTATCACAATTTTCTTTTGAAGCTGCATCTTTGCGAAAAAGCATGCAATTATTTGTACATACGTCTATAGTAGAATGATCAAGTCGTAAATCCTTCATGATCGCATTTGCTTCATAGTACGTCTCCGGGAATAGACAATTTTCTTCCGGAAATCCTGAAACAATCAACTGTAACAACTTTGTGAAAGAATCGTTGGACCATCCAGATTCCTCCTTCAGAAATAGCAAGGCAACCAAATACGATAGCTTAGAATGACTTGTGCAACCTCTATAGAGTGGTTGATCTGCCTCTTTTAGTAGCTTGTAAAATTTTTGTGCATCTACATTTGCAGGTTCCTCTGTAGCTTCAGTAGAGTGGTCATTTGTTGTGTCACCCATACCAAACAAATCCTCCAACATCTGATGCATATTGTCAGTGCTAGGCATGTTTGGTGCCACAACAGGATTGCTCCTACCAATCACCTCCCCATGAAACGTCCAAACATCTTAGCTATGCACAAATCCTTTTTGTAATACATGTGAGAATACCTCCTCCTCTGTTTTAAGGTATCTATTCAAGCATACCTTGCAAGGACATATTAATTTCCCCTGTCTAATTGGTCTCTGATGGATAAGAGCAAACTCAATGAACTTTCGTAACCCTGCCTTGAATACATCACTTCGCACTCTGTTCCCAATATACATCCAACTCCGATCTATTAGAAAATCCATCTACATGAAGGAAAATATATAATAAGTAGAGGAACAGCTGTTTGATATGTAGTCATGTAGGAGATGTAGTCATGTAGGAGCAAGAATAAGTAAGAAAAAGTAGAAGAAAACTTGCAAATAGAAGTGATACTAGTAGTCTAGTAGACGTGCGAGCAGGAGATGCAAGTAAGAATCTGAATTTCTGATATGAGTAACAAGGAAAAAGCAATAAGAGGGGACATAGAAGTAACAAAAATTTAGATGCAATAGCAGGAACATGAAATGAAGGAGAAATTGCAAAAAAAGAAAAGAAAAGAAGCTAGAATAGGAGACACAAGAGGAAATAGAAAAAAATCAAAGAAACAGTAGTATAAAAGGACTGATTTTTTTGCAACAATTGCAGCAAAAGGGTGTCGAATATACAACATGAAAAAGGAAAAAGAGAAAAGGGGAGGGAAGGGAGAAGACATACATGAAGTCTATCAATATACAAGAAGCAAAAAAAGAGGCAGAAGAAACATCCTTCAAGAAAAATCCTTCAAGAACTGCAATAGCATAGGTACCCACCTATTCAATAATAGTTCACAGATCCATCCATTAACTTTTGCTCACATGTCTCAACATATACTCGATTACAGGGGCTACTTATACTGTCAGACTAGCTACACAGCTTCTCTTCTCAAACTAGGCAATCTCTCTACTACATAGGAGTATTTTGACGCATGGCTATTTAGACTCTACCAAAGGAGATTCAAAGTTGTGTTTGGTCCTGATGCTATGGGTTATGTCCAACATATCCCATAGAATCTCAATATTGTAGCAGATCTCTATGCATAAAGGCACTGACAGTCTATTTCTTCTTAGATCTGATATCAACATATTGTTATTACTTATAACAAGCATTATGAGATAAATACCTAATTGTCCCTATAAGTCAGCTGAAATACTTAAACATATAAGTATATGATATCATGTATAACATCTCATAAAATTAAGAACTGAAATACTTAAAATAAGTCAGCTGCATAAGACTTAACACCAACCAAGATAGAACATATGACATGCAGACCAGGATAACAGGGACAATTTCATTGTTTGGTATCTTGTTAATAACACAACACTCAAATTATGATAGTAGGAGACTGTAAACCAGCAGAACAATAGACTAGCAGAAGAAAACAGTTCATATATACCAACCACTACAGAAGAAAACAAGTTTCCTCCCAAAAGAAACATTGTAGAAGTGTCTATCCCATCTAAAAAGATTACTTTCATTGATAGCTGCTAGATATCAAAAGAGGAAAATACCCACTTCCGAAAAATGGCAATTTGGATACAGAGATGAGTAGCAATAGCCTCCAACCTGGGAGTACAATAAACACATTTAAAAATGTATATACTTTTGATTAACTTTTTAAATATATAGGGGAATCCTATCAATGAGTTTACACTCAACAACCTTACCCCAATGAAATCAGCTACATGGCAATTAAAGAATAAATGTATGATAAATTCATTAGAACGTCTACACAGAAAACATATAGAAGTATAGAAAAACCCTCTTTTTTTAGGTTGTTCATCACTGAGATGTTGTTTCTAGCAATCTTTCGTAATAGGATTTTAAATTCAGATGTATGATCATCTGAATTAAATACCAAGAAAGTTGACCATAGATATCAATATTTTAGATAGAATCCTTAAGAAGGTATTTCTCATGGATCAATTTGATCCATAGACTACCTTAAGAAGATGGTTACATCATCCCACTTAAGAAGATGGATATCATTCTTGCCTTCACACTATCCCCACAAGAAATTTATAATAATTATTTCCACTTCATCACAGATAGAAGTAGGAAGTGAAAAGGAAGAGGACCAGAATTTTTGATTGGCGGACATAGTAGAATTACAAAGTTCTAGTCTCCAATGGAAACTGAAATGATATGTAAATAAGTTTGGTATCTTTAAAAATCAAATGATGGGCATAGAAGCACTAAAGCATGGGCGTAAAATGAATGTAACTTCTGGTTCACTTGTATGATATGTATCATTATAAGTTAGTAGCATACCATCTTTGTGCACACTTAGCATCAATAGAATGTCTGTCATGACCATGGAAAGCTTCAGACATGCATTCAACAAAAGGTCTGCTCTGGTTGAGAAGTCTAGTCAGAAGCCTCAAGAACGAATGGGTGTTCTTAGTAATGTGGGTTCCTCCTTGATCCCTTTGTTGTTAAAACAACATTTGTATATTTGTCTTTTTTTGTTTTCCCCCTCCATCTAAAATAATACCCTTTCTGTAACATGTGGTTTTGATGTATGACCTAAAAGCCAATAACTATGGTAATGATCCTCTGCTAAGTGCAGCTCTGTACTTAGAGATTAATTAAAGGCCGACTGCCTAGGGCTCCCATGGGACACATCCATTCCTAATATAATAGTTGGCTCTTAGGAGATCTTTGGCATGGATGGAAGATGCAGAGAAGTTCACCACAGCTGAGCATCCTCCATCCATGCCAAAGATCTCCAAAGTGCCAACTATTATATTAGGAATGGATGTGTCACATGGGAGCCCTGGGCAGTCGGCCTTTAATTAATCTCTAAGTACAGAGCTGCACTTAGCTGAGGATCATTACCATAGTTATTGGATTTTAGGTCATACATCACAACCACATGTTACAGAAAGGGTATTATTTTAGATGGAGGGGGTAAAGGAAAAAAGACATATAATATATCCAATTGTTGTTTTAGGAGGAACCCACATTACTAAGAACACCCATTCGTTCTTGAGGCTTCTGCCTAGACTTATCAACCAGAGCAGACCTCTGAGATGTTGACAATGACTTAGTGTACCTCTGCAAAATGCAAAAACACCAGGCTATATTATACTTACAACCAAAAACAAAACATTCAAAAACAACGCAATGAGAAAACAAAACATCACTCGTACAAGTGACCCCCCATGACAATATTATTTCCATGAGAGTCAACTATCTAAACCATGTTGGCATGGAGGAAGATAAAAATATAATCCCATGTTGGTGATTCCATCATACATGTTTGACAAGATCTTTCCTAAGAAAATTGACTATGGGAAAAGAAAAGCCAACAATGTTGAGTTAGAAGAGAAGAATGTAACTCCCCAAGCTTTGCCTCACTTGAGAAGCAATTTAATGCAGCCACCAAAGCAATCTACAATTTTCACCCAATAAGAAATGTGTTTATAGGAATGGGTTTAAATGTAAGGGTTTTTAATCAGAATGATGCTTTGGTCACCTCTAGAACTGCTCTTCAAAAGAAAGATCATTTCAGCACAACAGTTTACAAGCATCTTGATCACCACTACATCAATAAACCAGTAACATCAGATGGAACCCTTCTTCATCTTTAGAAAATAAGCACAAGCATAGCAATTCCAGAAAAAAGAACACAGGGCTCATTTAGTAAAGAAGCACTTTTATCTCATTATGGATAATAGACTATAGCGCACTCACATTGACTAACCATTCCTCAAAAATCACCTTATTTCTATACCACCAGATATAGTAAAGGATACATATAATAGATTTAAAGGAGGTATTGCTTATTTCCTTCATACTGTCTTCAAAGAAACTAGGAATATTATTAATACATTCATTATCAACTACTTTGGCTCTGACCCATATATATGTGTGTCATGAGAACACTTGTTCATATAGAATAGAACAGAGTAGCAAAATCAAACATACATGCACACATGTGTATTGCTTTGAACCAAGCTTGAGCCTCAACAATTATATATGAGTAATTTTTGATCAAGTATGACTTGGATTACATGGTAGGTATTATACATAAATTCGAGTTTGTACAATTAATAGATATTGTACATATTCGAGAAAGACAATATTCAATCAAATACTATATCTACTCAATCACATCAGTAAATTATTCTTTTCTTATTGACAAAACACAAAGTTGTATGATAGAAAATCATTATGAGGATGCTATACTATAGATGCATAGCCTAGGAATTTATGTACATCACAACTTTGATTCCCTTCCATTTAGTTATGGTAGCTACTCCCAAGGAGCTATTTCCTCACTTCCAAATATTGAACACGCCCCTGACTACTCTCTATTACTGTTGTATGACCATCTCCATGCAACTGAGGATAGTCAAAGTTTTTCAACATTGTGATATGTTTCTTATACGTGAGAACGTTAACCCTTAGGGGAGGGGGAGATAACTCATATGAATACTAGATGGTTAGTATTTTTACTAAGTAAACCCAGCTAATCCTATGCAGATCACATTGGGGGGAGATGAGGCGGACACATGAGGTATGAACTGGAAGCCCATTGGAGGAAGAACCAATCTTGGCTATCAGGGGTCGAAGTGGGGGCTAGTGCTCTCCCAAATGAGAAAAATAGAAAAAGATACAAACCTAGAGAGGATTCCAGTGGCCGAAGAAGCAAGTTGCGTAGCAGAAACGACCAATGGCCGAGCAGGGCGATCAGCGGCAATCAAGCACGGTGCCTGCGTAGCAGCAACGACCAATGCGGTGGGCAGCAACCGTCAATGGCGGAGGGCAACAACCGTCAACGGCGGCAAGGAGTTATGAAGGATGAGCCCAATGCGAAGGATGAACGGCAGCAACCGAGTAGGGCGATTGGCGTCAAGGATGACCCAATGCGGAGGAACCAATGAGAGAATCGGGAGGGGGAGGGTTCAGTGGAGGAGTGCGGAGGAACCGATGAGAGAATCGGGAGGGGGAGGGTTCAGTGGAGGAGTGCAGAGGAAATGAGGGGGAAACGAGTGCCCTCCGAGACTGGGTGATTTTTTCATTAATTTTGATAGACGATTCAGTGCTTTAGAATGGAGGGAAGGATTATGAGATGGAGGGAACATTTGGCATGGAGTTTTTGAGGGGGTGATTCGTAAGAAATGTATTTGTGAGGGACCAATATTCACATAAAATGCCTAACGATGTCAAGAACACGGTTGAGGGATTTGGTCCCATATTTGAAGGATGAGCCCTCACAAATGGACATCATTATTCACGATTTTTGGTTCCTCACAAATGTTCTTCAACAAAAGCCAAATTTTTTGTAGTGAACAAAAGGCACATATAAAACTTCAAACCATCACATCTCCTAACAACTCACATAAACAGAGACTTTTTACATCAAAAAGGCATTCATAAAGTTTCCAATGTCTTTGCATGCATGGTACGATATGTACATAGAGATTCTAACTATCGAAGTGACATTTCATGTTACGACCCCACCTCTCGATAACCCCCATTTAAGGGAGACCAAGAGGTTGAAGCCGCACTCATTAATCCCGGATCAAAGGTTCGACATATAACCATAAACAATTATTAAATTCTAACATACTATACTGAAAATGGTAATAAAATTTTTCTTTACATACCTTGAAAAGTTGGAAACAAACTAACTTCTAACCTCTGCTGAACTATCCTATCTAATTCCTCCTTGTTCTTTAATTCTTGAATTCACAATATGTCGCTTTACTGTTTGTGCTTTTGAGGATTTTACCTAAAACGCCGACAAATAGAAACAACGATCAGCCGAAGCTGGTATGTGGGGAGAAGCAGATAATTGTTCAACTAAGTTAACAACATAATCATTCAATTAATGATTTAACAAACAAGATTACGTTTTAAACCATATAACTCAATCCATACATATTCACAAACTCTGGGCTGTCCCTGCAGTGGACATGGATATCACCTCTCTTTTAGGTATAGAGTCGCATGGCACTATCCGAGGATAGCCCAATATCTAACTCATTAGGACTTGATGGTCCTACCTCCGTGGTAGCCATGTACTAAGTCAACCATTGACCTGATGGACCTACCCAATGGGTAGCCATGTACTAGGTCATCCAGAGACCTGATGGACCTACCCAATAGGTAGCCATGTACTAGGCCTTTCTCTAACCTAATGACCTACCCATAGGTAGCCATGTACTAGGTTAGCTATTTTTCTACAGAGAGAACCAGGATCTGAGTTTATAGGTATACACATTAAGTGATAGTCATAGCCACATTATATTTGCAATATGAACATCCAAGCAGCTTAGTTGCATTCAAAGCGATGAAATGTTCGGGAAACATCGGGAAACATAAGCGGTTAACCATAAGTAACCACATACCTGATTTGATGAGTCATGCAGATTATTCATCATTTACTTCATGTATATGCAATCAAGCCAATCAACAGATCCAAGCAAGTAATTAAATCATCACATAATTCCTGAAAAGAATATGTACTCTATTTATTACACATTTCATCAAGAATCTACTTTATTGACTTGGATTCACTTTCTAGGGTTTCTAATCCGCATTAAGTATTCATTAATATCCATTAGGGTTTCTTAGATCGATTTCTCAAACTTCGTCCCTTTTAGGTTAACAAACCCTAAAATATCCTTTTTCAATATTTATGAACCTTAATTGCTCAACTATCCATTTTAATAATCTTTTATACCCAATTTGACTTAGGATCATCATATCCCTATTTATTTATAGATTTGGACAATGAAATCAATTAAAAGACATATCTTCTAAATTAGGGTTTTCAAGCTTATTAATGCATAATTATGCACAAAACCCTATCTTAAGCCAATTGTGTAAAAATATCATCTTTTTAGATCCTATTTCCTCGTTTATCAATAACAGGCTTAAATTATCCATATATCATTAAATCTAAAGATTTTTCGTTAAATAAATCATTAAAGATGATAGTTTCATATACTTTTCAAATTTCATGCATATTTAAGTACATAAACCCTAAATTAGACTAATCACGTGCAAAGTTCTTCATTTTTGAACTCAATGTTCCTTTTTACATTTAACAGATTAATATCAACTCTAAAGATCCATTAAACCCTATTAAACACATTAATCATATCATATTAGGGTTCCTTAATCTTTAAAGTACTAAAGATGATTACTTCCATTAATTTTCGGATTGCAAATAGAATCAGACTTCAAACACAATTTATTTGGATTCCTCTCGTTCTGAGGATCAAGTTTCATATATAACTTGTATTAATCCGAGCTTCCTAGAATTAATTATGATTTTTGCAAAATCAACTTACCACGGCCAATGAGAACGCGCCACGTCATCTCAGCCCATGCAGCGCCTTACGCGATTTGGGAAACATAACTAAATGTCCCTTTTACCCTCGGGTAAGTTACCAGCTCTTTCAGCCCGCGGAGGGCAAATCCGTCCAAAGCTCCAGAGCAGCTTCTTCTTCCTCCGGATGGCGCGCGCGGCCGCCCTAGCAGGCTTTGCGCGGCCCTTCCTCCTCACCTCCGACCCCGGTGACCCCAAGGGCACCTTCCCCTACCTCTGTCGCCCCTCCGCGATCAGGGGGGTACCCTTGGATCGTGGTTTGAGTGGCTGTCTCGAGCCCACCAAGTTCCGCAACCCAGGCCGACCTGCAGCCCTACGCTGGCTGCCACACCTGCTCCAGAGCACGGAGGAGGTGGCCATGCTTCCCGTGGTGTCGTGGAAGCCTCGTGGTCCTGTTCAACTCTACCCATGGAGGCTCGTGACCCGGAGGTTGGTCTACCCTCTTGCTAGGGTTTAAGAACGAAAACAAGAAGAAGAAAGTGGGAGACGGGGGGTTCTCTCTCCTCTTCGAACCAAGGATCTACCCCTATATATACAGGGGTGGAAAAACGAAGCCTTAGGTTGCTTATACACGACTCCAAAGAGCCCCTTTCCAAAAGGGATTCGTTTTCCTTCTAGGAGAAGTAATGATGAATCCTCCAGATTCATCTGCACAGTCGCCAATTCTAAGGATTTTATTCCTCATATTGAGTGATTTACCCTCTCTTTGGTTCACCTTGAGTGTTTCACTAATTCCTTGCAAATTTTGCCTAAATAGTTCTAATTACTAGTTTATTCGATGATATTATCTCTTACACATTCTCCTTTCCCTCTGCAGATCACTCGCAACCATCCGATCGAGATCCAATAGTTCGGTTTCATCTATTCGGCCCCGAATGCATTCGGTCTTGACCTCATTCAGTTTTGACCACCATTCGGTTCTCTCTCCCGATCTCGAAACCGTGAGCATCTAATACCGTCAGATCACGAATTAACGGCCCATCTTCATCCAGCCATTCGGTCTTGCCTCCACAACTCCTCTCACGATCTCTAGACTACGTGAGCCCTCACGGTCTCAAGACCGCGAGAGGCCTCACGATCCCAAAGACCGCGAGAACCCTCACGGTCTCAATACCGCGAGAACCCTCACGGTCTCAAGACCGCGAGAACCCTCACGGCCTCAAGACCGCGAGAGGCCTCACGATCCCAAAGACCGCGAGAACTCTCACGGTCTTAAGACCGCGAGAACCCTCACGGTCTCAAGACCGTGAGAGACCTCACGATCTCAAAGACCAATAGCCGAAGACCATTCGAGCTGTACGAAGACCGTTTGAGTGATTAAAAGTGCAAAACCATTTGTTCGCAGCATGAAAACCACATGATTAATGCATGCATACAAATAGGATGATAAGGGCTGGCCACGCAAAGACCATTTGGCCACATAGTGGAGATCAGTTGCGCATGCAATTGAATAATTGAGAAGCGTGAAACAATGAAATCGAATGACTATTTAAAGAACGAAACTGCTGGCTTGCGATGCATGGAGAACGCAAGGCACGATTGAATGGAGTATTAGAAAGGCTATAGTGTTCACGTGAGTTGAATGGAGTATTAGCAAAAGCAACCAAACCGTGTGAGCTGGCTTTGCTATCCACGTGAATAACCAAATGATAAATGAGACCACGAGGAATGCATGATATGCATGCACGCTGAAATAGTCAAATACGCATACAGCCAAACCGTGAAAGCACAGTGCAAAACAGCAAGACCGAGAGAATGGCAAGACCGAGAGAAATGTAAGATCGAGACCGCGAAGTGCATGCAAGCAGCACTTTGTCAAAGCCGAGACCGTGAGGACTGAATCAAGTACCAAGACCGCGAAGTGCATGCATGCAGCAATCTGTTAAAGCAAAACCGTGAGACCGCGAGGCTGAAGCAAAATTGAGACCGCGAAGTGAAGACCGCGAGGCCAAGGAGAGAGACCGCGAAGGCTAAGTGATTAAGACCGCGAGGAATATTCACGTAGACCGTATGGAATTGCATACAAATGTAAACCGTTTGGGTAAGATATTTTCGGTCTGGAATCACACAAAAAAATGTGAGAGCCAGTTCAGTGCCTATAAATAGGACCCCAAGGGTCCCCATTAGGGGGGCTCTCACTACGGCCCAAGGCTGCCGGACTGGGACCAGTGCCGGAACGCTGCCAGATTGCCCGAGCACCGTTTCCGACCAAACTTCACCCACAGCCTCAGAATCCCATCCTGAGCCCAGATCCGGTGAGCAGCCAGTCCGGGTGCAGGTCTAGTAGGCTGTTCCATCACCATCTCACCATTGCTCACACCATAGCTCCACCTCATCCTACTCTTGCTATTCCGGAGGTTGACCCGGAGATCGAGGCGGAGAAACGGACGACATCGACCACGACGGAGCAGTCCCGGAGACTGCGACGATCTACGCCGGGCTGTCACAGATCTACTCTTCTGCTCCAACGATGTTTTCTCTCTCTTCTCTTTCTTTGTTGCTCCCTCTATGAGGAGCGAGTAGTTCCATCCACTGGGGTGCGGGGACTAGCCCCGCTGCCCGTGTTTTGTATCTTGTACTAAAAAGATGTTATCATTCCATTTCAATACTAAATCGTTTCATACATGCTTGAATGTTGGCCGCATTCTTATATGCATCTATTGTCTTTCGTTGTGGTTTGTCTATGACCACTCTTGAGACTCGAATACCGATTTAGTTTTGGTTTCTGGTGCGTGTACCCACCGCGCACCCATTTCGGTATCTAGGAACGCTTTCTAAGGAGTAGAGTAAACTCACCTCCATCGTTGTACTTTTGTACTATGAAATGGAATCAATTGACGTACAAAAGTGCGATCTTGACAGGTCGAGGAACACACTCTGAGGAGAGAGTGGTGCAAAGTACTTGACCATTCGTTCGAGAATGGCTGACGTTGCAACACTCTCACGTTTCTCGTAGCTATATCCTCGAAAGAGGGATAGTCTATAAGGATACTAATCGATTTGGTAATTATCGCTCGCTTGTTAAGTTTTCCGATACACGTTTCACGAGGTCGAGTAAGATTCTCTCTTCGGAGACTACATATCTTCATTGACACATAGATACGCACCGAATGAGAGTTACTCAACCCGTGAAGGATGTGTGCACCGCTCTTGTCCTATAAGACATCGGTTTTGTACAACATCCATGTATCTTGCTTACAAGTCTTGCTATATTTGGTACAAGTACAATTCATGTGTAGTGGTAGCGAACACCTGCATCACCCCAGTGATCCATCATCATCTGCTAATCTTAGTTTTTAATCCTTAAACTAGTTTTTTCTCTTGCCTTTACTTTTGCATGCTTTAGGTTAAATAACTCAAATCAAACTTCTGGTCTTAGATGATTAACTTAGATTGATACGAAACAAGAAAAAGACACTCAGATTCTTAACGTTGTCCTTTGGGTTCGATCCTAAACCTGTACTATGATAAGGCTTCCACACTCTTGTGGGGTTGGAGCATTTATCTAGCACCAGTTGTAGGTAAACCTAGAGAGAACATCAACTCCCTAGGGTTTTTGGTGCATATTAGGACTTCCATTGGAAGAGTAATCTTTTGGTGTAAGTTCTAGCTCCATCAAAAAATGGCGCCGTTGCCGGGGACAACGGTATAAGAATCGTCTTTTTCAAATTTTGTATCGATTTAGGTTTCTCTAGGGTTTTCTTTTTCTTTTCAAAAACCTAAAAAACGTAAAGGACTTAATCTTGCATATCATCTTGGATTTGAAGTGGTTGGTCAAACTTGATAAACTCTTTCTTTGATTTCAGGTACCAATTCTCTTCAAAATGAAGCAGTCAGTGCCACCAACCAATAGTTGTCAATTCTGTGGCGACTATTCTCATGCATCGATCAACTGTTTCAACATTCATCCTCTCTACGTGATGGCCTTGCGTCAAGTAATCATGAATCGTATAGTCGGGAAACTCAGAGCAGCCACTCCATACAACTATGGATATAACGTAGGTTATATTCCATATCACCCCGGAGGCTACTACGAGAAACCTAACTATGGCAGATTTCAAGGCATAGACTGCAATACAGGAGGGCAATTGGAAAGCAACTCAAATCCATACTATGATGAAGGAAGCTATTATCAACATCAATCAAACGGGTGCCATGAAGAGCCTTTTCATGAAAATCAACACACATTGATGGAAGAACTACGTGCCTTACAAACATCGGTGGCTCAACAACTAGATGATCAGACAGCCGCGACCAAGAAGTTGATAGCCGACCTTAATCAACTTACGCAACTTGCCAATGCTCCTGAGCAACATGTAGAACAGCCACAAAATTCAACTAAGTACATCTCTAGTCCACATGTTGCAATAAATTATGATGATGATTACGAAATCATGTGGAATGTGCCTCCCAATGATTTTCAAGTGCCAGTACATGGTGGGGAATCATCCTCAGAACCAATGACTGAATTCAAGGATGATACCTTCACCCCACCACAAGAAAAAGAATCATTCTTCGAGCTGAAGTCTGACCCGGATAATGACTCTTGCACTATGCTCTTAGATGAAAGAATGAGCAACCAATATGAAGATTTTCTTCAATTGGGAGATAAATTGGGAACAAATTTTAATGTTTATCCATCTTCTCCCCCCATAGACTCAGATCTGACCATACAGATTGAGGGACAATCATCAATGATTGACTCCCTATATGACAAATGTTCTTCAACTTCAACCGTCTTGTCGTTGAATTCCAATGAAGAAGGGTCTACGTCACACGAACTCTACACTCCTTCTCAGTCAGATATAGATGAATATGAGACTGATTCAGATGAGGAGACGTATTTTATGCAAGAGACTCAAATGATTCCATTACTGGAAAAGGATTTGATTTGTCCTTATGGAGACATTTCTGATCATTCGGCTGATCTAGAAACAAACTTCGAGGACGGGACTGACCAAGATCCTGATCCGGAGACGGACCATACAACTCTCACTGATGATGAAATAGAATCAAGGGAGGATGAGGGGTCTCAAGATGACAATCCTATGACGGGTCCTTCCCATGAGATGACACCACCACAAGGAGTTCTGACGGAGCCAGTCCTCGAACAAGAACATGATTTTTCTATTGAATCTCCTTCTAGTCACTTGAACGAGTTGAAAGTGCACCATGAAGAGAAACATGAACCATCTCTTGACTTTGGGACGGATTATGATATTATCATAAACTCTTGTAATGACAAAAAGGACCCCTGGGATGACATCAAGCCACAAACCTATTCCTTTATAGCCACTCATCCCTATGAAGAAGCCCCCTCTAACACTAATGAAACTGAGATTTATCCATTACCTGAGCTAGTTTCCATTCCTCTCATAGAAACTCTTCCCAAGCACTCAATTGAACTAGAGGAGTGTTATGAACAAGAACTGGAACAACAATGTATCAGTCCCAATATTGAAGAAACGGGTTCATCAAGGGATTTTAGCCCCCAAAATGATATGTCAAGGACTAATCCCTCTCATGAAGAGACATCACTGGAACCCCTATCTCAGGATCCCATGATTTCCTCACCTGAGCAAGAGTTCATTCTACCAGTCAAATCCTCTTCTAGTTACTTGGATGAATTAAGGATGTTCTACGAAGCAAATTCCGAACAAAACCTTGAAAAGAGGAACGACGCTCTTACCAAATTCAATATTGATAAAGATGATGATACTTCTCAAAATAATTCCTTTGAAGAAGAAACATCACCCTGGCCACCATATCCTACACAAGAAAACCCAGGTGATGAAATGAAGTCGGAACCGGACCCACCACCTGATCCTAGACAGGAGGAAGTTCAAGTAGCCGACCCTCAATCAACTGCCCTAGATTTTGAAGAAAGTAGTTTTACTTTGAACTTCGAGGGTGAGCCACAACTGGAAGGCACAAGTTGGCATAACCTTGATTTCTCGCATAGACCTCCAGTTTCGACTGCTTATGTTCCACCTCCCTCGCTGATGGGGGAAGGTCTCTGGATTCTTCTGGAAGGACAACGTGGTCAAAGTGAGGTGCATCCAAGTCATCTAGAAGATTCATTCAAGTTGCCACAACTTTCCAGCCAACAAGTTGTTCAGACCACTTCCTTATTTTCGGCACCAGCTATCGCAAGGCATCTTAGCCAGACCTTCTTCCAACTAAGAGGACCGCCTGGTTAACATCGTGCAACCCTTCCCCTCCACCTCAAATCTAATATTTGTTCAGAAATGAATGAATTTATGAGTTCGAGGTGGGGGCGGGTGGTATGACTTTCACTCCACCCTCTATCTTTATTGCTTCCTGCTTTTCTATTCTAGTTTCTTTTTCGTAATTCTTTCCGCCTTTTTGTTAGTTTTCTAAAAATAAAGCCTTTACCTAGTCGGCTTTTGCTTTACGAATCTGTGATCATCACCTCTTTTGCGTTGCAAATTTCCTGGAAAAGAATACTTAAAACTAGCCAATGCGTGTTTTTCATTTTGATTTGTCTATGAATCCTAATGTTATATCTCATACAGGAAAAGATGATACACTTCAATAAGGCTGAGATAGATCAAATACATCACGCCTTTATCTGATTAATGGATCTGTTGTATGGATTTCTCATTTGATGTTTCATCATGTCTCTTTTGGAGTAGAGTGTGATGCAGAATAGAGACCCGTCGCATGGAATCGCTAAGCAAACTGCATCATGATCCAAACTCTCTTCTACACTTCTTCTTTCATTTTCATACCCCTCTGTTCACTAACCATGCCAAAGTCTTAAGTTCGGTGTGGCACGCCACACTCCTTTCTAGTGAAAACTAGAACGTTGCCGAACTTTAAGTTCGGTGTGGTAAACCACACCTCGGCAAAACTCTAAGTTCGGTGTGGTACACCACACCCCTCTTTCCACTACCGCTTCTTCCATACCCCTCAATACATAACGGGGGCGTACCACCTTCGCAAAGAGCATACTATGATGTTTGTGCACATACCAAGGTTGGTGAAAAATCTACCCCGATTCCAAAAAGAGGCCTGGCAGCCCAAATATGAAAAAAATCCAAAAATACCCTTTGTCCTAAGCCAGGTGAGAATGAATAAAAGCCAGAGTGTGAATAAAAACATGAGAGTTGTGCCCTGAATAAGGATAACCGATAAAGGTCTCGCCCGGCCGGTACATTAGCTGCCCTCATGAAGGCAGATGTGTCGTGATCGGTAGTGAGATCCTAAGGATCCAAAAATAACCCCTAACCTCTTCTCAAAGAGGTAAAATAGCCAAAAGCCTTAAGCCAACCTATACACACTTCTGAGTTACCTTTAGAGAAAAAAAAATCGGGTGTAAGGCTAAGCCAACCAGAGTTGTGCATAAATCATTCAAAGTATCTCGATGAGTCAATTAATTTTAAGAGTCTTGATTCAATCAGAGGAAAGACTTTTATCTTTTGATCACACCCCCATTCTCTCCTCTTTCAACACCAGTGACAGATCATATGCATTTTGTTGATTCTGTGGGTCTGTTCAAAATCCTATAAAACTCTTTAACATGACCGATACAACAGAGAGTGAGAAGGAAGTACTTTAGTAAAGTAAACTCGGAAATGAGGATATCACAATATGTATTCCGTGATCTAAGGAAGCTTTGATGTTGTATCCATCCGAGCCATGAACAAAATTACGATTTGACAATAGGATGAGGCAATCACAAGATGAACGATTTCTTTGGCGATTGTTTTAAGTTTTTCGTTCCTCGGGACGAGTAACGCTTAAGTTCGGTGTGGCAATGAATCCTCCAGATCCACCTTCAGTCACCAATGCAAAGGATTTTTAACGTTTTTGCCCTAATTTTGTTTTGTCTCATTTTCCCTTTTCTTTTTTCTCATGAAAAATGTGACATACAGATGAGGTAATTACGAGACGAACGAGCTTTTTGTCGGCTATCTTAAGTTTTTCTCTGTTCCTCGGGACGAGTAACGCTCAAGTTCGGTGTGATGATGAATCCTCCAGATTCATCTGCACAGTCGCCAATTCTAAGGATTTTATTCCTCATATTGAGTGATTTACCCTCTCTTTGGTTCACCTTGAGTGTTTCACTAATTCCTTGCAAATTTTGCCTAAATAGTTATAATTACTAGTTTATTCGATGATATTATCTCTTACACATTCTCCTTTCCCTCTACAGATCACTCGCAACCATCCGATCGAGATCCAACAGTTCGGTTTTATCTATTCGGCCCCGAATGCATTCGGTCTTGACCTCATTCAGTTTTGACCACCATTCGGTTCTCTCTCCCGATCTCGAAACTGTGAGCATCTAATACCGTCAGATCACGAATTAACGGCCCATCTTCATCCAGCCATTCGGTCTTGCCTCCACAACTCCTCTCACGATCTCTAGACTACATGAGCCCTCACGGTCTCAAGACCGCGAGAGGCCTCACGATCCCAAAGACCGCGAGAAACCTCACGGTCTCAAGACCGCGAGAACCCTCACGGTCTCAAGACCGCGAGAACCCTCACGGCCTCAAGACCGTGAGAGGCCTCACGATCCCAAAGACCGCGAGAACCCTCACGGTCTTAAGACCGCGAGAGACCTCACGATCTCAAAGACCAATAGCCGAAGACCATTTGAGCTATACGAAGACCGTTTGAGTGATTAAAAGTGCAAAACCATTTGGTCGCAGCATGAAAACCACATGATTAATGCATGCATACAAATAGGATGATAAGGGCTGGCCACGCAAAGACCATTTGGCCACATAGTGGAGATCAGTTGCGCATGCAATTGAATAATTGAGAAGCGTGAAACAATGAAATCGAATGACTATTTAAAGAACGAAACTGCTGGCTTGCGATGCATGGAGAACGCAAGGCACGATTGAATGGAGTATTAGAAAGTCTATAGTGTTCACGTGAGTTGAATGGAGTATTAGCAAAAGCAACCAAACCGTGTGAGCTGGCTTTGCTACCCACGTGAATAACCAAATGATAAATGAGACCACGAGGAATGCATGATATGCATGCACGCTGAAATAGTCAAATACGCATACAGCCAAACCGTGAAAGCACAGTGCAAAACAGCAAGACCGAGAGAATGGCAAGACCGAGAGAAATGTAAGATCGAGACCGCGAAGTGCATGCAAGCAGCACTTTGTCAAAGCCGAGACCGCGAGGACTGAATCAAGTACCAAGACCGCGAAGTGCATGCATGCAGCAATCTGTTAAAGCAAAACTGTGAGACCGCGAGGCTGAAGCAAAATTGAGACCGCGAAGTGAAGACCGTGAGGCCAAGGAGAGAGACCGCGAAGGCTAAGTGATTAAGACCGCGAGGAATATTCACGTAGACCATATGGAATTGCATACAAATGTAAACCGTTTGGGTAAGATATTTTTGGTCTGGAATCACACAAAAAAATGTGAGAGCCAGTTCAGTGCCTATAAATAGGACCCCAAGGGTCCCCATTAAGGGGGCTCTCACTACGGCCCAAGGCTGCCGGACTGGGACCAGTGCCGGAACGCTGCCAGATTGCCCGAGCACCGTTTCTGACCAAACTTCACCCACAGCCTCAGAATCCCATCCTGAGCCCAGATCCGGTGAGCAGCCAGTCCGGGTGCAGGTCTAGTAGGCTGTTCCATCACCATCTCACCATTGCTCACACCATAGCTCCACCTCATACTACTCTTGCTATTCCGGAGGTTGACCCGGAGATCGAGGCGGAGAAACGGACGACATCGACCACGACGGAGCAGTCCCGGAGACTGCGACGATCTACACCGGGCTGTCACAGATCTACTCTTCTGCTCCGACGATGCTTTCTTTCTCTCTCTTCTCTTTCTTTGTTGCTCCCTCTATGAGGAGCGAGTAGTTCCATCCACTAGGTGCGGGGACTAGCCCCGCTGCCCGTGTTTTGTATCTTGTACTAAAAAGATGTTATCATTCCGTTTCAATACTAAATCGTTTCATACATGCTTGAATGTTGGCCGCGTTCTTGTATGCATCTATTGTCTTTCATTGTGGTTTGTCTACGACCGCTCTTGAGACTCGAATACCGATTTAGTTTTGGTTTCTGGTGCGTGTACCCACCGCGCACCCGTTTCGGTATCTAGGAACGCTTTCTAAGGAGTAGAGTAAACTCACCTCCATCGTTGTACTTTTGTACTATGAAATGGAATCAGTTGACGTACAAAAGTGCGATCTTGACAGGTCGAGGAACACACTCTGAGGAGAGAGTGGTGCAAAGTACTTGACCATTCGTTCGAGAATGGCTGACGTTGCAACACTCTCACGTTTCTTGTAGCTATATCCTCGAAAGAGGGATAGTCTATAAGGATACTAATCGATTTGGTAATTATCGCTCGCTTGTTAAGTTTTCTGATACACGTTTCACGAGGTCGAGTAAGATTCTCTCTTCGGAGACTACATATCTTCATTGACACGTAGATACGTACCGAATGAGAGTTACTCAACCCGTGAAGGATGTGTGCACCGCTCTTGTCCTATAAGACATCAGTTTTGTACAACATCCATGTATCTTGCTTACAAGTCTTGCTATATTTGGTACAAGTACAATTCATGTGTAGTGGTAGCGAACACCTGCATCACCCCAGTGATCCATCATCATCTGCTAATCTTAGTTTTTAATCCTTAAACTAGTTTTTTCTCTTGCCTTTACTTTTGCATGCTTTAGGTTAAATAACTCAAATCAAACTTCTGGTCTTAGATGATTAACTTAGATTGATACGAAACAAGAAAAAGACACTCAGATTCTTAACGTTGTCCTTTGGGTTCGATCCTAAACCTGTACTATGATAAGGCTTCCACACTCTTGTGGGGTTGGAGCATTTATCTAGCACCAGTTGTAGGTAAACCTAGAGAGAACATCAACTCCCTAGGGTTTTTGGTGCATATTAGGACTTCCATTGGAAGAGTAATCTTTTGGTGTAAGTTCTAGCTCCATCAAGTAAACCTTCTCTCTCTTCCTTATCCTTTTAATATTCCTTTTTCTTTAGATTCTAGGATTTCGAAAATCCTTTTTCTTAGCCTCTCTTATTCTTGTCTTTTACTCCATAAGCACGAAAATATAGTTTCCTTTAGTGGAAAATATCACCCTTTTAATGAAACCATGAAATTCATTTATTAAACATCACATTATCCTCTTATTTGACTTTATTTATATTTTCTCTTTCCTCTTTCTTCATTGGGGCTCCTTGGACCCCAAGAAACTCCAAGATCTCGAAATTCCTTCATAAGGATACTTATTCTCCTTCTAGATGCATCTATATGCATTAATTCTCCTTATTATGTTTATTCCTTATTAAAATATCTCTTTTTGAGGATTTCACTTCATTTCCCCTTTTTATTTTCCTCATTGGTATTCCTTTTATCATTAGCAATCCTTGGGATACGAAATGCCACCAAGGATGACTCAATTATACTTATTTTCCACATTTTCTCATTATTTTCCAATTTCTCACTTCATAAAGAAAAACTTAATTAATATTTTCTTTTCTTATGGCTTTCTTTATGCAACTTTATACTCCTTGGAACCCAAGGAACCCAAGAGGCACGAAATCCTCTTTGGATTTGCCTTCTAGAGGTTTCCACACATTTCTTTTATCAATTATTCCATTATTCATTACTAATTGAATTTTCTTTGTTATTTCCTTGTTATTGGGCCCAATAGCCAATAAAGCCCACAAATCAAACAACAAGGCTATTTTAAACGAAATCCATTTATTCAAAACAAATCACATCATTATTGTCAATTATTCTTAATATGAGAAATTGCATTTCTCACCAATTGAACCCAAAAATTGGGGTTAAAACATCCTTCCCCTCTTATAGGAATTTTGTCCTCAAAATTCAAACAAGCAAACAAACAATTCAGGATATGACTTTTTCCATACCCATCATTGGCCCCTATGTGGCTTTGTCGTACACATGGCGTTTCCAAAGAACCTTTATCATCACATATTCTTTGCTCTGAGTTCTTTCATCCTGGCGTCTATAAACTACACAGGTGACTCAGGCCATTTCAGCCTCCCTTGGGGCTCACTAGGTTCATTGCTCAGCACATGGTCGGGTACCTCACATAGTGCTCTAAATTGGACATATGGAAAACATCTCCCATTACTTTATCCCGAGGGGTCAAGTCAAACCTAACCTTCTCCACCCATCCATCTCTAATGGACCCATGTATCAGGGACTCATCTCTCTTAATTAGAACTTAGAGGGGTCGGATTTGCATGTCACATTTCCTCCCACAGTAACTTGTATGTCAGTCTACTTTGCATCTGCTCACGACTCTTATCGTCTCTAGGCTCCTTTCAGCCCTTTGCATAATCAAAGTGACTTCATCTACACACACTGTAGTCCTCATCATGTGGTCCCTTCACCAACATCACCTTACTGAAGTGGTGACCGACACATCCTCCCTTACAGAGCTTCATATAAGACCCGATACTGGCTATGGTGGTCATCATCACATCTTTTCATAGGACAAGAACTGTCTCTAGATATCACCCTGAATGAGCACACATGCCCTCATCAGACCCTTCAGTCTGGATCATACTAACCATAGTTAAGGGGTGATAAACTATACTAACATTGAGTTCTTTATGTACCTACTTCCACTTTATGGAAGTGAACCTTTAGGTCAAACTCATGAACCTTTGAACTCGCTTCATGGTGTAGTTGAACCATCTCTCTCTCATGGGTAGTTCAACTAGATCTATCCCTTAACAGAACTCTTTCTTTCTCATGTCATTTGGGTAAGGCGAATTACCATAACCCATATTGCATCTCACCCTTCCTTTTCCTAGGGGAGACCTATCACAACATCCATAGTGTAAATCTCTCATTCCCTCTCAGGGACTCTTTTATCCTCTATATCAATACACTGGGTTATTGGGGTTCGTCCTTTACCTCCTGGCTTGCATGGCCATAAACCACATGCAACCTCATCTTAAGCATCTAACGTGTTATTGCCATTCTCCATGGTGTATGGTGATCTCTAATCATGATTTCTTATATGTCGTGATTCTTCAAAATTGATTCCTTCGAAACCCTAAACCACTTTAGTCGGGGTTTCATCACCTTCTCTTCCAAAGAAGTACATCTGGGGTTTTACCACCATCCTTTCATTGCATCGAGGACTAGACTGGCTAACTAAACAACCTCTTATCCTTTCCACGCATCTTGTTACATCTGAGCGTTATCCAAACACCTCTCCTTTTCAAACTTAGGGTTAGCCAAACAAACTCTTCTAGCTCCTAGTCAAACAAGTCTTAACCAGAGCATCCATTACCACTTCACATCCTTAGGTATTAGGTAACATTACACGTCCATGTATTTCACTTATCATGACACCTCAAACTATATTTTTGTTGGTATATGTATGCCCGTAGAGCCATCCCAAGCGATTGCATGGAGTCGGATATTAATTAATCAATTAATGCGATTATTTGGTTAATTAATGAATTCCGAAATATTCTAATTAATCCACGAGCGTTTTAATTAACGCAATGTTTCTGTTTACCGATGGGTTTAGGAAACCCTACTTCTCTTCTTATCCTATTTAAAGGAGGATAGACGACTGATATCTATATAAGATATAGAGAGATGCTTTTAGGTTATTCTCACGTACAAAACCTAGCTGTCGTCGTCCTTAGGAGAGAAAGGAGAGCAACGCGGCGCTAGCACGCCGCCGCAGAGACACGCTCCTTCCCGCCGGCTTGAGAAGCACGACGTGGAGTTCCGTCCATCCGCGTGGACGAAGTAGAGATGCAGACGCCTTGACGCCTGCGTTCGAAGGACGTTGACGACCACCTGTACGTGCTACAAGCAACGTACATCACTTCTGCAGAGGAGCATTGCCGGATCAACCTGCGACAGAGAACGGGAGAGAAGATCCGTCCGTGTTTGACAAGCAGTGTTGCACCGTCGTGCAGCGGGACATCGCCGGACTTACTCCGCGATAAGGTATATCCCGCAAACCTATTTCTGAATACGCTGTTATCGACGAGATCCTGTTACGGGTTGCGTGGATTTATCGCTTCCGTCGTGCATGTTTTCTCCACAAAAACCCAACAGTGGTATCAGAGCAGCGTCGATCTACGGCGTATTTGGATTCGTTTCGATATGATCGAATCATTGTATACTGTTTTATGTTGCATACGATGCGAATTAAACCTGTTAATGTGCAAATCTAAACCTAATTCCACATACGCCGCAGGCTATTGTTTTTGACGT
Source organism: Alisma plantago-aquatica (assembly GCA_963693085.1). Taxonomy (NCBI): domain Eukaryota; kingdom Viridiplantae; phylum Streptophyta; class Magnoliopsida; order Alismatales; family Alismataceae; genus Alisma; species Alisma plantago-aquatica. The sequence goes on from OY856409.1 coordinate 595,683,735, forward strand.
TTTGGATGGGGTCAGCGGGATCCCCGCACAGGGGCGCTGCCCCTGTGTACCCCGCATTGTCTGCGTGGGAGTCAAAATTCATTTAATGGGGAATGTCCCGCATTAAAAGTACTACAATTTTAATATGTATATACGTATATGTAGATATACCTATGATAGCATACACGTCGTCTTTAAAATCTGTTTTATGTGGTGAGTGCATGCACGGTTATGGCCTAGTATCCCCTTTTGTGAATGTTGTGAATGGATGTGGATGTTGATCTTGTGGATATGTTTGTTTGTGAATGTTATAGATGTATAATCGTTGCATATGGATCCTTTGTATAATGTATTCGGCTTGCATGCCGAGCCTCATCTCTTATTTCAAAGTGTAATTAATTCTTTCTCTTTAATTTTGTAATCATATGATGTAATAAAGATAGGATTAGTTTTAGTCTTTATAATCTTGATGTAAGGAGGCCACTTGAAGATCCAACTCCAAGGAGTGTCCATGGAGAAGCACCATGAAGATCTAATTCCAAGAAGCAACCTGAAGATCCCACTCCAAGGAGAGTCCATGGAGAAGCAACAAGAAGATCCCATTCCAAGAAGCAACTTGACATTCCAACCTCACGAAGCATCCATGAAGTTGTTCATTGTAATGTTGATCAGTATAGGCTTACAGGTTGTTTTCACAGGTGTTGCATGAGATGCATAAGACCATAGGTGGACCGTAATCCTTTGTTGCTCCAAAGGATTACAATAGTATGGCCATAACTGATGTATTTGTGATTGCATGTCTATCGTTTGTGGTTGTGGATATAGTAGTATATGATACGTACTATAAGTATGTGGTGTTTGGATATATATATATATGTATTAATAAAATCCCTCAATTAATAATATTAAGTTTTAGTTGCCTTTCATAAAGCAACACACATGAAAAGCTTGATCGACTATGTGTGGGCACGCCTCCGCGTGGTACACTGTCTATCTCGTGGAAGTGTGATGGTGGGTGTGTGGGTCTGCCTCCGCAGGGTGCACACTCATCGTGTTGGCTTATGGGTTGGACTTAACTAGGGAACCTTGATAGGATCAAGTACCTAGAGGCACACAGATGCATCATGGCAAGGAGTTGTGTATGATCATCTATCCAAGAGTTGCATATGATGCAATTGGCAAAAGTTGCCTACCTTAGTATTTGGTCTTTGACGCCAGCGTTGGCTGGGCATTGATCCAATTATTTTGGGTCTTGGCTCACTAGAAGGTTGTGTGTTGCAATCTTCCGAGTTGATAGTGAGGGCTATCAATTTGAATAAAATAGTGGGAGCGTAATTAATTAAAGGCCTAATTAATCTCGTTTATCAAATCTTTACAAGTCAAAATGTTTTGGACTAAATGCAAATTTTTCTTTTGTAGCAATCAAATGGCAAACAACACTCACACGTTCTCGTTGCGATCGGTCCTTGAGAAGGACAAACTTACCGGAACCAACTTTCAAAACTGGTTTAGGACATTGAGAATTGTTCTCACACATGAGCGTAAGCTCTATGTCCTTGAAACACCAGAGCCAGAGGAGCCCGCCGTAAATGTGCCCAAGGCTGAAAAGGATGCTTACAAGAAGCACCTTGATGATGTCATGGATGTCAAGTGCCTAATGTTTTGCTCAATGAACTATGAGTTGCAAGAGCAACATGAGAACATGAATGTCATGGAGATGGTAACACATCTCAAAAACATGTATCAACATCAAGCAAGACAGGAGAGATATGATGTCTCAAAGGCGTTGTTCAAAAGCAAGATGAAAGAGGGAGACTCAGTTGGCACCCATATACTCACCTTGATTGGGTACGTGGAAAGCCTATCCAAGCTGGGATTTCCCCTAGGTCAAGAGTTGGCCACGGATGTGATTCTACAATCGTTGCCTGAATCATATAATCATTTTGTCATGAACTACAACATGAACAATTTTGACAAGCCGTTGTCAGAATTGTTGGGCATGTTGAGGACAGCCGAAGCACAGATGAAGAAAGACAAGCCCAAGTCTGTGATGATGATCAGCAAGACAAAGGGAAAGTCAAAAGGCAAAGGCAAGGCTAAGAAAAGTTCTAAAGCCGGGCAGAAGCCAAAGTCATCCGCGCTCAAAGCTAAAGGTGGGATCTCCAAAGAAGGCAGTTGTCACCATTGTCACCAGCCTAGACATTGGAAAAGAAACTATCCTCTCTACCTGGAGGAACTAAGGAAGAAGAAGCAGGGGATAGAGATCTCCACTTCAGGTATATACGTTATTGAGATAAACTTAAATACTTCTTCATCATGGGTACTGGATACCGGATGTGGATCTCACATATGTTCTATTATGCAGGATCTGATAAGAAGTAAGCCTTTACGAAAAGGCCAAGTCGAGCTGCGGGTTGCTAATGGAGCAAGGGTTGCTGCCACCGCAGTTGGAGTTATTAGTTTATCTTTGCCTACCGGCCTTGTAATAGAATTAGAGAATTTCTATTATGTACCTGCCATTAATAGAAATATTATATCTGTATCTTGTATGGACAAGAGTGGATTTGAATTTCACATTAAGAATGGAATTATTTCTATATCTAAAGATGAGATCTTTTATGGAAATGCCCCTATGTCTTATGGTATCTACTTGTTAGAACTTGAGACTAGCATATATAACGTAAATACTAAAAGGTTAAAACTTGACAACTCAAACAAAACATTCTTATGGCATTGTCGTCTTGGGCATATAAACGAGAAGCGCATATCTAGACTCCATAAGGATGGTTATCTAGACTCTTTTGATTTTGAATCATTAGAGACATGTGAGGCATGTTTATTAGGGAAGATGACCAAAACTCCTTTCACTGGACACAGTGAGAGAGCCAGTGATCTGCTAGGGCTCATACATACTGATGTATGTGGACCTTTTAGATCAAATGCTAGAGGAGGCTATCAATACTTCATTACCTTCACTGATGACCTCAGTAGGTATGGCTATGTATATCTTATGAAACACAAGTCAGAAACTCTTGAAATGTTCAAGACTTTCATGAATGAAGTAGAGAAGCAACTTGGTAAGAGTATTAAAGCACTCCGTTCAGATCGAGGTGGCGAATACTTAAGCCAAGAGTTTGAGGACCTTCTGAGAGACCGTGGTATTGTATCACAATGGACTCCACCTGGTACACCACAACATAATGGTGTGTCAAAAAGAAGGAATTGTACATTATTAGACATGGTACGATCAATGATGAGTTCAGCCGAACTTCCAATATCGTTCTGGGGATATGCTCTTGAAACTCCAGCGTTTACACTTAACCGTGTACCTTCCAAATCGGTTCAAAAGACACCATATGAGATATGGAATGGGAATCGTCCCAATTTGTCTATGTTAAAGATTTGGGGATGTGAAGCTTATGTTAGGAAACAATTTCCTGAAAAGCTTGGACCCAAATCGGAAAAATGCTATTTTGTTGGATACCCCAAGGAAACTCGGGGATACTACTTCTACACACCAACTGACAACAAAGTGTTTGTTGCTAGGACTGCTGTATTTCTTGAAAAGGAATTTATTTCCAAAGGAATTAGTGGGAGGAATGTAGAGTTCGAAGAAGTTCGAGACCAACAAGAAAGCAGAGAACCTGAGGAGGTACATAAGGAACATGAGGACTCACAAGTTGTTGTGGAATTTCAAGTTCCAAATGTAACACATGAACCTCGTAGATCTAGTAGGACACGACTTGAGCCTGAGAGATTTGGATTTCTCGTGACTCAAGACAGTGACGAATTGGGCATAGCAGATGAGCCAACTTCCTATCTAGAAGCTACTAAGGGACCAGAATCTGAGAAATGGCTCAAAGCCATGAGATCTGAGATGGAATCCATGTACACCAACAAGGTATGGACCTTGGTGGATCCACCCGAAGGGGTAAGACGCATAGGGTGCAAGTGGGTCTTCAAGAAGAAGACTGACATGGATGGAAATGTTCAAACCTATAAAGGTAGATTGGTTGCGAAAGGATTCCGTCAAATTCAAGGTGTTGATTATGACGAGACCTTCTCACCAGTTGCCATGGTTAAATCCATCAGGATCATGCTTGCCATTGCAGCTTATCATGACTATGAGATTTGGCAGATGGATGTTAAAATAGCATTCCTTAATGGGAATTTACTCGAGGATGTGTACATGACACAACCTGAGGGTTTTATCGATCCAAAGGAAGCCAATAAAGTCTGTAAGCTACAAAGGTCAATCTATGGATTGAAGCAAGCATCTCGGAGCTGGAATCTACGTTTTGATGAAGTAGTCAAAAAGTTTGGCTTTAGTCAAAATGAAGATGAACCTTGTGTTTACAAAAAGGTTAGTGGGAGCACAGTCGTATTTCTCATATTGTATGTGGATGACATACTATTGATGGGAAATGACATCCCTACTCTTCAGACAGTAAAAGGTTGGCTAGGGAAGACTTTCTCTATGAAGGATTTAGGTGAAGCATCGTATATACTAGGGATCAAGATCTATAGAGATAGATCTAGAAGGCTTCTAGGCCTAAGCCAGAGCACATACATTGACAAGGTGCTAAAGAGGTTTAGCATGGAGGGTTCTAAGAGAGGTAACTTGCCCATGTCCCATGGGGTTACAATCTCTAAATCCCAATGTCCTAGTTCATGTGATGAACGGGCACGCATGAGTAAGATTCCATATGCATCAGCAATTGGATCTATCATGTACGCGATGTTATGTACTTGTCCTGATGTATCGTATGCTTTGAGCATGATGAGCCGGTATCAGTCAGATCCAGGTGAATGTCACTGGACAGCCGTAAAGAACATCCTAAAGTACTTGAGAAGGACTAAGGATCAATTCTTGGTATACGGTGGTGAGGAAGAGCTCGTAGTAAAGGGTTACACCGATGCTAGCTTCCAAACTGACAAAGATGACTACAGATCGCAATCTGGATTTGTGTTTTGCCTGAACAATGGAGCTGTGAGCTGGAAGAGTTCCAAGCAAGAGACGGTTGCGGATTCTACAACAGAGGCCGAATATATTGCCGCATCTAATGCTGCAAAGGAAGCTGTGTGGATCAAGAAGTTCATTTCTGAACTTGGAGTGGTTCCAAGCGATGGTGATGCAATTGAGTTGTTTTGCGACAACAATGGAGCAATTGTACAAGCTAAAGAACCAAGATCGCACCAACGTTCCAAACATATTCTATGGCGGTTCCATCTCATACGAGAGATCGTACAACGAGGAGATGTGAAGATTTGCAGAGTACCTACAGAAAGCAATGTGGCTGACCCGCTCACAAAAGCACTTTCACAGCAGAAACATGATGGGCATGTTCGCTCACTTGGATTGAGATTCATGGGTGATTGGGTATAAGTGCAAGTGGGAATCTGTTGGTATGTATGCCCATAGAGACTATCATTCGATGATTGTAATGGGATACTATGTAAATGATTTGTAATACTACATTGATCATATCAATAAAGGAAAGTTTCCAATCTATATGTTTGTGTTTTATATTGTGAGATGACCATAAAACTTATAGATGTCTATAGAATAATATACTCAATGACATATGTCTTCGGGTTGATGACCTGAACAGTGAGATCATATGTATGCTAAGAGTATGTATTCTTGTTTTGTCCCTAATCGGTTGTTATTGTGGAAATATCCATAGACATCAATAACACATAAGATTAGAATGTATGTTGGTTGATGGAAGAATCTCATTATCCATGATATGGAGATATCAAACCAAATACATAGATACTTGTTAGAGAACAGTGTACCGGATAGACCCACCTTGAGAGTGACACATGGATACCATGATTGGTAGTTAGAGTCACATCTCATAATGATGGTGGTGATTGTGGTTCTTAGACCTGAAGTCACTACACTTATCACATGACGTTTGGTGTACTTTGACATCATCCATCGTGGTCCTGAATAAGGATTTCTATAAAGATGGTGCTTGGGTGCACTGTGACACATGGGGATGACTGTGAGTGATGTAGATGGAATTTGTCCTTCCTACGGGAGTTTGATATTCCGGCCACTTGATAAGCGAGACTGAGAAATGCATGGCCATGCTAATGTGAGTCAATATGTGATATTGAGCTTACATATATCTCAGACAGTCTGCTCTAGTTCAAGGAACATGGATTGAACATTGAAGAGGATAACAATTCCATGACTTGAGTTCAATCCGGATATCAGCGACAAAGGAACTGTACAATCACTGTAACACCAGTCATGTATGATAGGTTAAGTTGTTCTCCAACTTCTCCAATTACTTGGGTAGCAATGAAGTCTTGCTAGATACCAATCATTGCTTGTGAAATCATAATATGATTATGGATATCACTGCCAACGTAATTTGGAGCCTACCGGGTCACACGCACAGGATGTGTTGGAATAGGAGTATAATTGTGGATTTGATTGAAATTGCTTCGAATCACATTGATTACTAAAATGTTTATGTAATCGATTAGAATAATATTGGAGTGACTGGCTCTAAGTGCAAGTGGGAGTCTGTTGGTATATGTATGCCCGTAGAGCCATCCCAAGCGATTGCATGGAGTCGGATATTAATTAATCAATTAATGCGATTATTTGGTTTATTAATGAATTCCGAAATATTCTAATTAATGCACGAGCGTTTTAATTAACGCAACGTTTCTGTTTACCGATGGGTTTAGGAAACCCTACTTCTCTTCTTATCCTATTTAAAGGAGGATAGACGACCGATATCTATATAAGATATAGAGAGACGCTTTTAGGTTATTCTCACGTACAAAACCTAGCCGTCGTCATCCTTAGGAGAGAAAGGAGAGCAATGTGGCGCTAGCACGCCGCCGCAGAGACACGCTCCTTCCCGCCGGCTTGAGAAGCGCGACGTGGAGTTCCGTCCATCCGCGTGGACGAAGTAGAGATGCAGACGCCTTGACGCCTGCGTTCGGAGGACGTTGACGACCACCTGTACGTGCTACGAGCAACGTACATCACTGCCGCAGAGGAGCATTGCCGGATCAACCTGCGACAGCGAACGGGAGAGAAGATCCGTCCGTGTTTGACAAGCAGTGTTGCACCGTCGTGCAGCGGGACATCGCCGGACTTGCTCCGCGATAAGGTATATCCCGCAAACCTATTTCCGAATACGCTGTTATCGACGAGATCCTGTTACGGGTTGCGTGAATTTATCGCTTCCGCCGCGCATGTTTTCTCCACAAAAACCCAACAATTTTTATCTTCATAAGAACACTCTCTGATTTCATCATCATGGTGACCAAACTCAACCTGGTATAACTTGTAAGCTCCACTTAGCTCATTCTAGAAACATCATCATAAGGTGACTACCTCATTCCTCTTAGGGTTTACAAACCATCCATGTATCATTCACTTTACCAGGGTAGATATCTTCTCTATCCCGTTTCCCGTGGCAACGCTCCAACCTACATCATCTCTTATCCTTGGTGTATGACATGCATAATGTCCTATCTCTCACCCCCATAACAAGAGGAATTAAGCATTTGGCTGCAGTCCAAATACAGAGTTCTTCCTGTTCCAAGAGTTGAGATGGTACATCCCACCTTGCCAGTATACCTTTAAATCTAAGTTGCAACGTGCCACATATGTCTCCACAACACAGACATCATGATATCAAAGTGGTCTTGTACCCACTGACGTTTATATCCTTGGTCATCTCCTCTAGGTCTATAGGGTACCGACTCCTTTGGGGTCATCCTTCTTCCCTCGTGCATCAAGAGAGTGCCCTACTCATCTGCCCTTTGGGTCCCATGAGTTCATGAAGGTGATCAATCTCCTAACCCATGGCCCTCAGACAATGATAGTTGTTACCTCCCGACCCTATGGTCATGTGCAACTGGGGAATTAGGCAACTCCAACTTTCATCGGTCTTATCCCTACCTGACCCTAGGATAGACTTAGGATTCTCCATTATAGTACATGTTCACTTAGAACCTTACCCAAGTCTTCATCATCTCTCTTTCTGCATTCTTGGGCTGGCCCTCATCCTTTCTTAGGGATCATGGCAACCTGCCTACCTTGGTCAAGCCCCATACCGGTTACCTCCATGGTAACACATCCATATGCAATTAGAGATGAATATCTATGGGTCTATAGGTTCATTCTCATACCATGTACTTTTCACTTAGCTTTTCAAGATCCTAAGAGACCTCTTTAGGCTACCTTAAACTAACCAAAACTGATATACATCCTTCCAAAGGGGTCCCTCTCCCAGGATGGGAGGAAAAATATCTCTAAGGTCACAAAAGCTCTTTGGTTTTTGGTTTACATCCACACGAGCCTACTTAACCCTAGCAAGCCATCAAGGCACAAGCAGGTCACTTACTGTACTATGCTAGGTCATACTTGTCCTCTTTCCTCAATGTTGGATCAAGATCATACCTTTCTTTATCATCAACTTAGCTGTGAGGGGTTCATCAAACACACCTCTTTTCCTCCATTCATGAGGATTACTATGCTTACTTCTATAGGAACTCAACTTCTCATCATGAGCCTTAGGTACACCACTTCCCCTCTTAGGCCTAGGAACCCCAGGTTCACTGCATGCTCTGTCTCTTAACTATGAACCAAGCATGAAAAAGGCATGACATGCACCCCTTGTCATCCTTCAACTCAAACAACACTTAGGATTGGGTCCTCCTTAAGGACACCCAACAAGGTACAGGGCATCATAACCTGCTACTAAACCTTTCTAGGTCTAAGGAACTCTTCTTCCTACCTCAGAAGGTAAACATCCCTACCATGGGCACGTAGGTACCAGAAGCTTCATCTTTTCTCAAGGGTTTGGTCCCTCTAAAGACAACCAAGGTATCAAAAACTTTCAGGGATCGATCATGAGGCAACCACTATCATCCATTGTTCAGGGTTTTAGGCTTCCAACCTTCTTGCTGGGTTTCCTGCTCTCTCTAGAGCTAACCCTACATCCATCCTCACCATTAGAGGTCCTCTCTTCATGAAGGATCAACCTTCAAAGCATTCTCTACATGGGTGAAGCCAAGGTTCGCACTTATGGTTGCTCCAGATCATCCACAACCCATTCTGCTCCATCGTAATTCCTCATCCAGGGTTTCATCCTACCGTCAACACTATGATGTGCCCTAGGTTCCAGCTATGCCCTACTGGTACAAGCCCATAGGGTTTCTATGGTCCTTCACTAACATCATCATCTAAAGAGCTATCCTTTACCCTAACATGCACGACCCTTCCCAGGGTTGGGTTGCCAAAGGTGCTAGGTTACCCATGGATCATATGGCATCCCAAAGGCATGTTCTTTAAAACACCTGGTCCGACTCATCTCTCTCTAGCCTTCACTTAGGGTTAGGGTTAGCATCATCCTCCGGGGATATGCTAGGTCTCTACTTGAAATGGAGATCTTTATCTCCAAGACTAACTTATCATCCTGACAAGAAGGTTTAGCCTCAGGTCTCTTCTGAGGACATGACAACTTTGTCATACGACCTAAGCATGTATCTATTATTTATTTTGCGCTTAATCTATTAAGCTTATGTCCGTGACATCTCATTTACATGCCTTTCATTAATTTAGTGGAGGATTCCTTAAACCTTATTAACCTTACCCATACCTCAAGAGGGTGAGGAGAAGAAAGAAAACCCTAATCCTTTATGTCCTTATCGAAATTTTGTGATAAGAAGGGATGAATAAGATGAGAAGTCCTAAAGGTATCTTATTTCGATTCATACCCTAAGACTTTGGCCAGGCGGTCACACGGGTCCGGGAGTCCTCGTATTCCGACTAGCGGTGCGGAGGAAAATCTTGCCAGCCCCCGGTCGTGATCCCTTTCTAGACACCTCCGTCTTTCGGATACTCCTCTAATAACTCCCTTGGGTTCTATGGAGTTTGTAAAATTTAATAATTATTAGTGGTTAAATGAGGAACCTATGCTCTGATACCATTTGTAACGCCCGGGCCCACTGCCCAAGGCTCTAGTAGAGTTTCAGGAATGACGACTGGCCCCACAGATCACCACTAGCCTTAACTGTGCACTTTGTCCACACTGACGCGCAAGCCAGGATCAACTTCCCGACTGGTCACCCATCCTAGTACTACTCCAAGCCGAGCACGCTTAACTATGGAGTTCTTTAGTGATGGGCTCCCGGAAAAGGAGGTGCACCTTGGTGATATGGGTAGTCCAATCATTCCTTTTAAGATCATGTTATCCGAGGCCTCAAATCCTAGGATGTTAAAATCTCCCCCACTTAGACTCTTGACGTCCTCGTCAAGGCTCAACTATATTGCCTCATAATCTGACCCCATTTCAGTGCAGACCCAGAATGGCCCATGGACACCCAGCTCCCGTCCACAGCTACCAGCGCAAGGGTGGCTCCATCTCGTCTCTACGGATAGCCCTTTCCAACTTGCTTGGACCGCACGGCTCAAGACTGGCATGCCACATGCCCATGTGGGCCCCACCTACTGGAGGGGTTATGGCTCTGATACCAAATGTTACGACCCCACCTCCCGATAACCCCCATTTAAGGGAGACCAAGAGGTTGAAGCCGCACTCATTAATCCCGGATCAAAGGTTCGACATATAACCATAAACAATTACTAAATTCTAACAGACTATACTGAAAATGGTAATAAAGTTTTTCTTTACATACCTTGAAAAGTTGGAAACAAATTAACTTCTAACCTCTGCTGAACTATCCTATCTAATTCCTCCTTGTTCTTTAATTCTTGAATTCACAATATGTCGCTTTACTGTTTGTGCTTTTGAGGATTTTACCTAAAACGCCGACAAATAGAAACAACGATCAGCCGAAGCTGGTATGTGGGGAGAAGCAGATAATTGTTCAACTAAGTTAACAACATAATCATTCAATTAATGATTTAACAAACAAGATTACGTTTTAAACCATATAACTCAATCCATACATATTCACAAACTCTGGGCTGTCCCTGCAGTGGACATGGATATCACCTCTCTTTTAGGTATAGAGTCGCATGGCACTATCCGAGGATAGCCCAATATCTAACTCATTAGGACTTGATGGTCCTACCTCTGTGGTAGCCATGTACTAAGTCAACCATTGACCTGATGGACCTACCCAATGGGTAGCCATGTACTAGGTCATCCAGAGACCTGATGGACCTACCCAATAGGTAGCCATGTACTAGGCCTTTCTCTAACCTGATGACCTACCCATAGGTAGCCATGTACTAGGTTAGCTATTTTTCCACAGAGAGAACCAGGATCTGAGTTTATAGGTATACACATTAAGTGATAGTCATAGCCACATTATATTTGCAATATGAACATCCAAGCAGCTTAGTTGCATTCAAAGCGATGAAACGTTCGAGAAACATCGGGAAACATAAGCGGTTAACCATAAGTAACCACATACCTGATTTGATGAGTCATGCAGATTATTCATCATTTACTTCATGTATATGCAATCAAGCCAATCAACAGATCCAAGCAAGTAATTAAATCATCACATAATTCCTGAAAAGAATATGTACTCTATTTATTACACATTTCATCAAGAATCTACTTTATTGACTTGGATTCACTTTCTAGGGTTTCTAATCTGCATTAAGTATTCATTAATATCCATTAGGGTTTCTTAGATCGATTTCTCAAACTTCGTCCCTTTTAGGTTAACAAACCCTAAAATATCCTTTTTCCATATTTATGAACCTTAATTGCTCAACTATCCATTTTAATAATCTTTTATACCCAATTTGACTTAGGATCATCATATCCCTATTTATTTACAGATTTGGACAATGAAATCAATTAAAAGACATATCTTCTAAATTAGGGTTTTCAAGCTTATTAATGCATAATTATGCACAAAACCCTATCTTAAGCCAATTGTGTAAAAAGATCATCTTTTTAGATCCTATTTCCTCGTTTATCAATAACAGGCTTAAATTATCCATATATCATTAAATCTAAAGATTTTTCGTTAAATAAATCATTAAAGATGATAGTTTCATGTACTTTTCAAATTTCATGCATATTTAAGTACATAAACCCTAAATTAGACTAATCACGTGCAAAGTTCTTCATTTTTGAACTCAATGTTCCTTTTTACATTTAACAGATTAATATCAACTCTAAAGATCCATTAAACCCTATTAAACACATTAATCATATCATATTAGGGTTCCTTAATCTTTAAAGTACTAAAGATGATTACTTCCATTAATTTTCGGATTGCAAATAGAATCAGACTTCAAACACAATTTATTTGGATTCCTCTCGTTCTGAGGATCAAGTTTCATATATAACTTGTATTAATCCGAGCTTCCTAGAATTAATTATGATTTTTGCAAAATCAACTTACCACGGCCAATGAGAACGCGCCACGTCATCTCAGCCCATGCAGCGCCTTACGCGATTTGGGAAACATAACTAAATGTCCCTTTTACCCTCGGGTAAGTTACCAGCTCTTTCAGCCCGTGGAGGGCAAATCCGTCCAAAGCTCCAGAGCAGCTTCTTCTTCCTCCGGATGGCGCGCGCGGCCGCCCTAGCAGGCTTTGTGCGGCCCTTCCTCCTCACCTCCGACCCCGGTGACCCCAAGGGCACCTTCCCCTACCTCTGTCGCCCCTCCGCGATCAGGGGGGTACCCTTGGATCGTGGTTTGAGTGGCTGTCTTGAGCCCACCAAGTTCCGCAACCCAGGCCGACCTGCAGCCCTACGCTGGCTGCCACACCTGCTCCAGAGCACGGAGGAGGTGGCCATGCTTCCCGTGGTGTCGTGGAAGCCTCGTGGTCCTGTTCAACTCTACCCATGGAGGCTCGTGACCCGGAGGTTGGTCTACCCTCTTGCTAGGGTTTAAGAACGAAAACAAGAAGAAGAAAGTGGGAGACAGGGGGTTCTCTCTCCTCTTCGAACCAAGGATCTACCCCTATATATACAGGGGTGGAAAAACGAAGCCTTAGGTTGCTTATACACGACTCCAAAGAGCCCCTTTCCAAAAGGGATTCGTTTTCCTTCTAGGAGAAGTAAACCTTCTCTCTCTTCCTTATCCTTTTAATATTCCTTTTTCTTTAGATTCTAGGATTTTGAAAATCCTTTTTCTTAGCCTCTCTTATTCTTGTCTTTTACTCCATAAGCACGAAAATATAGTTTCCTTTAGTGGAAAATATCACCCTTTTAATGAAACCATGAAATTCATTTATTAAACATCACATTATCCTCTTATTTGACTTTATTTATATTTTCTCTTTCCTCTTTCTTCATTGGGGCTCCTTGGACCCCAAGAAACTCCAAGATCTCGAAATTCCTTCATAAGGATACTTATTCTCCTTCTAGATGCATCTATATGCATTAATTCTCCTTATTATGTTTATTCCTTATTAAAATATCTCTTTTTGAGGATTTCACTTCATTTCCCCTTTTTATTTTCCTCATTGGTATTCCTTTTATCATTAGCAATCCTTGGGATACGAAATGCCACCAAGGATGACTCAATTATACTTATTTTCCACATTTTCTCATTATTTTCCAATTTCTCACTTCATAAAGAAAAACTTAATTAATATTTTCTTTTCTTATGGCTTTCTTTATGCAACTTTATACTCCTTGGAACCCAAGGAACCCAAGAGGCACGAAATCCTCTTTGGATTTGCCTTCTAGAGGTTTCCACACATTTCTTTTATCAATTATTCCATTATTCATTACTAATTGAATTTTCTTTGTTATTTCCTTGTTATTGGGCCCAATAGCCAATAAAGCCCACAAATCAAACAACAAGGCTATTTTAAACGAAATCCATTTATTCAAAACAAATCACATCATTATTGTCAATTATTCTTAATATGAGAAATTGCATTTCTCACCAATTGAACCCAAAAATTGGGGTTATAACATTTCATCTCTCAATATTTATGTTGAAATCTTTGAGAAATTATCCGCTACTTCTTCTTTATATCGCACATTATAATATATGTCTTTTTCTTCCTTTAACTTATGTTCAAGTTTAGCTATTTTCTTTATTTTCTCCGACCGTTTCATTTTTATGTATTCTCCGATAGGGATTCTTCCTTTTCCTTTTACATGGATAGTCACAATCGCCTTGCTGTAATATGTCATTGCCATTAACCTATACCAAAATAATAATATAACTAAATATTATAACATTTACATATTTGCATATTGTCAAAATATTAATCCATCTAAGCTACTAAGATTATTATTTTTTTATAAAAAAACAGCTTACTACAACTTTTGGAAGCTTCCTGCAACTGATACAGATATTTGAATACGATTATTTTCATATATGTTTGCAAGACGCGTACTATACGAACCAAAACCAGTCTACACTACATTAATAAGATATTAAAAAAGTATGTCTAATACTCGTTGACCATACAATGACGACGTCCCCGTCTCATGTCATGACTATAGGTAAGACATGTTTATATAGTTATGACATCATGGCATTAGAACCATTACATGTCCTTCCCATTGTAACTATTATTTATGGAAGCATATCTAAGTATGTCGATAATAACACCTTTGGCAACTATGTTCAGCTGTTGATGATTACAATATTCACACAAAAAATACAGGTCATGAACGTGTAATATAATGAAAAATGAAGGTAGAAAAAAATTAGCAGAAAAAAATATTATTGTTTAAATTTGAATAGATACATGAACATGGAAAGTAATCAGAAAATTAAATATAAAAAGTCAAAATTATATACTGCTATAATTGACGGGCAAGGAAAATAGAGCATTGTATCAGACCGGAAAACATATATTCTAGAAAGCAATATCAACAGTAACGTTCCTCTAGTAAAACACTACCCCCATACCCTGCTTCTCTGTATACCAGAGAAACTTGTCTAATTTCTGTCATTGTTTCACCCGTTCTGCAGATATTGTCAGATTCACGCATTGGCAATAGACCATAGTCACCCATTGTCCCGATAGCTGCAGAGGCAGCACTGCTGGATTTGGCCGAGATGAAAAAAGTAGTATTAGAAGAGTATCACCGGCCGGATACACCGGAACGTTACGTTGTTACCCTCTCTATAGGAACCGTCTTGAACAGATAGGGATAAACAAAATACCACACTACCTTTTCGTGACCCCACAAGCAAAACAGCACCGTCGACACTCTAGGACCACACACGGAAAACGCACCGCCTGAACAGGAACCGTCACAGTTTTGTAAAAATTTATGGCCCGCAAGAGTCCTTTATTTGCTGATGACGGATACCAATATGTATCCAATAGCAGGTGCTGGAAATCCTATGATAAATCGGTTGTGAAGGTGTCAAAGTTTAGTGCTCGTATTTATAGGTAAATAGACATGGTAGTAAATAGATGAAAAAAGTAAGCACTTAGAATAGCAGGCAGGTGCACGACTCTTATCGACCACTACAATTACGAAGCTACCTTTTCGTGACCCCACAAGAAAAACATCACCGTCGACATTTTGTGACCCCACACGGAAAACGCACTGCCTGAACAGGAACAATCACAGTTTTGTGAAAATTTACGGCCTGCAAGTGTCCTTTATTTGCTGATGACCAATAGTTCTTTACTTGCTGATGACCAACAGCAGGTGTTGGCAAGCCAACGATAAACCGGCTGTGAATGTGTCAAAATTCAGTGCTCTTATTCATAGGCGTGGCAGTAAGTAAATAGATGAAAAAAACAAGCAGTTAGAATAAGAAGTAAGCACCTGGAATAGCAGGCAGGTGCACTGCTCTTATTCATAGGTAAGAAGACTAATGCATTGTCTATAGTGAATAGCCTCTTTATCCAATGATGAATATAGATAGTATAATTATGATGGGGTGATATTTGTTACTAAAGAAATGTCTCCATCATAGCAACAAAATGTTTTCACTTCATATGGAAATCTTTTTGCATGACAATGTACACAGTTTGTGCAGCTAGGAAGTATATACGGCTCTTTAGGTATTGATAAATCCATTATGAATTTTTTCATCATATGAGCACTCTTCTTTTTCATATATGATGAACATGAGGGAACATAAGTTGTTTTCTTAGCACTCGATGTAGACCCAACTTCCCATGTAGTAACAGTTTCTCGTTGCATGACATGATCACAGATAGAATCATTAATATTTCTTCTTTCCAGATTTTTTTCTTCCAAAGTTTCATTGATTTTCTCTAATTTTCTTTTGGCATAATTTTGTCTGCTTTTTTCAAGCTTTGCTATCTTTTTATCTTCGGAGAGGTTGGCATAATATTCTCTTTGTTTTTCCATATCATTTCCTTCTTTTCCTCCGGTAGATTTGAATATTTCATCATATATAAATTATTCAAAGTTCATATTATTAATTATATTTTTAGGAATTATTTATAATAGAAAATAATAAGTGTTACAAAATCCAAGAAACATAATAGACATGAACGACAAAGAAAATTAAATGAAATATTAATCATTGTAAACAAAATCAAAATGTAAAATGTGGTTATGATTGTATGCAAAAGCAAATAACAAAATGTATAGAAATTTATTGATGCTAAATTTAAAAATATTTTGTTATTTTTTGAAAGCATCTAAGAAATTTTAGATGCAACGTGAGTGTGAACCATGAAATATTACTTTAGGATATCTTTCTTTAATTTTTATCAATAATAACTTTGCATACAACGATAAAAATGAACTAAGTAGATACATTATGTGTATTTTTCACAAGAAAAAGTCACATTTAAAAGTCTCCTAGGTTGGTATGTACGTACTATTGTACATTAAATTAAACACTTTAACTATAATAGTCACATCACATCTCCCCACAAAAGGCACATATAAAACTTCAAACCATCACATCTCCTAACAACTCACATAAACAGAGACTTTTTACATCAAAAAGGTATTCATAAAGTTTCCAAGGTCTTTGCATGCATGGTACAATATGTACATAGAGATTCTAACTATCGAAGTGACATTTCATCTCTCAATATTTATGTTGAAATCTTTGATAAATTATCCGCTACTTCTTCTTTATTTCGCACATTATAATATAAGTCTTTTGCTTCCTTTAACTTATGTTCAAGTTCAGCTATTTTCTTTATTTTCTCCGACCGTTTCATTTTTATGTATTCTCCGATAGGGATTCTTCCTTTTCCTTTTACACGGATAGTCATAATCTCCTTGTTGTAATATGACATTGCCATTAACCTATACCAAAATAATAATATAACAAAATATTATAACATTTACATATTTGCATATTGTCAAAATATTAATCCATCTAAGCTACTAGGATTATTATTTTTTATAAAAAAATAGCTTACTACAACTTTTGGAAGATGCCTGCAACTGATACAAATATTTGAATACGATTATTTTCATATATGTTTGCAAGACGCGTACTATACGAACCAAAACCAGTCTACACTACATTAATAAGCTATTAAAAAAGTATGTCTAATACTCATTGACCATACAATGACGACGTCCCCGTCTCATGTCATGACTGCAGGTAAGACATGTTTATATAGTTATGACATCATGTCATGAGAACCATTACATGTCCTTCACACTGTAACTATTATTTATGGAAGCATATCTAAGTATGTCGATAATAACACATTTGGAAACTATGTTCAACTGTTGATGATTACAATATTCACACAAAAAATACAGGTCATGAACGTGTAATATAATGAAAAATGAAGGTAGAAAAAAATTAGCAGAAAAAAAATATTATTGTTTAAATTTAAATAGATACATGAACATGGAAAGTAATCAGAAAATTAAATATAAAAAGTCAAAATTATATACTTCTATAATTGACGGGCAAGGAAAATAGAGCATTGTATCAGACCAGAAAAATATATTCCCAAAAGCAATGTCAACAGTAACGTTCCTCTAGTAAAACACTACCCCCATACCCTGCTTCTCTGTATACCAGAGAAACCCGTCTAATTTTCATCATTGTTTCACCCGTTCTGCAGACATTGTCGGATTCACACATTGGCAATAGACCATAGTCACCCATTGTCCCGATAGCTGCAGAGGCAGCACTGCTGGATTTGGCCGAGACGAAAAAAGCAGTATTAGAAGAGCATCACCGGTCGGATACACTGGAACGTTACGTTGTTACCCTCTCTATAGGAACCGTCTTGAACAGATAGGGATAAACAAAATACCACACTACCTTTTCGTGACCCCACAAGCAAAATAGCACCGTCGACACTCTGGGACCCCACACGGAAAACGCACCGCCTCAACAGGAACAGTTACAGTTTTGTAAAAATTTATGGCCCGCAAGAGTCCTTTATTTGCTGATGACGGATACCAATATGTATCCAACAGCAGGTGCTGGAAAGCCTATGATATATCGGTTGTGAAGGTGTCAAAGTTCAGTGCTCGTATTCATAGGTAAATAGACGTGGTAGTAAATAGATGAAAAAAGTAAGCACTTAGGAAAAGCAAGTAGGTGCACTACTCTTATCGGCCGCTACAATTACGAAGCTACCTTTTCATGACCCCACAAGAAAAATAGCACCGTCGACATTCTGTGACCACACACGGAAAACGCACCGCCTGAACAGAAATAATCACAGTTTTGTAAAAATTTACGGCCTGCAAGAGTCCTTTATTTACTGATGACCAACAGTTCTTTATTTGCTGATGACCAACAGCAGGTGTTGGCAAGCCTACGATAAACCGGTTGTGAATGTGTCAAAGTTCAATGCTCTTATTCATAGGTGTGGCAGTAAGTAAATAGACGAAAAAAGCAAGCAACTGGAATAAGAAGCAAGCACCTGGAATAGCAGGCAGGTGCACTGCTCTTATTCATAGGTAAGTAGACTAATGCATTGTCTAAAGTGAATAGCTCTTTGTCCAATGATGAATATAGATAGTATAATTATGATGGGGTGATATTTGTTACTAAAGAAATGTCTCCATCATAGCAACAAAATATTTTCACTTCATATGGAAATCTTTTTGCATGACAATGTACACAGTTTGTGCAGCTAGGAAGTATATATGGCTCTTTAGGTATTGATAAATCCATTATGAATCTTTTCATCGTATGAGCACTCTTCTTTTTCATATGTGATGAACATGAGGGAACATAAGTTGTTTCCTTAGCACTCGATGTAGACCCAACTTCCCATGTAGTAATAGTTTCTGGTTGCATGACATGATCACAGATAGAATCATTAATATTTCTTCTTTCCATATTTTTGTCTTTCAAAGTTTCATTGATTTTCTCTAATTTTCTTTTGGCATAATTTTGTCTGCTTTTTTCAAGCTTTGCTATCTTTTTATCTTCGGAGAGGTTGGCATAATATTCTCTTTGTTTTTTCGTATCATTTCCTTATTTTCCTCTGGTAGATTTGAATATTTCATCATATATAAATTATTCAAAGTTCATCTTATTAATTATATTTTTAGGAATTAATTATAAAATAAAATAATAAGTGTTACAAAATCCAAGAAACATAATAGACACGAATGACAAAGAAAATTAAATGAAATATTAGTCATTGTAAACAAAATCAAAATGTAAAATGCGGTTATGATTGTATGCAAAAGCAAATATCAAAATGTATAGAAATTTATTGATGCTAAATTTAAAAATATTTTGTTATTTTTTGAAAGCATCTAAGAAATTTTAGATGCAACGTGAGTGTGAACCATGAAATATTACTTTAGGATATCTTTTTTTAATTTTTATCAATAATAACTTTGCATACAACGATAAAAATGAACTAAGTAGTTACATTATGTGTATTTTTCACAAGAAAAAGTCACATTTAAAAGTCTCCTAGGTTGGTACGTACGTACTACTGTACATTAAATTAAACACTTTAACTATAATAGGCACATCACATCTCCCAACAAAAGGCACATATAAAACTTCAAACCATCACATCTCCTAACAACTCACATAAACAGAGACTTTTTACATCAAAAAGGTATTCATAAAGTTTCCAAGGTCTTTGCATGCATGGTACGATATGTACATAGAGATTCTAACTATCGAAGTGACATTTCATCTCTCAATATTTATGTTGAAATATTTCAGAAATTATCCTCTACTTCTTCTTTATATCGCACATTATAATATAAGTCTTTTGCTTCCTTTAACTTATGTTCAAGTTCAGTTATTTTCTTTATTTTCTCTGACTGTTTCATTTTTATGTATTCTCTGATAGGGATTCTTCCTTTTCCTTTTACACAGATAGTCATAATCGCCTTGCTGTAATATGTCATTTCCATTAACCTATACCAAAATAATAATATAACTAAATATTATAACATTTATATATTTGCATATTGTCAAAATATTAATCCATCTAAGCTACTAAGATTATTATTTTTTATAAAAAAAACAGCTTACTACAACTTTTGGAAACGGCCTGCAACTGATACAGATATTTGAATACGATTATTTTCATATATGTTTGCAAGACGCGTACTATACGAACCAAAACCAGTCTACACTACATTAATAAGCTATTAAAAAAGTATGTCTAATACTCGTTGACCATACAATGACGACGTCGCTGTCTCATGTCATGACTGCAGGTAAGACATGTTTATATAGTTATGACATCATGTCATGAGAACCATTACATGTCCTTCCCACTGTAACTATTATTTATGGAAGCATATCTAAGTATGTCGATAATAACACCTTTGGCAACTATGTTCAGCTGTTGATGATTACAGTATTCACACAAAAAATACAGGTCATGAACGTGTAATATAATGAAAAACGAAGGTAGAAAAAAATTAGCAGAAAAAAATATTATAGTTTAAATTTAAATAGATACATGAACATGGAAAATAATCAGAAAATTAAATATAAAAAGTCAAAATTATATACCGTTATAATTGATGGGCAAGGAAAATAGAGCATTGTATCAGACCGGAAAATATATATTCCAGAAAGTAATGTCAACAATAACGTTCCTCTAGTAAAACACTACCCCCATACCCTACTTCTCTGTATACCAGAGAAACCCGTCTAATTTCCGTCATTGTTTCACCCGTTCTGCAGACATTGTCAGATTCACACATTGGCAATAGACCATAGTCACCCACTATCCCGATAGCTGCAGAGGCAGCACTGCCGAATTTGGCCGAGACGAAAAAAGCAGTATTAGAAGAACATCACCTGCCAGATACACCAGAACGTTACGTTGTTACCCTCTCTATAGGAACCGTCTTGAACAGATAGGGATAAACAAAATACCACACTACCTTTTCATGACCCCACAAGAAAAACAGCACCGTCGACACTCTGTGACCCCACACGGAAAATGCACTGCCTGAACAGGAACATTCACAGTTTTATGAAAATTTATGGCCCGTAAGAGTCCTTTATTTGCTGATGACAGATACCAATATGTATCCAACAGCAGGTGCTGGAAAGCCTACGATAAATCGGTTGTGTAGGTGTCAAATATCAGTGCTCGTATTAATAGGTAAATAGACGTGGTAGTAAATAGATGCAAAAACCAAGCACTTGGAATAGCAGGCAGGTGCACTACTCTTATCGGCCGCTACAATTACGAAGCTACCTTTTCATGACCCCACAAGAAAAACAGCACATTCGACATTCTGTGACCCCACACGGAAAATACACCGCCAGAACAGGAACAATCATAGTTTTGTGAAAATTTACGGCCTGCAAGAGTCCTTTATTTACTGATGACCAACAGTTCTTTATTTGTTGATGACCAACAACAGGTGCTGGCAAGCCTACGATAAACCAGTTGTGAATGTGTCAAAGTTCAGTGCTCTTATTCATAGGCGTAGCAGTAAGTAAACAGACAAAAAAGCAAGCAGCTGGTATAAGAAACAAGCACCTGGAATAGTAGGCAGGTGCACTGCTCTTATTCATAGGTAAGTAGACTAATGCATTGTCTAAAGTGAATAGCCTCTTTGTCCAATGATGAATATAGATAGTAAAATTATGATGGGGTGATATTTGTTACTAAAGAAATGTCTCCATCATAGCAACAAAATGTTTTCACTTCATATGGAAATCTTTTTGCATGACAATGTACACAGTTTGTACAGCTAGGAAGTATATATGGCTCTTTAGATATTGATAAATCCATTATGAATCATTTCATCATATGAGCACTCTTCTTTTTCATATTTGATGAACATGAGGGAACATAAGTTGTTTCCTTAGCACTCGATGTAGACCCAACTTCCCATGTAGTGACAGTTTCTGGTTGCATGACATGATCACAGATAGAATCATTAATATTTCTTCTTTCTAGATTTTTGTCTTCCAAAGTTTCATTGATTTTCTCTAATTTTCTTTTGGCATAATTTTGTCTGCTTTATTCAACCTTTGCTATCTTTTTATCTTCGGAGAGGTTGGCATAATATTCTCTTTGTTTTTCCATATCATTTCCTTCTTTTCCTCCGGTAGATTTGAATATTTCATCATATATAAATTATTCAAAGTTCATCTTATTAATTATATTTTTAGGATTATTTATAATAGAAAATAATAAGTGTTACAAAATCTAAGAAACATAATAGACACGAATGAAAAATAAAATTAAATGAAATATTAGTCATTGTAAACAAAATCAAAATGTAAAATGCGGTTACGATTGTATGCAAAAGCAAATAACAAAATGTATAGAAATTTATTGATGCTAAATTTAAAAATATTTTGTTATTTTTTGAAAGCATCTAAGAAATTTTAGATGCAATGTGAGTGTGAACCATGAAATATTACTTTAGGATATCTTTCTTTAATTTTTATCAATAATAACTTTGCATACAATGATAAAAATGAACTAAATAGATACATTATGTGTATTTTTCACAAGAAAAAGTCACATTTAAAAGTCTCCTAGGTTGGTATGTACGTACTACTGTACATTAAATTAAACAATTTAACTATAATAGTCACATCACATCTCCCAACAAAAGGCACATATAAAACTTCAAACCATCACATCTCCTAACAACTCACATAAACAGAGACTTTTTACATCAAAAAGGTATTCATAAAGTCTCCAAGGACTTTGCATGCATGGTATGATATGTACATAGAGATTCTAACTATCAAAGTGACATTTCATCTCTCAATATTTATGTTGAAATATTTGAGAAATTATCTGCTACTTCTTCTTTATATCGCACATTATAATATAAGTCTTTTGCTTCCTTTAACTTATGTTCAAGTTCAGCTATTTTCTTTATTTTCTCTGACCGTTTCATTTTTATGTATTCTCTGATAGGGATTCTTCCTTTTCCTTTTACACAGATAGTCATAATCGCCTTGCTGTAATATGTCATTTCCATTAACCTATACCAAAATAATAATATAACTAAATATTATAACATTTACATATTTTCATTTTGTCAAAATATTAATTCATCTAAGCTACTAAGATTATTATTTTTTATAAAAAAAACAGCTTACTATAACTTTTGGAAGTTGCCTGCAACTGATACAGATATTTGAATATGATTATTTTCATATATGTTTGCAAGACGCGTACTATACGAACCAAAACCAGTCTACACTACATTAATAAACTATTAAAAAAGTATGTCTAATACTCGTTGACCATAAAAAGTATTTCAAGAATTGCCTCATTATGGGAAAATGTAGTCATATAAATGCCCAGTTAAGAATATGGAGGAGTACATACTTGTGTGCCTTGGACTAAAGATTCACCACAATTCCTAAGTCATGTTACCAAGTCCCAACTCACCTGATGACAATTTATATATATATATATATATATATATATATATATATATATATATTATGGTTAACTACCATGAGGTTTACTAACCCTAGAATCGATTCCTAAAAACAACCAAACTGGGTTCAAGGAACCATCCCAAACTTTAAGCTTACTCCTATAATTTTAGATCACAATTTACTTCATTTGTTGAGTTCTTGATGTCATTGTTATGAGTTTAAAATATTATTATATTTATTAAATTAAAAAAAGAAGAAAAAGAATAGACTACAAAGTATGACATGGATAAGGAGGTAAAGCATGAGACTCGTAACTCAGATGATATAAAACCAAAAGCACACAAAAAGATGTTTCTACACTTCATGGATGTGAAAACATTAATCATGGAAGAGGGTGAATGCTAGAATCAACATCCAATTACTATGATCTTCAACACATCAAGAACAATAAGAATCAACACATTAAGGTAGTTATAAGGACTTCTGAAAACATGAAGATTGAAGATCAAGGGAGGATGGTACATACATTATATCTCTTCTAACCATTCAAGATTAGATTGGTAAAAGAAAGACTACAACATTTAAGACTAAAATCTTCTAGAGGTATGAAGGGAAAAGTCAAAGAAGTCAAAGGTAGTTGATCCTCAAAACCATGGAACTTGTTCTAAAATAAACTGACGACATAAAAACTCATCGAATAATAGAAAAAGTACTTGTCATGATGCAAGGACTGGTCGATAAACTCAAAATTGAGACCCATATTCTTAACTGATTTGGAAATATGATGTCAAAGAAAGTTTCAGTACCTCTTTATGAGCAAAGGGAAATATTTGCAGTAGGTTGCTTGCCTCTCAAATCTCCCTCACTCAACCTATTCATCAATGTGGAGCATGGATGGAGATGAATCCTGAGAAGAAGCCACATCTAAAGACAAAAACATTAGACATGGTTGTACGGTAGCCTGTCCGTGAAGGAAGGGTTCACCTCCATTTCAATTTGAAGGCTCTCAAAGCTCTGGAGACTACCAACAGAACACCTAACCGATGTGTCTCATGCCCATGATGATAGAGGCTATGTTTCATAGAGCCACTCAAACTTCAGAGTGACAAGGCTGGGTTCAGTGGTGGAGTGAAAGTTTTAGACTGTAACCATGGCAATCCTTGGATCTACAACACCATCATCAGTTGTAAGGTCCAACGACATTGGGGAAAGGAAGACACTTTGACTGGGGAGATGATGACGAGGATGATGATGGAGAGAATGATCTGTAGTGGTGGCAGTATGTGAGGCAAGTTGTGAAGTCGACCATGGCTATGACTGCTCGTAGTGATCAGGTTTAGACCTGCCAATTATGTTCAGATCACACCTCATCAAAGTAAGAGAAGGATCCTACAGTGTATGGCTAGGATCTGGGAGGGACTACTAATGATGAGGTCGTGTATGACATGACACAAGAGATTGTCAATCATTAGGGCTCTAGGAGACGTGGAGAAGACTCAAGTGGTCAATTGCCTGCTATTGTAGGTAGGTTGGTGATGGTAGCATGACTAACCAATGTAACGAAGCATGCCATCATGGAGGTGTGGATGGCGAGGTTGGCAATGTCAGATCTAGGACTGGTTGTCATCAATGACAACAGAGAGGAAGGGGAATGAGGAGTGAAGGGGAATGAGGAGTGAAGGGAAATAGAGGAGCAATGGAGAAGAATTGGAGAAGTATGTAGAGGCAAAGAGGGGATTTCCAATGAAGTTTGGCGGCGACGCTATAGATCTGTAGTGTGAGGGAGGGGTTTGCACACTGGCTCGGTTGACACCCAGCATCGAAGATAGTCATTGCAGCAGCAGGCGCCATTGATACCTCTCCTATGTCCCTCTTTTTTATTTGTTCTCAATGAGGTTGGATGTGGATGGTGGCAGATGTGCCTGCCGTGGTGGTTGCCTATATGTGCAAGCCAAAGGAATCAGAATTTCCCGGGCCCAAGGTGAATATGGGCATACGGCGAGTGCTTGTAGCTCTCAAAGAAGATCTGGTGGCTGCTCGGTAGCTGTCGACCAGTGCAGTAGATGGACACATGGGTGTTAGGAGAGACAGAATAGTGGTGGCTAGGGTTAGTTCATAGAAAAGCAGAAGGAAGGGATCGTGAGGAGGAATAGAAGAGGCGATGAGAAGAAATAGGTAAGAAGGAGAAAACATATGAGGAAGGTGGGGGGATGGACACCAGCTCCCAGCCAGTCGGCATATGTTCCGCAAGCGACAGGGGAGGGGTGACAAACACATGAATTGTAAGGAGGGAGGCATTACATTATTAATGTCTTGACTTAGGGAAAACGTAGATCAATTTCGTAAGGCATATAAATGCAATGCAACTTGTATAAATTCAATGAGTGGTCTATTAAGTTCCAATTGGGATGAAATTTTATACAAAGGTAGATTAGGGGTAGGACTACTTAAGTGACCTACAACTTTTATATTTTGTGTTGGTTAAATCTAGTAAATATGGTAAAGTTAATATGGTAAATATAGGTCTTAAATTGGTATTTGAGTTTCAAAATAATTAGTTAGTGAAGTTATATGATTAACTTTAAATTTATGACTCAACTAATTAATATAGTCACTAACATTATGTAATTTTTTATTTGCTGCCATATTTCATTAATCTAAATATCCCTAACTATCTAATTTGAAGGAAAAATAATTTAATATCAATATGATTACAAGTGGATCTAAGGATCTGAAAATTAATTTATATACATGTATTGGAGTATGTTACACCACACCATCCCTTAAAGAGAATTTCATCCCTGAAATCTACCTAGCTATACCTAGTTACTAAATCATATCTCCTGATGAGATCATGAATTTCTAGTTCACCCAAGTAATTGATCATAGCACAAAATTTTGTGTTAGTCTTATATTACATTTCGAAGGTGAAACTGTGCTGCTCTGTACATCATGTTCCATTATTTAAGTATGACTGACTACATTTTGCAAAACTACATTTTCCTTTTAAGATCATTCAAATTACAACCATCAACTTGGTAGACCAAGCTAGTCTATGGGAAAACGACCACAACATATATCACTATGATCTTTATTTCTATTAACTCTATTTTTCAATGTCACTTTTCTATTAGGTGTACAAGTACTAATAGGATATACATGCTTATATGTTTTCTTATCCTGGAAAAACTAGTGTTATATCTTAGGGTTTCGTATACTTATGGATTTTACCATGGAGTGTTAATTATTTAATGTCTACTTACCAACTTCTTTACATAAATAGTTAAATGGATTAGGGTTAAGGTATAACATTATTGTTTTTGTTTGGATTCCAAGTTACCATACACCTTGATCAGTTTATGGTGTTTTATGATTGACTGAGTCATCTATGGTTATTGTATGCAGACATTACACATGTTTTGATAAATGTGTATGTAGCACATTACCAATTTTGTTTGTTATGTATTTATAGAAAAGAGGTGTTTCATTTTTTATTTTAATATTCCTAGTGTACTCAACTTCCCTCATAGCATAGGATCATCTTGAACATTACATTTCTAGAAAATAAGGGGTATTGGTCATTTTCTTCCCCAATTGTTTTACATATAACTTAGTGCATTATCTAAATTGAGTTAATGTTTAGGATTTAGTGAAGGTGATGTTATTATTATTATTATAATTACTAAAGTAACATTTATGATGGCATAATCAGTAACACTTACTCACCACCCTGATTTGGCAGTGCCTAGAATTGATTGACATTATTAACATAAGTTACATAAGAGTTATCTATCATAATAACAATTGATTTCAACTAGAAATTAAATTAAGTTACAAACCCAAGTGTACAAAGCACCACCCCTTAAAAGGACCTATCTCACCATAAAAATAGTTGAGTATCTGACTAGATTATAGCTATTACAGTTCTCTTAAATCCTATATCACACTTATTACTAGGGTCGGGGGCTAAACATGCAAGTCAGTGATTTCTTCACTAGAGGCCAATCTACTACTAAAACTTCCTTGTGGTGGTGACTTGGTTCCAAAACTGTCGATGAAAACTAAATTTTTTTGTAAATATGATATAATAATGAAAATAATTTTGATGAGGAAAACCTTGCAATGGGAATCCAAAATGGTGCCAAAATAAATCTGAGAACCAAGTCGACCACTTTCTACCACCTACCGCATATACTATCACCCTAATACTACTTCATCTTCACAAAAGAGGCTCCTCTACACACATCAATAAGGAATAGAACAAGTATAACCCAGTTCTAGATGAGGAGGGGATACAAGTTTCTCCTAACATGTAGTTAACTTCTAGTAGGTCCTACTGGGAACGACCTCCATTATTGACTTAGGTTGTCACATCCCAAAACATCGTTATTGTATAAGATCATGTAACCATAATAAGAAGAGATTAGGGTCTCTACTTCCCTAGTTGGTTTACATCCATAAAGTCATCACAAGCCCAGATGAACTATATTAGATAGTCAAACTACTCCTCGTATCACAGATCAAGTAACTAATAAGATGGTGGCATTGAGTGAATGGTCAACTCGTTAAGGATCAACCCTAGATGTACCTACCTCACACAACCTAGGTGTTGGTGTACATCCAAAGTTCCAAGAAAAGTGGGTCCACTATAGCTTCCAAACATGACTGTGCCTCTATATGTCCTCAGGGGAAAAATAACATGGCACAAAGTTTATTATAAGATCCAACTACATGATGATTCCTATATAGGACAAGGGATATAAGCATCATTCCTACCTTATGGTATGTGAGGGATGAACCCGAAGGATTGCTACTTGAAACCTATATCTTCCTTCTACAATTCCTCATTTATGAGATATCACTAGTTAAACTAAGATAGCATCCAACCCTTAGACAGAGAGTCTCAAGCAAAATATGTGGAAATAACTCTAGGTTATAGGCAAGAAAAACCAATCCTTAAAGGATGTAGTCATATCATCATGTACTATCATAAAACATCTCAAAATCTAAAACTCATGTCACTACTCTAAGTTTATATCCTTGCATGCATCAGTCTACATGATGCATGTATCATAG
Source organism: Alisma plantago-aquatica (assembly GCA_963693085.1). Taxonomy (NCBI): domain Eukaryota; kingdom Viridiplantae; phylum Streptophyta; class Magnoliopsida; order Alismatales; family Alismataceae; genus Alisma; species Alisma plantago-aquatica. The sequence continues at coordinate 595,712,508 of OY856409.1, forward strand.
GCATGCTAGAAAATGACAAAAGCAAAAGGCCTAATGACTTGTACTAGGGTAACACATGATTATGTGTGTTCAAGTCAACCTACTCTCTATATTGGGCGAATTGTCCTCCATTAAGGAAGGAGGTAGAGGCTACTTCCTAGAAGAGTCAACCTTTACCTGTAGACATATATACCTATAAAGAGAGGGTATGATTAGTAAGTGTTTACCCAATACTAGGTCATCCACATGCTCTATTTGGGATACATATTTACTACCAAATTGGATAGGGTTGAACCCCTAATTGGTAAACATGATTTTGGTTTCGGTATGATGACAACCTCTAAAGGTTCACCTACCTACTAAGGAACAATCTAGGATAACATGAAATAGTCAAGTTATCCTAGATTAGGCTCTGATACCATTATGTAAAGAGTGGGACATGATAGTGGGCCCACTCAATGGTACAAGCATGAGCAATGAAATATTTAAGAAGTGAAAAATATAACTATTCACAAAGTTACAAATGTTTCTATATACCTAACTTTCTCACCCTAAGGGTGGTACATAAAATTAAAAGGTACATCTATATACACATAAGCCCATATGCAGAGGGTAACAAGGCTATCTCAAGTTGTCCTTATGTCCATCAATTATCTCACAATCATAATGAGTTTCTTCCATGTAAAGTGCCTACACTTGAGTGGGGGAACACCAAAAAACTAGGAAAATAAGGTATGAATCAACAAAAGTTGAGTATGTACATTAAAAGATTAACCAAGGCATTAATTATTTCAAAAGTAAAGTACAATGTTCCCATCAAAGAGGGGACCATTAAAGCTAGGTGAGTTTCAATGAGGATCAACAAAAGTGAGAATTTTCAAAATAATGAGGCAGTATAAATAATCCAATAAACAACAAAACTTGCCACAATCAATCATCACATCACAACAATTATTTGCATGTAGATATATTGGACTTAATTAACTATAGTAGGGCCAAGACACTATTGAGTCACTAGCCTAAATATATATTGGGTAGAAAAGCACACCCATAGGCATAAAAGCATGAATCTGTATATATAAGGGTAGAAAAGCACACCCCAGGTAGAAAAGCACACCCTAATGGTTACGCATAAGTGTCTACAATAGTTAGCTAGTCAAATTATCTACCATGTATATTATTGTGGAAAGATAAATTATTCATCAGAAACTTTTGCCATAATACAAGCACAATAGCATGTGGGGTCATTGACCCAATTCAACCTGTCAATAATAATCTAAAAAATAGGATATGTCAACAAGTGGAACAAAGGAGTAAGTATTTCAAGAATTGCCTCACTATGGGAAAATGTAGTCAAATAAATGCCCAGTTAAGAATAGGAAGGAGTACATACATGTATGCCCTTGACTAAATATTCACCACAATTCCTAAGTCATGTTACTAAGTCCCAACTCACCTGAACACAATATTTATATAAAAATTATGGTTAACTTCCATGAGGTGTACTAACCCTAGAATCAATTCCTAAAAACAACCAAACTGGGTTCGAGGAACCATCCCAAACTTTAATCTTATTCTTATAATTTTATATCATTATTTACTTAATTTTTTGAGTTATTGATGTTATTGTTTTGAGTTTAAAATATTATTATATATATTAAATTAAAAAGAAAAATGAAGAAAAAGAACAAATTACAAAGTGTGACATGGATAAGGAGGTAAACCATGAGACCTGTAACTCAGATGATATAAAACTAAAAGCACACAAAAAGATGTTTCTAATCTTCATGGATGTGAAAACATTAATCATGGAAGAGGGTGAATGCTAGAATCAACATCCAATTACTTTGATCTTCAACACATCAAGAACAACAAGAATCAACACATTAAGCCAGCTATAAGGAATTTTGAAAACTTGAAGATCAAAGATCAAGGGAGGCTGGTACATACATTAGATCTCCGCTAACCATTCAAGATTAGACTGCTAAAAGAAAGACTACAACATTTAAGCCTAAAATCTTCTAGAGGTACAAAGGGAAAAATAAAAAAAGTCAAAGGTAGTTGATTCTCAAAACCATGGAATTTATTCTGAAATAAACCGACGACCTAAAACCTCATTGAACAGTAGAAAAAGTACTTGTCATGATGTAACAACTGGTTGATAGGTTCAAAAATTGAAACCCATATGCTTAAATAATTTTTAAATCTGATGTCAAAGAAAATTGTAGTACCTCTTTATGAGCAAAGGGCAATATTTGCAGCAGGTTGCTAGCCTCTTAAAGCTCCCTCACTCAACCTCTTTGTCAATGTGGAGAAGGGTTTGAGATCAATCCTGAGAAGAAGCCAGATCTAAAGACAATAGCAATAGATGTGATTGTATGGTGGCCTGGCCGTGAAGGAGGGTTTCACCTCCATTTCAATTTGAAGGCTCTCAATGTTCTGGCAATGGCCAACAAAACACCTAGTTGATGTGTCTCGCGACTAGGATGACAGAGGCTATGTTTCATAGAGCCACTTGACCTTCATAGAGAGAAGGTCGGGTTCAATGGTGGTGTGAAAGATTAGACTGTGACCATGGAAATCCTTGGATCCGCAACACCATCATCAACTGCAAGGTCCAACGGCAGTAGGGAAAGGAAGATGCTTCGACATGGGAGATGATGAGGAGGATGATGATGGAGAGCATGATCCATAGTGGTGGTAGTATTTGAGGCAAGTTGCAAAGTCAACCATGGCTATGACTGCTCACAGTGATCAGGTTTATACCTAACATTTATGTTCAGATGGCACCTCTTCAGAGTAAGAGAAGGATTCTGTAGTGTATGGCTAGGATCTGGGAGGGACTATTGATGATGAGGTCATGTATGACATGGCACAAGAGATTGGGAATCAGTAGGTCTCTGGGCGATGTGGAGAAGACTTGTGTGGTCAGTTACCTGCTATTGCAGGTAGGTTGGTGATGGTAGCATGACTAACCAACATTAGGAAGTAGGCCTTCGTGGAGGTGTGGATGGCGAGGTTGCCAACATCCAATCTAGGATTTGGTTGTCATCGGTGACAACATAAAAGAAGGGGGAATGAGGAGTGAAGGGAAGCATAGGAACAATGGAGAAGAATTGGAGAAGGACGTAGAGGCAAAGAGGGGATTTCCATTGAAGATTGGTGGCGGTACTACAAATATGCAGTGTGAGGGAGGGGCTTGCACACTGTCTCAGTTGACATCACCGATGATGGCCATTGCAGTAGCAGGTGTCGTCGGTAGCTCTCCTATGCCCCTCTTTTTTATTTGTTCTTGGTGTAGCTACAAAGGAGAAGGGGAACGGGGTTAGGAGACGGCTGTGTTGGAGTGGCAGTGAGGAGGTAATGACTGCTGACTCCCAGCTGATCATTGTAAGGAGGGGTGTGTTACATTATTAATGTCTTGACTTAGGCAAAATGTAGATCAATTTGGTCAAGGCATATAAATGCAATGTAACTTGTATAAATTGAATGAGTGGTCTATTAAGTTCCAATTAGGATGAAATTTTATACAAAGTTAGATTAGGGGTAGGACTACCTAAGTAAATTACAATTTTTATATTTTGAGTTGGTTAAATCTAGTAAATAGGGTAAAGCTAATATGGTAAATATAGAGCTTAAATGGGTAATTGAGTTTAAAAATAATTAGTTAGTGAATTTATATAATTAACTTTAAATTTATGACTCAACTAATTAATTTAGACACTAACATTATGTAATTTGTTGTTTGTTGCCATACTTCCTCAATCCAAATATCTGTAATTATCTAATTTGAAGGGAAAATGATTTAATACCAATATGATTATGGGTGGCCCTAAGGATCGGAATATTAATTTATAAACACGTATTTGAGTATGTTATACAAGATCCACACCAGAGTCATTTTGAGCACAATTCTTCTCATGTTAGCTTTGAGTGTACAATAATGAACCAAAACCAAATAATCATCGAAGAACCAATGTCCATGGTTGAGTGTGTCCTTAATATCATTTTCATTAGCAAATAGAGAAAGGATCAGACCATGAGTAAGGTTGAAATGTTCAAGCTTGCCACTTGGTGTTCAGGTCTCGATCATCCACCCTCTAAGTTGGAGGGTGTTCACCAATTCTCCCACGATCTGAACAATAGTGGAGAACTGATGGTAGTCATGCATCTCCCCCATTACAGGATCGGTGTACCTGGTCCATCACTTCTGATCACCTTCTTTGTAAAAAGATTTTTTTTGGGTTGTCAGCAACATTCCCTTGGACATGCATCAGGGGACCCTACACTGCCTTTACCTAGTAATAGGCCATGGTGACATTAGCTCTTGGCTTACTCCATCGATTTGTTGTAGGTGGTTTTCTATCTTTTGAGGTTGTAGAAGATCCGATAGAGCCTGTACGAACAAAGCAACCACAACAAATGTGACGGCTCTGCTAGACCTAGTCATGTCACCTGAAAAAGAAGAGATGGAAGGGAGATAAACCTACAGAGAGAAAGAGGTGAATAGAAATATGGTGTCCTGGGGTTTTTTTTATACCCGTGCAGCCAGGTACCTACTTCAGAGATAGTTACTTTACTACATTTTTTACAATATATGTTTACAAAGTTACATTATCTTCTAAATAGTTATATTAAATAAATAATAGTTATGATTGCTACATATGTACAATTACATCATTTATCTACTGATTCAATGATTTCTTATTGTGTATTTTTCATATTTTTGCTTTTTTAGGCAAATAGTCACTTTTTGGTCTAGATACTTTCTTTTATGACCAAATAGTTATTTTTTGGGATGCATGGGTGATAAACCTTATTTACCCACACAGACAAGAAATAAATCAACAGATATATAATCGTATATGATATAAGGTATGATGATATTATGATTATCGCTACATTCATTTTAATCATATTTAACAATTAATATATGATACATGAAAGAGAATTTGTATTTTTCCGAAGCTTCCAACTTTTAACACTTAAATAACCACATGAGAGGAAATTCTTAAAACTTTCATATTAAATTACATATTTATAATATTTATTTCTTACTATATATATGTATATCAATAAGCCTACACCTGAACTCTTTATTTTCATCCCAAAAGTGGAATTCTAGGGTTTACATTTTATTATCTTAGTTCAATATCTCAAAAAAGTCATTTTAAAATTTTATTTCAAATTATATATTATTTTATTACTTATAATATGATATAATATGTCTTCTCTAATATACCATTATAACAATTAGGAATTATGATGAAACAACCCAAAACCTATGTTGTGGCACTAGGGTCCCATACTTAGCCAAATCTACAACTTTATATGTCATTCCACATTTGACATCAACTATCAAAGAATAACACTTCATATTTATTTAACACCACTCGTATGAAAGTTGACCTATAAATAATTAGTATACAACATCCGTTACAAAATAGTCACATACGAGCATTTTCTAGCACAAATAAGAAATTTTGTTGAAAATGGTGGAATAGGAGAAAGTAGATGAATTTATATTGAAGTTTATTACTGAAACATCATATAAGGTAACAAGAAAATAATACAAAGTTTCACTAGAAAATAATGACAATTGAGCACATTCGAGCATATTAAGACAAAATGTTATTGGTAAAAATGAAAATCAAAGCATCATTGTGCATAAACAATACCATTCATATCAAATTTTGATAAAACTACATTCTCATGAGATAAATAATTGGAGATAAGACATTTTTCTTAAAGAAAATGTGCTATATGTTCATTATCACACTTCAAGATACAAATTTAATCTTCAGGCAAGAGCCAAGGAGGCTTAGATGTGAAGTACACAACTGTGGCTTCATGTAAAACATTCCTAGTATTAGCATCAACAACTATTGTGAAGTTTCTATGGATAAACATCATAGAAGAAGAATGAAAGAGGGATTTTTTTTTGACATAGAAGTCATAGGTAAGGTTTAAATCTTAGAGGATCTCCAACAAAATAAGTGCACAACTGAATCTCCTTCTTGGATTTAGACGTTACTCAAAAGTTTATGAGTTGCAGACTACAATATATTCAACTACTTGAAGGAAAGCTTGGAGCTCATAATCAAGATCACTAACTGAATAGCCATACTTTTTAGTGTCTCTTATTACAGAACCAGATGTATTAATTACGTAAATTTCCAGAAGCAAAAGATGTTGAATCATAATTTAAAGATGCATCAACAAGGATCAGGTAGTCCTAATTATCAAAAGGAATATGACACGTAACCTCCTAATACTTTCACTCATAAATATGTAAAGGTCAAGCATGGATTATTTTCCCAGGATGTACCAGTTCATTCCTTGTTGTAAAAGGTGTCACATGCTAACAACAATTAATGGTACTTTGAGAGAACTTCTGATAATGAAGGAAATATAAGAATCATCATCATCTTGAAAGATTTGAGTAACCATACCTACATCTCTCCTCCTTATTGCATGGGTATTCTCAGAAATAGTGAAGAATAGTTTTGTTTGCATTGTTGTATTGTGGGAATGAGTTGCTGGGAAATACATTTTGGGAAAAATGACCACATAGTATAGCAGCAGAAACAAAAATTTTATCTGTTTGTATTCCTATCATAGCAAGATTGCATCAACTAATATGAAATAGGAAGGATGGTTTAACGATTTATACCTAGTCCTGGAGCAAGTCCAGTGATAATGGCTCACTTCAATGCAACTTTCAACTAGTCACTCTTGGACAGTGGTTGTGCAGCTCCTAGTCTTCACCATGAACAATGAACAGAACAACTTCTGCAACGACACATATGGTCTCATCATAGACTGTAAGCTGACTTTTCTCTCCTAGAAGCATCCAAAGGACTCCTGCCTCTTGAGTAGTCCTCACAGACCAACTAGAACTCATATCATTCAAATAGAATAGATAGGATGGAGTTGTCCCTCCCGTTAGTGTACTCGTCACCAACTTGCTCTCCCACAACAATGATTCACAGTTGTTCTATCCCGTCGCTATCCCTCCTTTGTCGGGTAGCACTTTCTTGGGCTCTCTCGATTACCACAACCATAGTAGACATGTATGAGCCTACAATGTATCCAAGGCAATGTTTAAATGCAACATGATAGAAGGAGATCCAGTAGGCCCTCATGTACTCAAGCCCATTGGATATGTGGAGAACCTAGGCATAGTGGGATTCCCCTTGGATCAAGAGTTGACCACTGATGTGATTATAGAGTCCCTTCTAGATTCATATAGTCAGTTTGTGATGAACTACAACATGAATGACTTTGAAAAGCCATTGACAGAGTTGTTTGGCATGTTGAGAACAACTGAGACACAAATGAAAAAAGACAATCCCAAGTCAATGATGACGATCATCAAGAAAAAGGGGAAGTCTAAAGGAAAAAGCAAAGATAAGAAGAGTTCTAAAGCTATCTAGAAGATCAAGTCTTCATATCTCAAAGCAGAGGGAGGTGTGAAGAAAGTAAGAGGCGATTGTCACCATCCTCACCAACCTAGACATTGGAAAAGGAATTTTCCAATGTGGTTAGAGGAACTAAAGAAGAAGAAGGAAGGAACTGAGGCCTCCACTTTAGGTATAAATGTTATAAGTGAAATTTGTATATTTCTTCGATTTTCTATGTGATACCAAACAAAGATCTGACATACTTGATGTGCATGATCTGACAAGAAGTAAAAGCCTTTATGGAAGGAAAAAGATGGACAAAGAAGAGCAAGTGTTGAGGAGGATTTAGACTACATTTAAATTTATCCTAGCCCAATGGACATGTAATAGAGCTAGTATAACTGCTATTTTATTATGACATCAAATAGAAACATTTACTTTAAAGCACCATGTATGACGAGGATGATAAATCAATAAAGTAAGATATTATTGTTTCTATTTCAAAAGATATGATCTTACATGGTATCACCCAAACATCTAAATGGTCTTTGTACGAAAGATTTTGAGATGAATGCTTATAGCGTTAAATACTAAAGGATTATAATTGATATCTTAAGATTATCATTAGCAATAAGTCATACTGGCATACAAATAAGAAATCCATGTCTAGAATACATATTGATGTTAATCTAGATTCCCTTAGGTATTGAACCTGAGGAAATATGTAAGTCTTACTTACGCACAATATGACATAACATCCTTAACTAGATGTAGTGGGAGGATAAGTCCTCCATAAGACCTCATACATGTGATGTGTGAAGATGTTATGGAATGAATTCTATACATAATTACTCATAACTCATTTCATTTATTGGTAAAATGATGATATGTACTTAGTAAAATAGAAATATAAATCTCTTAAAGTGTTCAATAAGATTATAAATGAAGTATGACTTTGATGAAAGTATTAAGAAACTTTGATGAGATGAAATGTTGAAATACTTTACATCGATATTTGAGTACCTTCAATGAAAGGTTTGTGATAGTGTATCACAAGTCAAATCCATCTTAACAATGGTAATGTGTCATAATGAAGGAATTATACCATGATGACTAATGATATAATTAAGAATTAATCTAGTCTTCTTATATCCTCACTAACATATACCTATCACTAAATAATGAACCATCTATATGGTTTACAAGACATCATATATAATATGATTTGGTGATGTCCCAATATGTCCAAGGGATTGAAACCTATTTTGAGGAAGCAGTTTCTTGAAAGAAGATTATCCACAAACAATATTTGTTGAATATTACTATTAATCCCAATCCAATAGCAAAAATATTTTGTTGATAGGATAACTGAGCTCCTAAAGAATCACTGGGAGTAAAATTAGAAATCGAAATGTTCAAGGTCAACAAAGAGGTAATGAGAACTAAGAATCACAAGATGTTGAGAAATCTCATGTTCATCATGTGACACATAACAAAATAGTTCTAGTAGACTATATCTCAAATTGGAGAATTGTGAATTCAACAATTCAGATAGGTTGGTCATAAATGATGAGCCAACTAATCAACTAGAAGCAATTAAATACCATATTCTGAATAATGGCTCAAGGCCATTATGGGGTCCAATAAGCTAACAAGGTAGGACCTTGATAGTGCTACCTAAAGGGGTAATACATAAAGGGTGCAATAGGTTCTTGTGGCAAATGCCTACATGGACAACATATTAATTCCTTGTATATCTGTGCTTGCCAATCTGGGTAGATTGGTTCAAACCTTGAACTAGTCGTCTCGCCTCTTGGCTGGTTGGTTGGTCAACATAGACAACCGTCAAGCCTCCAATCCAAATGATGTTTGGACTTCTTTGAAACGGTCAGTTGGGCCCACCAGGTAGTTTTCTGGCTCCATCATTTTGTTCTTCATGGTCCTCCATATGGTCGGATCGTCTCACTAAATAGTTGTCTCATCTGCTGATGACCATCTTCCTCATTGTTGCAAGAAAATAAACAATCCTATTGCTACTTTATTACATTGTAAGAGAAACAATGACTTACATTATAGGGGAGCAAAGGTAGAAAAGAATTAACTTTATATTGGGAAGAGAGAGGTAGAGGTTCAATACATAGATTGAGATAAACATGAACAAAACAAAACCATCCAACCATACACTTATATTGGGTATTGACCATAACCATGCTACACATCCACCATCAAAACTGCTTTTAGGGTGACATGTGTAAATTACATTTATATATATATATATATATATATAGACACACACATATATATAGGTTGTTTACTTATTACCCACGCGAGTATTTAGATTTAGTTACCCGGATCCCCTTAGTTCTGTTCCGCTATCGAATTTAAGTCAATTTGACTAATTACGTCTTGTTCCATCGTCTATTGCGTCAGGCAGAGCCCCAAAATATCTGGAAGGTGTCGCCGCTACCGTTTGACGAGCCTCGTCCAGAACACACTGCAGTCAAGGACCGCTCAAGGAGCTCAGCGACAACATAGTCCAGCGGGGGCCTCCGCATCGTGCCTCCGGCTGCCGGTGATTCCAGAATGACTTCACTGAACCAGTCATAGTAGAGGAGGTAGACGTCGAGGAGCTTCCGCACCCACACGATAGACAAGAGCTCCTCACCCGAGGATGCGAGTAGGAGTCCCCAAAAGGCGTCGACGATGAGTCTCTGGAACGCGTCGAGGTCAGAGTCAGTGGTTCCCTGTGAGGACGTCGAGGATGAGGATGTTGGGGATCCTGGGAGGTCCATGACATGCGTGTTAGTGTGGTGGTCAGAGCGGCGGAGGATGAAGAGGGATCAGCCCAGGGTGTAGAAGACCTGTGTGTAGAAGACGTTGATGTCCTGGTCATGGACTGTTGTTACCGTGGAGAGCGAGTTTGGTGTCTGATCTGCTCAATCCTCTGTATTGGTCGCACCAAGTAGGATAATTTTCCACTAGATTTCGGTTCGTCTCTTCGACAACAGACCTCTGGTTCAAAAAGGGGTCAGTTAGATTGGTGGGATATGCAGATGTACTGACTCATTATTTATTTATGAAGCACCATTGGCCAATACGCTAGCTATCTTCCACTAAGCCGATATTGTTTTTATATATTCAAAGTGCTAGCTAGCTAGTTTTCAAGGGATTTGTTTCCCCACTGGCCATAGCATTGCAAATTGGTATAAAAAATGAATAAACAATGATCTACACTACTTGTTCTCACCACAATTTCTGCTGTAACTCACTGTGTTGAAATTGTATCGACTTGTAATGATCTACTTGTGTGTGTCATAATTATTTGTTTTTCTCACGATCACACAGAATTCAATGTCAGACATAACTAATTTCCTCACATAGCTTTGTGAGTCAGAAATGATGTCAATTGTCAATTGAAATTTATATCTATATATATTCTACCACTGTAGCGTCGGGGAAACAACTATGTACAACAACTTACAAACTTTGTGCTTCTGTTGTATTTGTATTCACTATAAGATTTCATTTTTTGCTCATACAACAATTTCTTGTGTTTGGTTACATGGTTGATAAGTTGCAAGCAATTTCCAAATGAACTCACATATAGGTAGATGAATAATGTAAGTAATGTTCCCAGTACATATGTGACATACTTGTCGGAATCAATTTGTATGGCCAATTAGTTGTCATCTTATTGTAATCAGGTAGAAAGGAAATGGAAGCAACAATAGACTAATTCTCCTTCTATCCAAGAAGAGATGCTTGGGTGCAACATAATTATTTTTATGTGTATTATAGTTACTCTTAGTGTTGTCACATTTACTCTTACAAAGTATAAGAGTAACTGAGTTTGAATCATAGTGTTTCTTTTCTAGGCTATCACAATTACTCTTATTGCTGTTAGAGTTACTCGTAGTGCTCGTTCAGTTACTCGTAGGGTTGTCACAGTTACTCGTAGTGCTTTTTCAGTTACTCGTATTATTCTCACAGTTACTCTAACTGCTATTTTAGTTACTTGTAGTGCTCGTTCAGTTACTCGCATTGTTGTCATAGTTACTCGTAGTGTTTCACAGTTACTCGCAGGCTTTTTTCAGTTACTCATATGCTTTTTTAGTTACTCGCAGGGTTTTTTCAGTTACTCGCATGGTTTATTCAGTTACTCGTTGTGTTTGCTCAGTTACTCGTAGGGTTGTGACAGTTACTTGCAGTGTTTGTTCAGTTACTCGCATGTTTCTGACAATTACTCACAGTGTTTGTTCAGTTACTCACAGGCTTGTTTCAATTACTCACAGGATATTTTTAGTTACTCGCATTGTTTGTTCAGTTACTCACAGGGTTGTGACAGTTACTCGTAGTGTTTTTGCAGTTACTCTAACTGCTATTACAGTTACTCGCAGGGTTTTTTCAGTTACTCACATTATTGTCACAGTTACTCATAATATTATCACAGTTACTCACAATGTTTTTTCATTTACTCGTAGTCCTTTTTCAGTTACTCGCAGTGTTTTTTCAGTTACTCCAGGGTTGTGACAGTTACTCGTAGTGTTTTTTCTGTTATTTAACCATTGCTCTCAGTTACTCAAGCATTACTCTCAGTTACTCAAGAATTAATTTTAGTTACTCAAGCATTACTTTTTAGTTACTCAAGCATTATGTTACTTTTCGTTTAATTACTCGCATGGTTGTATCAGTTACTCGTAGTGGTTTCAGAGTTACTCTTACAACATACAAAGTATAAAGGTATTTAAAGCATTCAAGAACATAAGCATTCAAACCATAAATGTATTTGAAGCATTCAAGATCAGTTGTACATTCAGTCTTTTTGCGGCACACTAACAAATAATCCATTTTAATCAGTTGTACATTCAGACAAAATATAAGGGCAAAATCAATATTGTTCAAGATGAGATGTACATCTAGATCATTTGTACATTCAAACTTTTCATAGCTATACATTCAAGATCAGTTGTACATTCTAGTGGTTGTTTTAAAAAAAACTTTTCATCTTATAGTGTGATGGCTACATATTTTCACTAGTTGGATGATTAGTTTTTACTATGTAGCTTCACCTTATTGTGTGCACCATTAGTTCAGTAACACTTTTAACTTCTTACATCAATTAAATCTTATCAAATAAATACCATCATCTATCATTCAACCAACAATTGTATCTATTCTAATTTCTAAATTGGAGGTAGTCGTCGATGTAGTTTTTTCAAAAAAATTCAAATTACCTATGTAAAAGCCAAATTAATATATTGACCACGAAAACATGATGCTTGCATGACTAACTGGAAAGGAGTTTGACAATTAAATACATAGGATGCATAATGTATTTCATATTTTTCATAATATGAAACGCGGTGAATATATAATACTCTAATTCATAATTCTGGAACGGTGTTTCTATAGAAATACATATACGACTATGTAACTTGTCTAGGTAAAATGACAAACAGTTAAAGTACAACCAAGATGAAGAACTAGTACATCAAATCCTCACGACCATGGATATTACTAACACTATTTTCAGCATCGATCTCAATTAGGACATACATTCTTAGTGATCCACACACTAAAGTCTATGTCATCTATTGCTTGGTCAATTCCTTGAGATTGTCTCCCTACGTGGAGGATGTTTGTTTGCAAATCAATTCCAGGAGAATCTATAGCTATTCAAGAACAACAGAGATGTCCAATCCTTAGACGAAGCTCCAACATCGTCCCACACCATAATCTCTTTTGTTAATATTACAATTATCAGTTCACCTCCTTCGTCGTCTATTCTCTACAACTCCACTACTGTTACAGCTGCTTCTTTGGATTAATTTCCTTTAAACTAGCCATCGTATTCCCCTTCCCCTACCTACTACTCCATCGTATGCCCTTTCTCCTCTACCCTCCCTACTTTTTCCTCATACCCTCAGTTCGACTACCTCCAGCTGCATCAACTGAAAGACTCCAACAACCTACCAGCCCCAACCCCTGTACACAACCACCGTCGGTGCCGCCCCCTTCCCCAACCACCCTCCGACTGCATCTGCTCCTCCGTCGATGGCGGCAGTGGTGAGGTCCAGGTCCTGGTTCACGTGCCGCTAGCGAGAGAGGGCAGCCCAAGTCTTGAAGAAGTGAGTCGACGAAGCCACGTCTTTGATGGTGTGGCTGACGGTGACGCCGACAGAGATGACACTTTGTTTGGAGAACAGGGTACCCTGCACCACCAGCACGGCAAGCTCTAAATTTTGTCCCTCCTTTTGGGATGACGACACCAATGACTCAAACGTAGGGACGAGGTCATGCCACCTAGAGGACTCCTTGGGATCATTCCCTATGATCTCACGGAACTCATCACAGCTCTCTGTGACGGATCTCTGCCCCAGACACCTCTAACGACTTTCCGCTGACGTTGAAGAAACCCCCCCCATCCACATCCTCACAGCCGGTGTGCAGGAGGAGGCTCATCCAGGGGGACCTCCTCACCGTCTCGGTCGACGAAATCGAGAGGTTGTTCGGCAGGACGTCGTCAACCAGGACTGATATCCCAGCGACGACACAGATTCGGGCTCCAACGTCAACTACCGCCGGCCCTGTCATGCTGCCGATAAAGAAGCAGAAGCAGTGCTACACCAAGGTAGCCGCCTGATCGAGGAAAGAGCGGAGTCAGCTAGGCACAATTTTCGTATCATACGACCTGCATCAGAACAACCGACTTCTGCAGCCGGTGGTTTCTGTCGGGTCGGCTGTTAGATCTGTGAATTTTTTCTATAGGGTAGTGAAAGCTACAGTACCCATGCGGGTATGAAAAACATCCTCATATATATATATATATATATATATATATATATATATATATATATATATATATATATATATCGTTTATTTAATACCCACGCCTGTAGCCTGGATTCCTCTACCCGGTAGCTAAAAAAGTAACTGTTTTGACCAAAAAAGTAATTCTGCTATAAAAAAAAAGTAACTATGTTGATAAAAAAGTAACTATACGACTAAAAAAGTAATCCCGTACAAAATACACATCAGATATATATGTAACCGTGTTTTGAAATCTACTGTTACAAACGTAACTATCTATGCATGAAACTCAATAGTTTGCAAGGTAAAGTAACCCTCTACATGTCAAAAGTAACCAACTTGAAAAAAGTAACTGAAATGGGGGGCGGGTATTAAAGATGGGCCCATATATATATATATATATATATATATATATATATATATATATATATATATATATATATATATATATATATATATATGTGTGTGTGTATGTATGTATGTATGTATGTATCTTAGTTTGGGATTATGTGGTCTTTGATCAGATACACATATGTGACAATTTAAATATTTGCATCGTATGAAATAAATAAATAATTAAACCAAAAATATAATCATATCGATTATCCTAAATCATAATAAATTGACGTGGCTCTAATATCACTGTTGGGAAAAATGGGCACAGAGTATAGTAGAGGAAATAAAATGTTTATCTATATGTATTCCCATAACAACAAGATCGTGTCAACTACTATGAAATAGGAAGGATGGTTTAACGAGTTGTACCTAGTCCTAGAGCAAGTCCACTGACAACAACTCGCTTCAATGCAACTATCAACTAGTTGCTCTTGGACAGTGGTTGTGCAGTTCCTGGTCTTCACCATAAACAACGAATAGAATAACTTATATAGTGATTCCCGTGGTCTTGTCACGGACTGCATGCTGACTTTGCACCCCTAGCAGTAATCAAAAGACTCATGCCTTTAGAGTAGTTGACACAAACAAACTAGAACTCTTGTCGTTCACGTTGGTGTACTAGTCACCAACTTACTCTGCCATAAAAATAATTCTCAATTATTCTCTCCTGTCACTATCCCTTCCCTATCAGGTAAGACTTGCTTGAGCTCTCTCGGTTACCACAATCAGAGAGAACACTAATTGTCAGAAGAATTGATTCTCAGTTGTCTGTGTTATTGTTGTGTTTTGGGAAGCCCCAGTACCCCTCTATTTATAGGCAGAGTTAGGGTCAGGGTTCCCAGTATGTACAAGATTGTGTAGGAGTAGAAGGGACCGAAAGATCTAGAATTTTTACATCTTGTAACCACTGAAATGGTCATCCGGTGACCCAGACAGTCGTATGGTCACGCGAGATGGTCATCTCAGAGTGTGAGCCAGTCATCGCACATGAATTAGGCAATTCGATTCCAATTAATATTACATATTAATTCCTTGGACCACAATTAATGTGCAATCAAATAAGTTCGGAAAACTTCCAGAGCATTCATTCGGCCCAACTGAGCCGTCTCACCCAGGAGACATGCCCGTCTCAGTCACCCAAATGACTGTCTGGTAAACCTGAGTTGAGTCGATCAGTTCATACCTCAATTTGGGCATAACATAGCCAATTCGATCTCTGATTGGCCTGACAACCCAAACGACTGTCTCAACACTCGGGACTCTTGTATGGCTACCCAAACATCTATCTCAACACATGAGATGGTCATTTGACAATTCAATCAACCAATTTGTTGATATGTTGCATGAATTGAATACCTAAACACTTTAATAATCAATCCAATCATCATTCAAGATTAAAATCCTCTTCCAGATGAGTTCCTATGTGTGTGACCCTATAGGTCCCATATCACATTGGCAATGAATGTCCATAACTATCTTATGACATCACAAACAAAGATCACTTCCTAGTCACACATAAGTGCTATCTAAGTGAATAAAAAGTTGGAGAATGACTTCAACTTACAATATGTGTCAGGTGTTGTAGTGATTGTATAATTCCTTTGTCTCTGATATCCAGAATGAACTCGAGGCATGGAATCATCATCCTTTCAACGTTAAATCCATGTTCCTTGAACCAAGAGCAGACTGTCTGAGATAATGTGACCTTAATATCATATATTGATTCACATATGCATACACATGTATTTTTTAGTCTCGCTTATCAAGTGTCCATGATATCTTACTCCAACATGAGTGTCAAATCCAATATCTATCACTCACTATCTATCCCCATGTGTCGAAGTGACCCAATCATCACCTTTATGAAAACCCATGTTTCAGGTATGTGTTTGATGACAACAAAGTGTACCCAACGACATGTGATGAGTGTAGTGATTTCAGATCTAAGAATCACAGTCACCACCTTCACTATGAGAGATTATGACCACCAATGATGGTTTCCATGTATCACTCTCAAGGTGGGTCTGTCCGATACACTGTTCCCTAACATGTATCTATGTGCCTGGTTTGATATTGTCATATCATGACTAATGAGATTATGTCATCAACCACCCCACACTCTAGTCTTATGTGTTACTGATGTCTATCTACCTTTTACAGTAACAAGCGACTAGGGAAATAATATGAATGTACACACTCTTAACATTGTATGATCTCATCCTTCCAAGTCATGTACTTGAAGACATACGTCATTGAGTATTGTCATTCTTTAGACATTCATAATATATTCTTATTATCTCATAACTGAGTGAAACATAATGAATTGGAAGCTTGCCTTTATAAGTATTAATCAAATCCATTATGGTATATGCCATGTCAATCATCACATGATTGGCTCTACGGGCATAGCGTACCAACAATAAAAACATTAGATCACAATCAAACATAAATATATAGGAGAGACAATGCTAAAAATATCCATGATTCTATCCATCATGTGAGATTTCATAAATGAACTTTATTTAAATTGATCTTCAAATGAGTTACACTCATGTAAGCCTATGTAACAAACACTTAAATGAACAATATAATTCAAAATATTTATGTTGGACACAAATAACCTTGGAAAATATGGTTAAAATAAGCTTAATTTGACTAACTTATTTTTCAATAAAAATAACTTATGGATGTCAACTCTATCTTCAAACATGTCAAACACCAAGAAGTAACATTAAAGACTTGACATATAATTGCTCAAATTCCCTAAAAAGCTTAAATTTTCCCCATTTAAGATTCCATAGGATTTACTTAGCTAAACTTAGAACACATATTGAATATTCAATATATATTGAACCACTCACTAATAGTATACCAAGCAGATGAATTTATATCTACCATCAACAGAATGCAAACTCCTTCATATATGCAAATCAATTTCAGAACCACCTCTATGGGTCTTTAGACAATCTTTCATAAAAGATAAGGGAAAAGAAGAGTTAGTTAGCGCCCTTCTTCATCTTTAAGAGAATTTTGACTAGAATCTAGTAACAGAATGACTTTGAGATAGCAAACTGATTAGAACTAGAGTTTTCCAAGAAAACCCCCAAACATAAGTGAAGAATTGTAGTTTTATCTAAAATGGGATATAATATCCAAAAAATCATCTCCAAAAAAGTGCGCCTTCATATTTGGGTTTTAAATGATATCATAGTGTGTTACAGATTCTAGGGTTTTAATTGGTTCATATACACCATATGAGTTTTTTTTGGTAATGTACTTTTTTTCCCAAAGTTTGGTCCTTTTAGGCCAAAATCTCCCAATCTTACAGAAAAAACCTCTAGTTCAACTTATATAAATTGATACATTTTACAACATCATTCTACGTATACTAGTGACCTTAAAGCATATACAAACATAAATGAATCCTAAAAATATATTTCAAATTTAGCATATCTGATAGCAGAAGGCAAAAAGTAGTGTTTTTCTTCGCCAAGCCCTAACTAGAAGACCTAAACATGTATCAAACACACTCATTGATAAGTAAACATGTCAAATCATCATTAGACATCATTTTGCTAACGTTTTTTTCATTTAAGGGTATATGTAGATTAAAAGCCAAAGCTTGGTTTGTGGTCTTACAACTGTGATGGCCATTGTTTAATGCTTGATATGTATTTATACGTTTTAAAATTTGTAGTGTCTTCAATGTATAAACGAAAAGATGTCAATAATTATGATACACTTCGAGTATTTTGATTCTATTAAAGCAAAGTATGACATCCACGACACCAAGATGTAAGATGCCCACTCCTTGTAAGTTAAGTTCGATGTAAAATGTAAGTATCAAGGCTTAATGCCTAGTGTTTCAAAGTTGCGTGTCCGAGTTTATTGGCTGTAGTTTTCAATGATTTGCAAAAATGTCATTATATGTGGTGCATATACAGATATCCTCATATGTACAAAAAAATATACAAGTAAAATAAGTCAACAGGATATCCCTTCCTAACATTTCCGTTAGTTTATTCATCAATTTTCTTTCTTTATTGGTAGTTTTTGGGCCAGTTTTGTAGTAGTGGTTTGTCTCCTTCTCCGATGTCATATTAATTTGGTGCCATTGTTATATTCCTAATTAAAAATCTCATCTTAACTTGGTAGGGTCCAGCTGGGCTATTCGATCCAATCCAATCAACCGTGTAATGAATAGATGTGTAGCCAATAGACACCATGGAAGCTAAACCCAAAAAAGACTAATCAAGGACAATTTCGGACGAAAACATCCAATCAGATCCACTTGCATGGCCCCTCTTTCAACGGTACTGAAGCAGTTTTGTATCAACTGCACGTGGTTTTGGGACCTGAGTTTCCTACAATTGATGTTTGTCATGGGATCTTAAGCAGCAGAATCCACTCAGGTAGGGTGGGCTGGAGGGGAAGCCTAACAAATATATTTTTTTTTTAGATTTACAAGAGAACCATCTCCGCAGAAGCGTCACATTTATGACTCCCCAGACGGCATAAACTCTCGGATCCCTGGGCGTAATTTCTCTCTTGCCATTATAAGGTATGGGTTTCAGGGCTCCTACCTGCCTGCTTTTTAAAATATACAAAAAAGATAATCACAGGTCCGTCTTCAACCTATGTCCCCACATCCTCTACTCCTCCCAGCTAAACGAGAAGAGCTGAACAGACGGCGCTACCATTTTAAAAATCTGCGGGTGCTGGTGGTGCATTTTCTACATTATCTTTCGGGTCCTTCACTGTACTGGTATTCAGAGCGTGCTGATCTGATCCAGATTACAAGTACATGTATATCTTTGGCAAATATATCTTGTATTTCTTTATTGCTGTTATCTGCCGCCGTTTTGGCATTGCCTTCTTTCTAGATTGAAAGGTTTGTTATTGAAAGGCTTGCAAATACGATGAAGTGGAATATCTACTGCCATATAGAAATGCGTTTCCTGCTTTCCTTTTCCTGACTCATGATCTGCTGTTATCTTCTACTGGTGTCGCTGCAGATTAGGCAAGGCCGCTAGTCATAATCATGGCTCCGGAGAAGAAATAAGGAAGATCGACAATGTAACCGCGCTTCAGGTGACCTTCTCCAAGAGGCGGAGGGGTCTCTTCAAGAAGGCTCAGGAGCTCTCCATCCTTTGCGACTCCGAGGTCAGCGTCGTGGTCTTCTCCTCCACAGGCAAACTGTTCGAGTATGGCAGCTCCAGGTGTGTTCCGTATTGCTTGCACATTACTATACATATTTAGCTAAAACGATCTGTTAATATGTACCGGTTACATGCTACCATCCTAGGCACACTATGCCCTTTCATCGAGACTTTTGTTCCGCTTAGACACTTATCACTTCTGTTTTCATCCCCATTTCATATATATCTTAGCAATGGCGCTTGATCAGCTCCCTTTCAATACTCCGTTTCTGTAGATATGCTTCACTGGAGTACATTCTCAAGTAAAAAATCAGGAGTTCGAGCAGCCATCTTAATTTCCTCGTATATATTCGATATCGTCTTGGGGAAGGTGACCGGAGTAACTATACAATGGCCCACGTCATTCACTCTGGAACCGAAGTCGTAGGTTATTAACTAGTTGCTGCACACCCACTCAGGTTTTTGACTAGCAGCTGCAAACCCTCTCAATAACTCTGATTTCTCCTATTCTTGTCAAGCAAGTAGGCGATTATGTGCATGCGTACATTTTCCCAATTTCTTGCATGTAGTGTTGCCTTAAAATGGACATCCTCTTTCCGTGAAAAAGAACAGAACTAGAATTTTAAAAGATAAATTGGCATATTGTTGACTGAACAAAACCTAGTCCAGCACCATTAAGAAATAATTCCAAGCAGTTTTTGTGGAAGTTCTTAGTCAAGGTGGTGGTTCATGTCTTTGGAGGAAAAAATTCATCACAACCTGGCGATTACTGTTAAAACTTGTTGCCACAAAACACGGTCACTTTATTTGCCAAGAGATTAACCCATCAATATCTTATGTAGTGTCATAAAAGACAAACATGCAAACAAACCTTTCCTTGATTTCTTGCTAATGTGCCAGTTGTGAAAGACCATTCCCTAGCTTGGGATTCTTGCCATTATTCATTTCAATGTTCAATCTTCTATATTGATTAATCTTTTTGTAATCGAGCATATTGACGTTATTTTTACCTCTAGAAGTGAATTCACGTCAAAGTGTTTTAAAGGAGAGACTATTAAAGTTCATGCACTAAGTTTGATATTGAGTTGCCAAATTGAAAAATAATTATAAGTTCCAAGTCCTTATACTTTTTGGAGTCTTCGGTAGGTTGGTTCCATGAGTTGATGAGCGGAAGTTTCAAAATACGAATGAAGTGAAAGAGAGGGGATAGAAAGGGGTGTTTTCAAGAGCTAGAGGTGGCCAAAGGGGTTTGATGGGTGGTCAAAAAGGATGCAAGCAACGAGCTTTTGACATTAGAAACTAAAAATTAGGATGTGGTGTTCAAGCATCTTCAAGTCTGGAGATAAGTGATGACATTTTAATAACATTGACTTAGAGGTGGAAATGGATGAGGGTAACAAACAAGCTAAGCTTCAAGAATGTTGGTAAATAACAATTTTCAAAAAAGCATTTTGGGTAGCATGAGAAAGAGGATTGACATAATAGGAAATTCATTAATGGCAAGGAGGTCCTGTAAGGAACTAGATGATGTTGGAAGTGGGTTTTGAGAGTAAATGCAGAGACAAAGGAGTTGTACTTTCAGATATGGTATGACATTCCTAGTCAGATGTAGCAAGGAAGAGTAGGCGTCAGAAGGTGAGAGATGCTTCTCCATAACAAAAACCTTGTTGTTGTAGTAAGACAAAAGGCTTTCTAGAAATACCTCTAGTTGAGGAACAAGAAGAACGAAAGAAACAATGTGGTGGTATGTTTCCTTATTGAAGAAAGATGGCCTCGACGTGCCTCCTTCCACGGAGGCACCTTGTAGCATCAACCCACCATGATTGAGCCCACTACCACTCTACTAGAACTAACATGCTTCTCTACAATCATGCGATGATTATACATTTCAAGTTTGAGAGAAGCAATCATAGGCTCTGGATGACAATATGGTTTCTTCAAACACCAATAACAAATATATAAGTCCTTATATGTTACCATTGGCTTAGGATGGCGGTGGAAGCAAACCTTCCGACAAACTTGGTCATCTCTTGAGATCAACATTATGGACATGAGTGGTCTATGGTACCCTAATATGTATGCTCCATGGTTTCCCAATAGATTCTACACTCTAACTCCTTTAATGTAGTTTTCATTATATTTCTAGAGACTTAGATCAAGCATGAGTAGGATGTCTGTGAACCAATGAACGGATCATATTTAGAGTGGATAGCGCTATATCTGATATTGTAATCTAGGAAAAAATTCAATCTAATATCCAATATGATATTCAACAAATATCATACGATAATACCTAAATTTAATTTGAAATTACAAATTGAAAGTCATACATTTAACGTTGACAAATGTACGTCTTGTATATATGAGAGACACATATTGCATTCAATGTATAATTATATTTTTATAATAATATATTTCTCTATATAAATAATAGATTTTTTATAATGTGTATATATATATATTTCAATTCACTACTTTTAGAACCAGATACAACAATATCCAAACATCGGATATGAAATTCAATATTTGAAATCCAATCTGAATTTGACGTATCTCCATTTTTTTTTAATTTCCAACCCCAATCTAGTTTGAATGTGTAGAATTGGGATATGACTTAGTAGATCTAATTGTTTGTAATAGGATATGTATTGAACACTTAAATCTATACTATTGTAGACAAATCACACTAGTTGTTGGTGCTAGCATAGGCAGTAACATTTCACTTACATAGCCAATGTCTTTCTTAGAATCTAAGTAACCTAAAGAACTATTTTGGGCTTACCCATGGTTAAGCTTGTTATATGTTATTAGTGGGGTTTAGGTGAGCATATCCATGTACTTCAAAAGGGAAAGATAAGTTGGGTGTCGCTGATAACACCCTAACTTGTAAAAATGTTCTGAATGATTAGCATCATTGGTGGTTCGACAACTAATCGAGACCCCAAGACATCAATGGGTGAGACTGATGCCTTAATGATGAGAATTGACACACAACCTTAACTAGGAGGCGTAAGAGCCAACAAAAATCTGAAAAGAAACATTGCCTCATTGATTTGATTTAGCATTAGTGGAAATAATAGTCATGCACTTGGTTAGTTGTGCAGTGAGGAACGAATTCTAGGTATATAACATGACACTTTGTATTGGTGGGGGGGTTAGCATTACTATGGTGTAAGAATATCTAAAAAACACAACACTAGTATGTGGAGTCCCTACATGAGAAATCTAGGCAAGAATTAGGCCCCATATGGGCATGGACTTGGGCTTCCATGTGATAGTCACAAGTGGATGATGAATATATTTAACTTGTTAAGTGTTTTTATCGGGAAGGTTTGTCATGATTTGGTCTCATATGGTAATTCTTATATAAGAAAATCCCATTTTAGAGCCCACTAAGGCATGCTACTGGCAAACATGACTCTTACAATTGGGTGAGACTTGAAAGGGTGTGGTTGTTGTGAGGGGTCTGTAATGAATCTAGAAAGATGGTATTAGGGGAGGTATAAGAAGACAATAAGGGGATCTTAACAATATACATTAGAATGGACTTGTGGGGAAAGTAAATCGAGAGAACAAATTGTGCTAGGCGATTCAAAATCAATTGGTGGAAGTTCACAAAAAATTAGGTGTTAGGAATGAAAGAAAAGTTGACGCACATACTAACTGAACATCACAACCAAAAAGAGGGCAAATCGATGTGAGTTTGACTAGAAATTAGATCATAACTAGTCAAAGGGTGGGGCTGGCGACAACACCTCTTTTCACAGGTGCTAAATGAGTGTGCTTTATATTATACATTGGAAAAATAACCTACATGTATATTCTTGGAAATGTAGGTGAGGATGATAAAGATGTGGATGTGGGAAGGTGTTATACGAATAACAAAATTTCATGTATTACTTAATTATTGAAATTATTCACAATATTAGTAGAATATGCTGGGTTGCGAATGGAAGGTCATGCACATATTTTTGGAATTTGTTTGAGAAACAAGTTCAATTTTTAATTTAGGGCGTTGGAACTATTGGTGGAAGAAGGTACAAAACAAAAGCTATTTAATTTCATGGTTATGAATTAGTTATACAAAAACAAGGAAGCGAGGTGAATGTATGAGTGTTTGTACTAAATGAAGTACAACTGGGCTGATGAAACATTTAGGGAAAAAATAATGGTGGAGGTGAAAGTGGGTGAACGACCAATTTGATTTTCCTGTGTGCATGTATAAGATACGAGACAGAGAGGACATATGGAGTGATATTTTAAAATAGGATTGATATCTAACAATTACATGTAAATTGTAGAAATGACTTAAATGCATTGAAAATCCATATAGGACGTGATTGCAATATGAGCAATATTGATGATGAACCAGTGACTAGATAGCCATGGAGGAAGTGATAGAGATTTTTTAGAGGAATAATATTCACTTGGGTGAAAATCTAGGATGAATACTTTATTAGATTGGGGAGGCTAGATAGATCGATTGTGAATATGACTTATTCATCTGACTAAAAGATACCTATGGTCCACCAAGTGTAGACTCATGCATAAAATCATTCCTTTTTTGTTTTGTACTGATAAGGTGCATGTACTAAAATGTGGTAGTTTTAATTTCTTGTACATGTGAGATTTACATAGATATTCAAGACATAACCTTAGGGTATGAAGCAAGAACCCTAACGTGAGAAGAAATAAACTCAAGGTGCATTAACTTATAAGAACAAAAAATAAACTAAGAATAATTTTCTAGGATCAAGATGTGTGAAGAAAGGGTGTGGGGACTACAAGCACTTAATGAAGGGGTAACTACTTGACAATTGTTGTAGGATTTTGGAAAGATAATAGGATGAAGAACAAAAGTCGAAGGAATGTTATGAGGAGTTATGGTGAGGTGATCTATGAAATGGTACACAGTCACTAACTTCGTTCCTATACATATAAACCCCATAAGGAAAAGTCTATGGTGGATTTTGAGGGGAGTATGGTTGATGGGATTAATGAGAAGTTATCTTTATGTATGAGATGGCTACCTTGGATCTAATATTATTCACATCCAAGGGGAATTGGAGGGTGTAAAGTTATATGGTAGTGTTCCATTGGATGATGAGGGAGAAAGAGCATGACATTTGTTATAAAGTAAATTACAAAAGAAATTAGACAACAATGATGGGAATGGGAAATGATAGTTATCTTGGGTTGGATGGGTTCACATATACTTTCTTCTACGAGGCTTATGAAATAATACATGAGAATGAGATATTTTTCTCCTAGGAAAGACATGATAGGAAAGATGTTATAGAGAAGAATGAAATGTGTGAGGAAGGGAATATTGATAAAGTAAAAGGAGGTGGCTAGGATGTAATGCTTTCATTAAGTGATTGCTATGAATACACCACTTAGGGTCCAACCAAGGGTAAATCTTTGGATGTTGAAGAAGAGGATATTGTAACGCCCCAACTTTCTAAAACATGCACATCATTGAGCAAAATCATAACTCTCATATCATTGGGGATGTCACCAACATGATAATCATTGCAAAAAAAATATAAGTAATGAACCAACACATAATACAATTTCAGCTCCTCACATCTTATAATCACAACATGGAACTCACTCTTTGAATTCTTACATGATTCTCATAACATGAATGGAAATTTGGATGGATCGTTATATTATAATTGGCACCCCACCAAGTTTTCTCTCCTATATTTGTTCTTGGGATGTATGCTCCTTGTCTAAGCTCCTTTACCCTTCCTTCATACGGACATCGCGTCCTCAGCCATGCAAAGCAAAATGGAAAACATGTTAGAGTAAGTGGAATTGAGTAACATTATATGAATAAGAAATAACTATACTTATGAGAAAACATAGCTTTAAACATAATAAATATTGGGTTGTTGACATGCCATTTATTTCATCTTTAGTTATCATAAACATTGAAATTACTATCTTGGATTGAATATGTTGTCCTTCATCTTTAAATATGCTTCCAAGAACTCACTGCTCACATAGAGCTTATGCACCCAAGTGTTCATTGCGTGCACACAACTTATGTTGAAATGGCATCTTATTCTTGGAAGGAACAATCATAATCCATCCACCATATACTTATCATCGTTCATGAGAATAATAACTTAAATCATTAATTTTTTAATTTAGATAACATGGGCACGTATGACGATAGAAATTTGTGAGGAAGATGTATTGAAAACCATAATCAAATTCATAATAAATTCTCTTGCAATTATTCATTAAAACATGTATTTGATATCGTTGTAATTAAATTTCATATTTATAAATGAATATAAAGCCCTTTCCCATACTTGTTGCTCAGAGTGCATGATATACTTACCAATGAGAAAAGAGGTCTTCCAAGATCTCCTATGGTTGAAGAAAACCTAAGCATGATCTAAGGATGGTTGAACCCTACCATGTTTAAAGCATTTCACATTCATTAATAATTAGTCCTTAAATTTATTTCTAGGGTTTTGTGGTTCTTCAATGAAACAAGAAAAATGAGAGTGAATTCAGCTTCAAAATCATCATATTAATGTTCCTTATGTGAAGACCTTTCCAACAAGTATTTTTGCATAAATTTCTGATCATTGGATAATTTACTACATTTTTTAAAGATTCTAACAAATAATAGAGCGAGGAAAATCCATGTTGGCAATAAATCTGAAACCTAACAGTGAGGCTCAACTAGACCAATCAAAATTTGAGAAAACTCATTTTATAATTTAGGCGCGCCTCTATCTGGACGTGGGACCATCACCCAATTGTCTGAAATAGAGCTGGTCACATGGCCTGGTTCGTGCTTGAAGCTAGCACAACATGTCAATAAAATGAAATGGTCAAAGGACACAACTGCCCTTTTGTATGTGATACTAATAAAAGCATTATGAGGGGCCTAACTGGGAAACCATCCTTAAGATCATTGATCTCCTAGAATAACACAAAACACAAGTAAGCAAGCAAGTTCGATCTCCAGGTTCCCGGTCGCAGCCCAAAGGTCTCCCCGACTTCAGGTATGTGGCATGAGTTCCTCAAACTATGTCGATTCCTAAAAGATAAAAAACAAGGTTGTTGTGGCCTTCTACCCCAGAACCTGCTTTCTCCATGGAAGCGAGGAGGTGAGGGTATGAATATGGTATAACACTAGATCACACCCACAAAAAGGGCGCCATATGCATTTTCACTCAAAACCAAAGTCGGGAGTAACAGACGGATGCAACATGCATGGACGAGAAATGAACTATACAATAAAACATCGTTGATTTCACATAATACCGAGAGTTAGAGACCAAAATTCGTTGATTTCAAAGATATATGGAAAATCAATTGTTGTTGGGCAAGCTAACATTTTTTCTTCAATTGCAAAACTGAATGAAAAAACTATTAGAAGTGTTTATATAGAAAACCTTAGTCATAAAACCATAGGAAAAAATAACAAAAAGGTTCCTGAAATTATGAAAATTTAACATAAAGAGCTGGAGAAAACTAGTAAAATGAGAATTTGACCATCAAGCTGAAGTAATTCACCTAAAAATGTCATGGCTCATGACTTTGACACAAGTCTTGCTCAGAAGGTCATTTGTACTCGAAAAATACTAGTCTTGCCTCAAAATCTAACACCGGAGTAGAAAATTGAAAATCTTCATTAATTCTTCAAGTGCTCCAGTTTTTGCATATAATGTGATTTCATTTGCCTCACATCATTCCCCCAGGGTAGAGAATATTTGCCCTCAAATCAGAAATTGCATCATCACCCAAAGAGGAATCGCCCACAAAAGGAAAAAGATGTTTCACATTAAAAACATATGAGGTATGAATATGGATCGACAACAAAAGATAATATGTGATAGGATTGATCTTCTCCACAATCTCTATCTGTGGTCAATCTTTTTGGCAGAAAGTTTAGTATACTCATGATCAAGAAAACGATCCTTAGTAAGAATAGCCCAAACAAAATCACCAACCTCAAACTCCGGTGCACGATGTTTTCGATTTGCATGTGCCTTTTATTTTGCAGTGCTTGTAGTGAGCTGGGAGTGGGCTTTTTGCTGAACCTAATGCAACTAGGACACAAAGTCCTCGACTACGACATGCAGACGAACTTTGCTAGGAAACACTATCAAGTCAAGAGGACCCTTCAGAGATAAACCCCATACACTACATGAAAAGTCTAAAACCAGTGCTACGGTTTACTTCATGATTATGAGCAAACTCAGCTTGAGACAACTTCAAATCCCATGACTTCAAATTATTACCTACCAATCTACACAAATGATTACCAAAAGAATGGTTAACAACCTCAGTTTGACCGTCCATTTGAGGATGATAGTCACTGCTGAAGTTCAACTAATTGTTAGCCAAGCACCATAAACTCCTCAAAAAATGACTCAAAAAGTGAGTATCACAATAAAAACTAACATATGTAGGAATTCAATGAAGACGATACACATTGAGAAAATAGACTTGGGCAACATGAACATCATCAATATTGCACTTACACGGGATGGCATGGGCCACCTTGGAGAAGTGATTCACCACAACATAAATAGAGTCATTCCCATGCTGAGTACGGGGAAGACCAAGGACAAAATTCATGTTAACATCAGACCATGTATGTGTAGGAATAGGAAGATGCATATATAAGCCTACATTAGTTGAAGCACCCTTTGCAAATTGGCAAACAAAACAATGAGTCATGAATCTTCCAACCTCCTTGTGCATAGAATGCCAATAATACGAACTAGAAAGCAATTGGAAAGCAACATCACGCCCAACATGACCCTCATTATGCAACTCCTAAATAATCTTCAAACGTACGCTGCACTCAGGAATGCACAGCTAAACCCCATGAAAAAGAAAGCCATCCTCCAAGATAACATATGTGGGTTCACCTTGATTTTTAAAAGCACACTAGAAAAGAAATGGTTATTGACATACAACTCCATAAAAGAATCAAAGCATGGAACATGAACACACATCTCAGTAAGAAGGCCATGGAAGCTAATAAACACGTCAACCACACAGTTAGAAACACCATCCTTATGTTTAATCACAAAAGTGAATTGTTGTAAATAAGCATGCCAGAAAGCATGTTGACGAGAGATCTTATCTTGGGTGCCAAGATGATTAAGGGAATCATGATCAGTGTAAAGAACAAACTCTCACTGAAAGAGCTAGTGACGTCGATGCTTCATTGCCTAGACAACCACATAAAACTCCACATCAAATGTGCTAAAATGAATCTTTTTCCCAACTCATGGTTTTTTACATACCACTACGAGCACAAACTTCTTTCGTTGTTGCCACTATGCTTGCACACGACTATGGAAATAGATATTACCAAAGGAACACGATGATGATTTAGAGCCTCCTTGAATTCCAAAATCTCTTCAACCTGTGCTAGACAATCTAGAAACTCATCGGCATGAAGTCCACCCTTGAATTTTGGATATCCAACTTGAAATCGTTCTCCCAACAACGATCGGAAATGTCAGGTGAAGGATTTTGGTCATTCCCGAATGGATGTTTGTCATTAATGGAAACATCGTCTTCATGATGCATTTAGAAGAAATCATCCAAACATTTTGTTAGCAATTCGACTTCACACCATAGATTAACATCATCCATGTGATCGTAGTTAGCTCTCCTCAATCTCTGCAATGGCATAACTCAGGATCAATTGGAATTGGATACCACTTTGATGCAGTGTGTGGACGAGAAAGGAACTATAGATCAAAACCTCATTGATTTTTTAGAATACTGGGAGTTTGAGAGAAAGATTGGTTGATTTCAAAGAAATAGAAAAAAAATATAGATCTAGGGGCAAGTCTCCACTTTTTCTTCAATTGCAAAATTGAATGACAAAACATCTTATAAGTGTTTAAATAGTAAACTCTGGTAAAAAAAACCTTGGGAAAAATAACAAAAAGATCACTGAATCTATGAAATTATAACAGAAAGTGTTGGACCAAACTAATAAAACATGAATTTGACCCTCAAGTTGAAGGAATTCTCCTAAAAACATCATGGCTCATGACTTCACCATGAGTCTTGATCAGAAGGCCCTTTCTACCAAAAAACCACTAGTCTTGCATCCAAATCTAACATTGGAGAAGAAAACTCAAACTCACAATAAATTCTTCAATTTCTTTAGTTTATGCATATAATGTAACTCCATTTTCCGTGCATCACATAGCCACAAACAAAAACCATCAAGAATATTGGGATTGATTCATTTTTCTGAACAAAGGAAAAAGGGGATAAATTTGGATACCTACAACATGGTGCAAACTAAGAGTCCTTGAGGCTTTGATGAGGACATGGAACTGAGTCGTGGCTTTGTATGATGTGGTGATGGTCAGAGATGCAACGTTGATAAACTCACATATCACAACCAGGTGATCATTGGGGGGAGATCTACTATAGTGGTTGCAGGACAAACTAGGTAAATGGGAGCCTTCTTGGGGATGCCTACATTGTTTTGGGTGTGTCTTATAAAGGATAAGGGATCATGGATGTGTCCAAGGTCAGAGGTGTTTGAGTTTCATTAGGACAGGGAGACTGAGGAACCTTAATGTCAACCATGATTTCTATGGCTTAGAATCCCGTCGTGCTTGGAATGAAACTATTCATGGAGTTGCGACGAAGGTGTTAAGATCATCCACTTGTTTTTTGACTCTATCCAAACACATTATATGAGGTGGGAGATGCCACACTTCACTAGAGTCCTCAGAATATTAGACTTGGACGAAGGGGATGAGTCCCCATTAGCGAATGCCTATGGATCCAAGTATCACATTGATAAACAGAAACATGTGACACTCATTGAAGTCACATACAATTATAGGTAATTGGATAATAAAATCAAAACCTAGATAATCTAGGACTCAAAACCATATCACTTACCTTCCTAATTAAATTGAGGGTCATATCATAATCCATTATAGTTAAAATATTGTAGGTTTGACGATCGGACCATGGGGGTATCAAAAAAATAAGTTAGTTTCAAAGTTTGAGATTCCCATCTCTCAATTATCTCCTTCATAGATTAAGCATGTAATTAAGCATTCATGACTACCTAAAGAGGCTTAATGGATCAAAATTTGATGTTAGTCAATTATTATTGTATTGAACTTATATATAGATTATCATGCCATATTATGTGCATTTATCATATAAATCTCAATTTAAACCCCCAAAGTGTCACTTTAACCAACTAGGACAATAGTTTTCTATATTTTCTTACAATTATCCAATGTTGAATTGGTACTAACACTAAGTGTACTTGATTTCATTAAATCTTTAATAGAGCCACAAATTATCCAACTTATACTACTAAAGTCAACTAAAGTTCTCTTAGGGTAAAAATCATATTCAAAAATTTTAAACTAGGGTTTCTAGAAAAAATTAGATCATAACTCAAAATCTGGGTTGTTACATTATGCATGACAACCTTGCTATATAAGGCTACATATATGAATGGGTTATGTATCAGAGATGACATTAGATTATCATTAGTGTTAATGCATGATAAACTATGGAGGGATGGAGGTGGTCAGGTGGATATGTTAATATGGATATGGTTACACCATTGATCATTTACTTTATAAAATAAATTTTAATGTCTAATTTTTATAAGCAGTTGATATTTATTAAATAATTTTACATTTTAACTTGAGATAATAAATTGTCAATAAATGTATAGTTATCTCAACATACATAGAAACTGAAGTAATTAAATTAGTGTGGGAGTTGGTCTACAGTCCTTTGGTTTTCGTGTTGGGTGGTTAGAACGATGTTGAAATTACTAAAAGTGTAAGGTACTAGGTACTAGTCAATATTTTCTGAGTGTCTTGTTTTTTAATGCAAAAAGGATAAGACATGGGGATTCTCTTTCAATTATCAAATTCATTCTAGCTCAAAAAATGCCTAAGAAATATTTGAAGTGATAAATTAAGTTGGGGACCATGGTGAGATTCCAAACATGAGGGAATGGGATGTTTCTTCCATACCTCATGATTTATAGTGGTTGAATTTATTCACTCTAAGGAATGGAGTTTATTAGTAGTTCTTTCAAAGTACAAAGTTCATAGGATAGATTTTATTGTAGGCTCGAGTTCTCAGTACATATGAACCACTAACCATCGCCCTAGAAAACCCTTTTGTGATCACATCTAGGGTTTAACATTATCATTCAATATTCTAATCCTAGATTTCATGACCTCCTCGTCTAGGATTCTAGTATATATACATGTAGGGTAATGAATCCACAAGGCACATAAGAAACTAATGAAAACAATTATATAGTCATAGAATTTGGAATGAATAACATAATGTAAAATGTGCAGGAGATGGGGATAATCCCCATGCCCCAATGAGGGAAAGCACTTGCTCATAAAAAAAAAGTGTAAGCACATGAATGAAGAGAGAGAGAAAGCCATGATAATTTAGATGTAGATGGGTGTAGTCGTTGTAACGACCCCGCCTTCCGGTAACCCCCAATTGAGGGAGACCGAGAGGTCAGAGCCGTTATCCCAATTTCCGGATCAAAGGTTCGTTAAATAAATTATTAAACTCTACCGAACTATACTGAAAAGATGTAATAAAATAAACTTTTTACATACCTTTTTAAAACTGGGATTTCTAAACTTCTATCCATACAGATACTAATCTAACTAATCCTCCTTTGCACTTTAATTCTCATTTAATTCCACATATGCCACTTAACTGTTTGTTTTTTTCATTTGAACCTAAAACGTCGATAAACAAAATGTCGATCAACATAAAGTTGGTATGTGGGGGAGACAATAATTGTCCAACTATGATAACCACATATTGTAGCCAATTATTATTTTAAACAAACAACTTTACGTTTTCCGCATAATTACTGAATCCTTACATACCTTAGCCTCTGCGTTGTCCCTACAGTGGACCTGGATGCTACCTTCCTAATAGTAGATCCCCATTAAACCCCTCATGATCCCACCTAATAGGTGAATCAATTTCTAGGGTTGAGTCGCATGGCACTACCCGTAGGTATTCCACTCCTTAACTCATGGTGTGCTAAAGAGTCTCATGACACTATACGTGGGTAGCCCAATTTCTAACTCATAATAGCCTAGACCTTGCTCTAGGTTACCCTTTTTAGCCTTTGCAAAGCCACAGAGGAGGACCAAGATCTGAGCTAGTCATGTATGAACATTTATGGTGATAATCATAGTCACTCTATAGTTGCATGAAATAAAAGGCATCCAACAATTATTTTCAGGCAACCGATAAAAATGTTTGGGAATCGCCGTGAAACTAAAACGATTATTCATAAGCGTAACCACATACCTGTCAGGATGATTTGAAACAGAAATATTCCATGCAAGTAAGAAATCCAAGCAAGCAAGCACATACAACAAGATCCTGAAATAATCATGCAATTTCCTATTATTGATCATGCCATCAAAATCTATTAAATCGAAATCACTTCCTAGGTTTTCTAGTCCACTTTTAGGGTTTCTACCTCTTTTTAGGGTTTACTTTGCAATTAGGGTTTTACTTCCCCTTACTCTTTTAAACCCTAATTTTCTCATCTAACCTTCACAAAAGTTATTAAGGTTACCTTTTAACAACACAACCTTAATTTCAGAAACAACACAATTAATCATCACTTAAGTCCATTAAGCCTCTTTTACATTAAAGCTACCATTTTTATCCGTTTAATCTATGACAAAGTCATTATGCTCATTTAGCATCAATTCATAATTCATTATGGTCTAATTCACATATGAACGTCATTTATCATTAATTCTACCTTTATCCATTAGAAAAACCCTATGTATCATATTAAGGATATTTATCCACAATTTGGAACTTTTATACTCCAAATAGCTTAGAATCGTCATATCTTAGCTTTATTCATGATTTTGAATAATTAAAGCCATTAAGAGTCACATTTACCAATATTAGGGTTCCAAGGCCCATTAAAGTATATTCATGCACATGAAATTCTAAATTAAACTAATTACATGCAACGTTCATCCATTTTGATCTAATTTGCCCTTTTTATTAACAACAGGTTAATGTCAACTTTAAACATTCACATAGTCCTTCCCAAATCCTTAATCAACAAGGATTAGGGTTTTTCCTTAATTAAACCATTAAAGATAGCATCTTTACATACTTTTTGAATTTCAAGAAAAATTAGGCTCCATTACATTTTTATTGGATTCCGTGAGTTCTCTTGATAAATTTTCATGTATTAGTTGCTATCATCGGAATTACAAATAATTAATTAGGAAATTGTGAAGAAAATACCTTTTGGGCCAATCACTGGCCGCCACGTTAGCCAATTGACCCCTTTTTGTTAGCAACTTCAGTCAACGCGTGAAAAGACCTCTGTGTCCCTGGGCTAAAGCGGTAGCCGGTCCATGCACTTAGGGGTATTTTGTTAAATGTGTGGTTTGCCTTCTTCAACCTCACGATCCCCTTTGCTCGCGATCCAGACCTGCTCGACGGTCAACAACGGAGTTGACTTCCGTCCTCCGGTGGTCATGGCACCCAAGCGAAGGCTCCCTGCGCTCCACCTTCCTTCCACGGACTCGCAACAGATCCTCCGACCTCCATTGTTGCTCGAGGTTGTCCTCCCCGCTAGCTGGCGTCTGCTCAGAAACAGGGCATCTCGCCCATGACTGATGGCCCAACTAGGGTACCACGAAGGAGACACTTGGGCTCCCCTCATATGCGTTGATCTCTGAGAAGGGTTCTTACCCCTATATATATAGCGTAGGGACAACATGATCGTTCTTATTGTTGAGGGAGTTTGACCCCGGCCTGGACATTGGGCAAAACCCAATCCTTCTTGGAATCGGCAGAACCAAGAGGTCAATTAGTTCAGATTGGACTCCTGAAACCAATGGAGCACTTTCTCGACTTGCACATTAATTGTGTGCAGAGTAAAACAATTGGGCAGATTCCCCATATTGTTCCCCCTTCCTGATCTGAGTCGAGGTGCAGCCACCGTTGGATCCTAGATCCAATGGCTATCAGCCATGCACCAAGACCATTTTCTCTGATATATTGGAAAAATTGTTTACATTGAATAACTTCCTCCACACTTTGTAAAAATCATATCTCCTAAACCGTTTAACCAATTGATCCCAAATTTTGAGGGAAAGTTAAAAATGACTTCATCTACCTCGATACCAAATTTGGGCTCATTATATAAAAGAAAACGTGATTTTTCTTTAGGTGCAAGATATTATTCAATTATATATATTTCTCACCTAATTTCTCTTTCCTTTGACATTAAATTATTATTCTGAGTTCCTTGAACCTCAAGGAACCTTAATGGCTCAAAATCCCATCTTGGTAATATCCCTTAGCCTTTTACTTATCTTTTATCCATTATTTCTCATTATCTTATTTATTTCTTATCGAAATATCTCTTTTTGAAGATTTCTCTTTATCTCTCTTTTTATTTTCCTTATTGGAATTCCTTTTAACATTAGAAACCTTATGGATACGAAAATCCACCAAAGATAACTCAATTATACCTCTTTCCACTTATTTTCCACATTTTATCATTGTTTTCAATTTCTTTCTTAATAAAGAAATATTTAATTGCTCTTTTCTTTTCTAGTTGCATTATCTTTGCAACTTTGGACTCCTTAGGACCCAAGGAACCCAAGAGGCACGAAATCCACCTTTTGATTAGATACTTTTTCCTTCTAGAGGTTTCTACACCTTTCTTTTCTCCATTTCTTATTAATAATGGAGTTTTCTTTGTCTTTTCCATATTATTGGGCCCAATAGCCAATAAAGCCCACAAAACAACCAACAAGGCTATTGTAAATGAAATCCATTTATTCAAAACAAATTATACCATTATTTGTGCCAATATCTTTAATATGAGAAATTACATTTCTCACCAAATGAACCCAAAAGTTGGGGTTGCAACAGTCGTGGTCTTCAAAGAGAACATTGACACCATTAGAAGCACAACAATCTGATGAGACTCTGGGAGGAGGGCATCGTTCTTCGCCTTAGAAAAGTTGTGTTCCAGGGCTTGGAAGTGATGCCCTTATCAATTAGGTCAAAATCATGTTTATAAGAGTGACGAAGGTCCCATAAAATCACTCAATTATTGGCACGACGATGTTGTATTTGCGTCTCTCAGGGTTGCACTAGTAGGAGACTGTCCACTTGCTTTTAGCCTGCTTGAACCCTAGTCTACCAAGTAGGGTGATGGGTCGGGCGGCTGGGCTGCATTTTGATGCCTCAAGTCTACATGAGAAATATTCAGGCGACTGACTCATGGAGTGAGTCGGGTGACTGATTTGCTGATAAGAATCTTTGAAGAAACCCAGGTCGGTTGATTGATTAACTAGCAGAGCAACCAGTCTTTGCTTGGAGGAGCAATCATGCTAGCCAGTCAAACAACTTACAAGTAATTTGGGAGACTGGTAGGAGGTTAAGGTTTTGGATCTTGGGGATTTTGTGTGAGTTTGGAGACTGGTTTTTGTGTGATGTTGTGTTCTTTCAACCCTAGCCCAATTGGCCGGTTGTTGAGTCCAATTTCCCCATTAGGCATCCAATACAGTAATGTTTTGGTCATGGATCACTTCCCAATAGCCAAATATGGGGAAATGGATCCGGGGCACTGTGAGGATGACCTTAGATTATTCTTGGTATTCGTTCCTACAATAAGAGCAAAATCTCATATGAAAAACCTAAAACATGAATTAAAGCAAATTCATATGATCTATGTGAAAATAGATAAATAAGCACGTAAATGAGAACACATCTACTCTAAAAGGTACAACTACAATGAGATTAATGTGCATTTATCAAATAACCCTGAACTTAAATGTTGCTTTTCCTTGAATAATGAAAAACCAGAATTGATTGGCAAATAATACTACCAACATATCATCCTCGCTTTCAACATCATTATCACCCATACCACTAGACATAACCAACCAACCTGATTTCGTAAAATCACAAAAAGAAATTTCCACTCTCTTTTTCTCAGTTTCACAAAACAACACTTGCATCTATGTCAAAAGTTCAAAATGAAATCAAAGCATGAAGTTCTTAATATTCAGATGATCATGTCCAATTCATGAGATTTGCACAAGAAAAGCACTAGCTAAAAATGGTATTTTGGGGTATATATGAAGTGACCCTGGGTGAAAATTGGAGTAAATGGGGGTATGGAAGAAGCACGCCAAATTTCTT
Source organism: Alisma plantago-aquatica (assembly GCA_963693085.1). Lineage (NCBI taxonomy): Eukaryota > Viridiplantae > Streptophyta > Magnoliopsida > Alismatales > Alismataceae > Alisma > Alisma plantago-aquatica. The sequence continues at coordinate 595,749,496 of OY856409.1, forward strand.
TTCTATTCGACTCAAAATTGCATATTATTGGTGGAAATACATATATTGCACATTTTTTCTTGATGAGCACTTTGGCATCTTTTATTATTTGATGGTACGTCCCAAGTAGATGCGAGGAGTATGGAATAAGTAGAGAGTGAGAGGGATTTGGCCACCCCAAATATAGGATTTGACACGATGTTTGACTTTTTCTTTATTTTTGGTGAATGGAGGGGTAAGAGATGATGCGAAAATGTAGAACCAAGGGATAAACTTATGCATCTAGTTTTTCAAAATTCAGTACATTGGAACAATCACCATGTCAATTCAATGAGACCTTAAAACATTAGATATAAAATACATTTCCATATATAGTCATGAAGTCGGTAAAACACACATTGCATTTTATTCTAATTGATTCCATATAGCTTACCATCATTTTTAGGGAACGATAAAATTGAATTCCTTGGTGACAAAATGGGTTCTAGCAATGTCAATATTCCAAAACTATGGTTACATGAGACATTTGCTTTATTAAAGTGGAATACGAGATGAAAGGAATGTGAATGCATGCAATGCAAACATGAAGGTAAATCTAAGACAATTAGATAGTGTTTGCGTACTGGAAATTCTAATTATTAAAAGTTTTAAATATGTAGAAAATGACATCAATAAGAATAAAGATAACAAGGGTTTGATAGGTATTGTACCACCCACCCTCCATCCTAAATTTAGGAATTTGCTAGTCTCCCAACAAACTCTAAATTCAAAATGGAGGGGAGAAAATCGATTAGAAGGGCCACCATCCACCATTTTGACATGAGGAAGATGGCTCTTGTGGTTGTTCCATAGGGGGTTGTTGTGATTAGATATGTGAATGAAATGAACCCCCCTCAAACAATCATGCCAATCCTAATCCCATGATATTTGTGAAAGCTGTGGTGGTGGCGGCATATTGTCACCCCCAAAATTCAAAAGTGGGAAGGGAACAAGTTTGAGCTGCCCTACAATCATAGTAGCCCAACCATGTGTATCCATAGTCACCTTGGCTGATGAATCATTGCTCATGAGTTTGTGACATCATATACATAAGGTTGAGATGATGGCCTTGGCACTATTGTTCTCGCTCCATGTAGGTCTGTGAAGTCTTTATGTGCCCCAATTTTTGTTGAAGCCCGGTGAAGTCGAATGGACCATCAGGTAGTGAACCGTCTAGAACTCACCGCTTTGTCCAACACTGAGTAGGTGGACGGTATGGGCCAGTCTCCTTCTCATTTTCCTCCATGGAGGCACTGTAACCACCTAGAGATGGCTTGGGCATCCCACCTCTTATGGGACTGTGCTCCTAAAGGTACCTTTGGATATGCGCAGATAGCTTAGTGAGATTGTAGGAATAGCTTGCCACTACAAAATAGGTGTGAGTAGGAAGGACGAGATGGGTGGGGCTATCTTTGAATATTAGGAAGTAGATATCTTTCTCTAGGGAATCTTAAATTATCGATTAAGCCTATAGATTCTTCATGTCAATGCTCGACTTTTGGGTCACTACCTGGTATGGGATGTGTGCCCAAGTGAGCAACAATGGCAGTGACCAACCCGCCCTGTGTAAACTGTAAGCTGATGTTGCACGTGACCATTAAGTGCATATGTTCTATTAGCGAGATGTCCTGTTTGAATGACTCATCATTCAACATGCTCCAAAGGTAGTTTAGATATTAGTAAGTAACAACTACTAGGTACTACCTAGGAAAAAAAATCTTGAATGAGAGAATGCAATGCGGATATCGCTTAAGGGGTTTTGCATGTAGGAGTCTTTCACTCGATTGGGGAAGTAAGGAAGTAGAATAGCGGGCTCTGCCTAGATTTCTCTAGCACTGAACCTCTCACTATTTTGTGATTGTCAATATTGCACTTTTCGAGCCAATCTTTGTTGACATTTTGGAAAGTAATAGTGAGGTCAACGTCCTACAATTTTTAATCCTCTCCAAACAACCTAAAGGAGCATATGTACTTGTAGTTGGTGGTGTAGTGCTTGGTTAAGGTGACGAGCAACTCAATGATGAGCTCTGTGTAGATGGGGCAAACAATCAAGGAAATAAAGGAGACCATCACACCCTACCCAAAAAAGGGCAAATGAAGATATATGAGGAAAACTTTCACCTTTTTATAGTCAAATGTTTTATAATAAAAGATGGGTGTTCGGAGTTGCCACCATGTTTTTTATGGAAAAAAAAGGAAAAATAAGGTAAATCGTTGAAGCCACATTGAAGTCTGAGTTGTCATCTAAGTTGTATTGAAGAATGGAAATAAAGAACAAATCCAAAGATCAAATTTGGCGGTCTTATTACAAGTGAGGAAGGATTAGAACCCCCATCCCTCTTGATAAACTGATATCAAGACACTTTCTATTGCAAAGAAGAGAGCAACTTAGGATGACTTAAGCAAATTGGATAGAAACATAAAAAATGATTTTTCTTGGTGGCGGTCTTTTATAGACGAAGATGAATGCAGCCTTCCCATCATTTCCATGGAAGTTTTGATTTTTAGGTGGATTGGGTCCTAATCACCTCATGACCTCCCACGACAGAAATCTATTATAGGTTACTAGGACCGATGGTTAGGATTTATAGGTGACTAGAACATGCAAGCTAATGGAAAAGATCTAATTTTTTAGAAGACATAAACAATAGGAATAGTTATTACATCAGAAGAGAAGCTATTATGATTGAACAGATCGGATGCAAAAGTTTAACAGATCAAATACAACAATTATAGATCAAATATAGTAGTTATAGTATATATAACAATGATAGTAGATTAGATGCAAAAACTAAAGTAGCTTACCATTCTATAGATGCTTACTGGGCATGAGCTGTCAAAGGATGGATCCTTGGATCATGACTAACGTGAAAAATAAAAGGGGTGGCAATTCAATCCTATGGATTCAGTAGGTTCGAAATGGGCCCACAATATGATAGATATGGGGGGTATTTATAGGTGGATATTAGAGTTTATGGTTCTAGACAAAACCTTCTAAAAGAGGCGGTGGATCGATGTGACGCGTTGTGCCACGCAGGAGGGGCATGCAGATCTAAGAAATCTTCCACGTGGCATGCGGAAGATGGATCAAATCCATCGGGTGTCCTGATTAGTTCAAAACTGGTTTCTCAATTTTCTAGTGATTTTAGGAATGTTTTGCAGAAAAGTAGAGAAATTTGTAGAGAAAGATAATTCAGGATTATATCTTGGATTTATCTGGAAAAGCAATTGAATATAGTTTAGAAAAAAGAATATTTTTGTCTCGGATAAATTCGTGGAATAAAGTTTTGATCGAAATTGCAAAATTTAGCTCAATTTTGCAATCTTACTCGACACGTTTGATCAAAAATCCACACATACAAATGCAGTGAATTGGAAGTAATTTCCCAAAAAATATGATCGCATGTGTGAAATTTCACAAAATAGGATGAAATTTCGCACCAAAAAACCCATTTTGGGAAGTAATTTTGCAAAATGACATAGAAACACAACTTAAATTTTGAGAAAATTGTTCCCAAGGTTGTTGATACTACGTCTTGGGTATTTTGGCAATTTTTTTATTCTCTTTCTTTTGTAGGATATTTATCTTAATTGTAAGGTATGTTTCCCCTATCCCTAGACCATTTATACATTATCTTCTTCATTATCTATATGTTGTATAAAGATCTATAGAAATACTTTGAAAATAACAAAGTTCTTTCTTGGATCTATGTATAAATGCCTCATGTAACCTAGTTACATAGCTAACACCAGACTTATATAAGTTGTAGTTAGTAAGTTTGTAACTTGTAATTGTAAGTTGTAAACTCTAATATGTAACTTGATGTGTTTAACAGTATAACTGTCTAGAAAAATTGACATTTCGGTTCATTTGTGCACTCACTCACCAAGACATGGATCCTACCTTGACCTCTAAACATATAAATTTATTATATAGTCTAGTGTGTATATGTCTAATCATTGTGTTTGCAAAGTTATGTAACTTAATTCCTTCATTTTTCCATTAAAATTATGTCAAAACTGTTCAACTTCCTTCACTCACAAATGTGTGAGACCCCCCATGTATATGAAATATTATTGCATATTTGAGTAGATCTTGGTGTTTAGACCATCCTTGTAAATTTCATGTTTTAATTTCCATTTTGGTTTGTTGAAATTGTTAGTGTGATAAAAATCAAAATTTGGTCAAACAAAATCAAAATTTGGTCCCTCAGGTATGACATCAAAATCAGACATTTAATTCTATAGATAATTTAACTGGGCTATTTATAGAAAATAGCTAATATAAAGCAGAACTGAAGAGAAAATTGCACTTTTAATCTGAATAGGGATTTCTTTACAGAAGGCCCCAAATTAGACCGTAGTTGGTGTAAATGGGTGAGTTAAATGTGTAAAAACATGATCAAATGTGAAGAAAATGATAACTATGGAATATGGGTGGAATGTGGATAGGACTGCTGCATTAGCTGACGAATTTTCATTAATCACAAATTTCTTCCGAGTGAGAAAAAATGAGGTATCAACAGTTTGCCCCTCTCAAGGATAAGAGTGAGAACTGTAGTCTAGAGCCAAGTCTAACCCCCATTTTTTGTCAAAAAATGCAAAAAAGATTGGATTTGTCAAGGATGTTTCGAAAACCTTGTGTAACATGGAAGGGGAAGGTGATCTCTTTTCCTTCTAAATATGAGTTAATGAAATAGTCATTCATGACCAAAATAGGACTGAGAAAGAATTATTTCTCCATAGTAAGGATAACCCTCAAATGAGGCACTTACATATGTATGACCAATCGTTCATTTCCCTGAAGTTCTGATGATCCAAAAGAGGTTTTTTGGTCACTTAAATTAACATGTTTGATCCTCTCACTAACTCATGTCTTAGTAAGAAAAAGGTGGATGTGAAAAAAAATGAGATTTTTGGTTTTCCAAAAGAAATTAAGATCAAGAGTCCATGATCAGTGAAAATTAGTGGCAAATGCTCTCTCCGTAAGAAGACCTTTGAGAAAATAGTAACCACACTTCTTCCTATGCATCTTAGCAACTATTTTGTTTTTTGAGCGGGACAATTTAGAGTCAGGACTACAACTCTTAAGAGACATAATATGGAGAGTTAATTTAGGACTAGAACTCTTAAGAGACACAATATGGAGAGTTTACCTATCCAAGATAGGGATCATATCGTCAATATTGACGATTAAGGCTTCAAATTCGAAGTGGCCTTTTGTCCAATGACTGTGTTGGTCGGCTGTCCATCTTTCATTGATCTTAGATTGAATTCTTATGCTAGTATCTATTGAAAGGTGGTCTTCAGACATGTCCCCCTATTGGTTCACCCTTGGTACTCTAGAATTTCAATGAGCAATTATCCTCGATTCTCTAGTTCTCTTCCTTGGAAATTGAAGATTTGAACCACAACTTAGGGTCATAAAGTAGTACTAACAATTCAATTAATTTTCAAGTCATCCAAGACTGTCAGAGAATGTGCGTGTGAAAGCAAGGGTGATGTTCTAGTTGTGACCCTGGTTTAGTTTCAAGGTCATGAGTCAGGACCTTGTACATGTGTTAAAATGAAGCTCTGAGTTGGCTTTGTTTTAGGTCATTATATAGGACCCAAAAATATTGGAAAATAACACATATTCTTAGTCCCATTTTAGGTCATAGTCCAGGAGCCTAAAATATTGGAAATTTAGTGGTGACATCGGTTCATTTTAAGGTCAGAATCAGGGACCCTAAAAGATTTGAAATTGATGAATTGAGTTGGTCCAATTTTAGGTCATGGTTGGGGACCCTTATAAGATTACAAATTGATGAATGGGGCTTGATCTTTGGAAGATCTCTAGAAGATTTGGCAGATTGCCTCAAACCACATGCCAATTCAGGGTGGCGAATTACAACAATCCACTAACTTGTAGGACGCAAAGTCCCACTTTCTCGAGATGTGTGTTTGTTTTGACCATTGATTTAGACTTATATGGAGGATCACATAATTTTTCTGTGGTAAAAGCACAACAATCGTTTTCTCTCGATTGTGCATCCGTCTTGTGCAAGCCCTATAAACAAGGCTACAAAGTCTCCTCATTTTGAAAATCTTGAGTTTCATGACCAACAATCACGGGAGAGAGGGAGATACAAGATGTGTCATGTCATTAATCTCTATTTAGTGCGTCATTTCATAATTGATCTCTTTGAGATAAAAGAAGTAGAGATGTCAAGCTTTAGCATGGACAATCATCTTTGTCATCTTGTATATGTCCTTGGGGTGATAGAGTTGATGTCAACGGTGGTCCCTTTTGGGATCCTCTGATGCACTCCTTCCATTTTGGGAATGTCGTTCAGACTCACACCTTTTAAGACGTGGATAAGGTCACCTGGCTTCCTTTGCATTCCCGTTGGCCTGTGGTACCAAAGAAATCATGTTTAGATGTGAGCTAAGGAATCTTCTTGTCATAAAGAAGTCCTAAGCTACTCGATGCCTGAGTGATGATGACAACTTCAATTTAGATGGCCTCCTTGTGGGAGTCATTTTTAAGAGCAAAGCATGACATGGTGTCTACTCTCCACACATGCCTCACCTATGACATATAATATGCTCATCTTGGCAAAGTAGTTCTTTATGAGATCATGAGGCAAGTGACAGATGTTTCTTCTAGAGTCATGGTCACCTTATTAAGAAAAGAAATTTTTTTTCATTTGATACTAGCTGAGTTGTATGGGTGCTTGGATGAGGCAAAATTGACAAGAAAGATGAGGGGACCCTTCAAGGTCTAATAGATGTCTCTAGGAATGCATATTAGTATACCAAATTGAAGGAGTCCTCAAACCCTCATCATAGCTGGTGAAGGAATTTATATCAAAGCATATTAAAGTTGGCGAGTCCCTTCAACTACGTGAAGATCTAGCTCAATGGCTTCTGAGTCTGATGTTTGTGAATGTATGTTAGGGATGGATGGAATGTGATCTTGTTAACTCCACCTACAGAGGCCATGCTTGATTATTAATGGTTGGTCATCTTGCGTGGCCTAGAGGTTTGCGTCGTGTATGCCCTGTGTCAATGCGGAGACAATTCACTCATTGGTAATGTGAGTATCACGTTGAAGCTTTCCCCCTTTTTCTAGAAGTTGCTCGTATTTTCCTATGAAGTTCATTAGAATGTGGAACAAATGTGCTTGAATCAGAAGAGGCAAACTCGTGATTCTTTCCTTATAGGTTAGGATTTCTCTCATGAATAATTGGAGTGCCTTGCATGAGTGCCTTCAGTGATAGTGACTTGTGATTCTTTTGGAAAACCATGATGAAACCTAATTTTTCATATGTTTATTTGCTTATTTGCACGAGAAGCCAATGCTATGTAATTAGTTTACTTTTGAAATATTTTTTTTTGTTCATAACGCGCGACGCCTGCTATGGTATTTAAACAATGTGTCTAGACTTAGGTCCTTGGGGTGCATATCACAATGAGTTCCCTTATGACAATCTAGCCGATCGCGAACAATGCAGAGCTCCTTCCTATTTGCTTTAGAACATCAGAGAAAAATTATAGGTTTTGATATGTCATAGCCACCTCCCTCCCATCCACCTTTTTGCATGAAGTTGGAAGGTTGAAACCCCAATCATTTTAAGCTCTCTCCCATATCAATTTGATGATAGATATTTCCTCCGTCTAATCAATTGTGGCCCATTCTAACGTCAGGAGGGCCCTTATTCTAGGGGAGAAGATGGATACAAAGTTCTACTATACTTGTCCCGCTAAGTGATAATGTTGTAACATGTAGTGGATGTATCAAAAATAGTTTCCTACCCAATCAGGACAAGGTCCCATGTGTTAAAGACACCCTAATAGGCTTTACTTTTGACATGCTTTAGTGTAGCGATCAGCCGTGGATCTTTTTCATTGAAAGCTTTAGATTTGACCTTGATTCTAAGGACCTTAGTGTGAGAGCTTGAGATTCTATAGGGAATGAATGGACTTTTTTTAGCGAGGGTTTCCCACCTCATGACGCATGTGTTAGTTCGTATAGAGATTGGTCCCACCTCCTTTTAAGATATGAGGCAAGGATGGCTACAAGGGGATTCAACCTTCGCCTCCACCACACGATCCTTCCAGTTTTTTGTTAACCCCAACATATGTAAGTGTATGGCATACTCCTAGTTATAGGTGTCAGTATGCTCATTGTGAATATTGGGTTTGGCTTTCCTCTGGGGACTCATAGCCTCTGCCATACTTATATTGGCCAAAGGGCTTCACCTTGCCTTTTTCCACAATCATTAACATGCTTAGGTGTATCTTATTAGGGTGGGGCTATTTAAGGAATTATTTTTAGATTGGTGAACCATTGGGGCATGAGGATTACAATTTGATCCTTACATCCTAGGTCCTAAGTTCTACTTTAACCTTTCGACTTTAGGGTGAACGGGGGGGGACGTCGTCAAGTGTTTAAATAGATTTTAGGTATTTTATAGGGACGGGAGCTTTTGTCTCCCTTACATAGCTACATATAAGATATTTTCTCATTGTTCCAGTCTGATCAACTATAGTAGCATTTGATGAGGTTAGTGTTCATGTGATGTAGATGAATGTCTCCATCCATGTCCTGTAAGCGTAGGCCACCCTAGTCATAAATTTTGTGGATGATATAGAGATCCTCCCATGTAGGTTTGAAGTTGCCCATGGAGTTGTGGTTTTAGATGATGTAGGATACTTCTTATACCCATTTAGTAAAGTAATCAATAGAGACTAAAATGAAGCAATTCCCCTTTGATGCTTTAGGATTGATATTCCCAGTCATGTTGATTCCATAGCTGAGAATGGAAAAGGTATGGCCATGTTATATGGTTGATTTGTGGGTGAATGAATGTAGTCCCTATGAATTTGGCAAGCCTAAAATTTTCATATGTATTGGTTGTAGTCTGTCTCCATGGTGTTCCAATAGTACCCTAACATGCATATTTTCTTTTCTAGCATAATTGATTCTTATGTGTATCACATGATCATGCATTGACCTTCATGAGAGTTTCCGTGTTGATATTGTCAAAGCATCAAAGTAGAGTTTGGTTGTAGGATCTACGATGCAACTACTTTTTCCCTAGGATATATTGAGTGATTGTCCTCTGAGCGTAGATCTTGGTCTAAGTACCTATTTCTCTCTCCGAGAGAGGTTCTCGAGAATGACTTGGTTTGATCGATACATGTTGATGTCATGCAACCAATCATTTCTTTTATCATTGGATGCATTGTTGATGGCCATGGAATATGTAGACAGAGAGAGTGCATGAGTCTCAAAAGTGATGGTCTGGCCTTCTTGGATATTGATACATGAAGTGAGGGTCACTAGAGTGTCTAAGAATGCATTGTGCTCTCTTATAATGAAGTGAAAAGATATGTGCTTGAAATCTTGAGCTAGAGAACACATATGTTCTTGATATGGTACCAAGTTTTGATGTAGTGCCTCCCAATTATTATGAACCTATGATGTTATAAGAAGGGAGTCACCATATACTTATAAGTGGTGTTCCCCTTGCTGTTTGGAGAGCTGGAGTCCTTGGATACAAGCATACTCGACCACATTGTTAGTGGCGTTGAACTCTAGTCGTCTGGCCACTGGTAGCTAAACTCTATGCAGGTTCTGGAGGACTATGTCTATTTGGACTCCTTTTCGATTTAGTGCTCTGTCAAAGAATATTGTCCACCTATATATAGATACAATAGTTTTTGTGTTTGGTGGACTAATCATCCCTATGTCTTTCTCTAAGAACTCATTCATGTATGCTTTTTCCGCAAGCGGTGAGTCCGCTAGTTGATTGACAATGGCTTGTGCTTTGACTGCCTTCATTGGAAGATAAGTAATGTTGAATTCTAACAACATTACCTACCATTTAGCGCATTGTTAGATCATGGTTTGGCGATCACACAAGTAGCAGACTGGATCATGCTTGGCGACTAGCTATAGAAGATAGATCATCATAGTGGCACAACTTCCTCATTGCAAGGATCAAACTAAGTGATATTTTTTAATTGTAATGTAGAGAGCCTTGATGTCACTAAAATTGTTGGATAGATAGTAGATAGCATGATCAATCTTGATATTTCCTTGACTAAGGATTCCCCCCATTGACGTTTTGCAAACTGATACGAGGAGGATGAATGGTGTCCCGGAACGACCAACCTCGATACTAGGGAATTGCCAAGGTAGTATACAAGCTCCTGGAGTGCACCCTCTAATTGTTCGTTCCATTATGTGTCGGAGTTCTTCTTTAATAGCTTGAAGAAGGGTTCACAGATAGGTGTGAGCTTGGAGATGAAGTGGGTACTGTATTAGAGACGATTGAGTAGGCCTCATATATCCTTTTTGATTCTTAGTGAGAGCATTTATCAGATGGTCCGAGCATTCCTAGGGTTGACTTTGATTCCTCTTGGACTGACAATGTATCCAAGTAAGTTAATAATATAATCCCTAAAGTTAATTTAGCAGATTTCAGACATAGAGAGAAATGTAGCAGTCGTTGAAACAACTTCTCAAGGTTGATGATGTGGTATTTAAGACTTTTAAATTTGGCGATCATGTCGTTCATGTAGACCTCCACCTCTTTGTGCATCATGTTGTGGAAGAGGGAGACCACTGCCCTTTCATATGTAGATCCATAATTTTTTAGACCAAATGAAATTACCCAATAGATGAACATCCCCCATTATGTGATGAAGGATGTATTCGATATGGTTGTAACTAGCGATTCCATCTATGAAACTAAGTAGTGCATGACTGGCTATGTTGTTAACAAGTACATCTATGTGTGGAAGCCATAATTTGTCTTTTGGAGACACGTTGTTGAGGTTGAGATAATCCACACATATTCATACCTTTCCTCCCTTCTTTGGTACTAGTAAAATATTGTTGATCCATGTTGAATAGCTAATTGGTTCTAAGAAACCAACATCGTGTTGCTTCTGAACTTCGTCTATGATTTTGAGGACTCCATTCTGGCCGCAAACATTTAGCCTTCTACTTGATAGGATGAACGCCATGGATGATGGGAAGTAGATGAACAATGATTACCTCGTCCAACCCAATCTTATTGGCATAGCTCCAACAAACACATAGACATAATGACATAGAAGATCTATCAGTTGATATTTGATATCTTATGGTTGATCGGTCCTGACTTTGGCTTAGCTTTGTTCAGGGCCACAGATGAGATTCATTGTCTCTTTATCATCTTCTATATGAAAAGGTCGATGCTCCTTTGTCATTTACTCCAAGATACAGACGTCTTCAATCTTGTTGTCTTCCTCGTTGTAGATCTTACTTCAACAAAATAGTTGGCAAACTCCTGGACTTGTCTGTAGATTCTTTTGGGTTTTTTTAATTTTGGAATCTTTTGGGCTTTGTAGTTTTTGCAAATATTTTGGGTTTTACAGGGGTGAATGGGGATATTGTCGAGTTTGGCTAGATAACCACTCTAGGATCTCCACGGTGTGTTGTACTATTAATGAGATTTTTTTGGGTGAGAGGACCTAGTCCTTAGGACATTTTGGTCGCCTACATGCATGTTTTGGGATCTCTCATCATTCAAGACAAGATGGATGAGAGTTTGTTGGTCTTTATGACCTTTGTATTTAATATGGCGTTAACGCCCCATCTCTCAATCTTTTCATAGGGTTCATGACATTGATGTAGTCTTCCCATGTGACGCCTTAGTCTTCTTATGTGAACTTAGCTTCTACAGTCTCGACATTGTCTTGGTTAGGATAGTTGAGGCATACACAGAGATGATCATAGCCAACTATTTTGGGTGGAGCATCAACCCCTTCAGGTGTTGGGTCGATGATTTTTGTCTGGCCAACATGATCATTTTGGGATGTTTGATGTTTTTTCTAGCGTCAGGATGCTTGAGGTACAATTTATTGACGACATGAGTAGAGATCTTTTTTATTGATTCCTATTTTGGAGGGATGATTTTATCCTCAGACTATCAATTGTTCTGAGCGGTCTGGATGCCCTGACTTTTTCACTGATGAGGGAAATCTCCCAAATGTTGATTGCAATCTCGTGGTAATGTCCTTGTCATCATCGTCAACCTCTTGTATCAAGTAATGCCATGTCACAACCACAATATCCTTGTCAATATTTGGATTTTCCTTAGTGATAACCACGGTGCAGGGAAAGTATGGATGGGGACCCTTGTTCTCGGGGCCAAGGTCCCACCAATAAAGTATCCTGAATCTACGTTCTTCATCTAGTCAAATGTGTCAAGATTTGTGACTCAAGTTTCGATTGGTAGATAGCTAAGGCAACCTCTTCAGCTTAGGTCCCTCGTAGTAGGCCATAATGTTGTAGGATTCTGATACAGTTTCCACCTGGTGATCTGAGGCCATGTGTAGGATGGGCCATAGAATCCTAGTCACTAGTATAGATACCACATGTAGCGTTAGTTATATTGGACCTATAACATCAGTTTTGTATCGACACCTAAGTGGGTGACACTACAACTAAGGACCTTCTGCGTCAGAGTTAAAGGAAAGGCAAAACTGACGACACATAGGGAGAAAGGCAAAACTAACAACACATAGCCAGTGTCAGTTTCTATACAGTGATATTAGCAACAATTACAAGATTGTTCAGCTATTATAGTCGTCAGTTCAACAGAATGGAACCATGACACGTATTTTTTTTATTCTTAGATAAAAGATTGATGCTAAATATCAAATCATAGTCGTCGGTTTGTTTAAAATAACCAACGTTGTACATCCTTATCAGTTAAAAATTTAACTGATAAGGACAGTTGTGGTGTCAACTTTTTATGGAAAACTGACGACACAATTATTCATTATTAGTTAAATAACATCGACATTGTATGTATATTTTTTTCTAATATAGAAGGTCTACAGACTTGTTGTCTAACTGGTAAGTAGGATGCAGAACCTGCAGTTCATTAGAACTGTAGGTTCCATCCAGTGTTTATCTTAACAACATGCCAACAAACCTGCAAAACCTGCAATGCACAAACGCATTACAAGAGTCCACATCCACACAATTGATTCACACACATGCATTTTCATTCTCATAAACACTTAGTTCTATTTGCATGCATGTAAATAATCTAGAAAACACATACAATTCCATTCTCATCACATGTATTATGTAATTCTCATTGTATTCATTCCTCTTTACATTCATTCACACATATATTCATATACACACACATCATTCACATATGCACCAACAATTCACTTGCATCACGTTTACGGTTCAAAAAGTCATAACTATCACACGTATATAGAAATAATAACATCAAAGTTGATAAAACTCATATTTTATCCCAATCAAATGCAAAGTGGGCTTCCTTAACAAAGGAATATGCCCATTTTTTTGTATCTCATCTACCTCTTCTTTTGTATGAGGCTTTGTCATGTCAAACAACTATAAAGAGAATGACATAATTCAATAGTTTGATTTTTTTATCAAATGAATTATTTAATTATGATTCAATACTATTTAGATTACCCTTTGTATATAATGGATGTCAAGTGCCACCAGTTTGACAATCAGGTGCATATGAGACATCACTTAGTTCGCATGCCCAATTAGTATCTTGTATAAGACACTTAATATAAAGTTATCTGAAACATTAATATATAAAAGTAAGCATAGTTGCCATACATATGCATTGGAGTCAGAAAACTACCTTCAAATTCCTCCATGTTAATAAATTTTTATCTATCTTTCCTTCGGTCATTTTGAATACTTTTAGACCCCTATAAGATAAAGTGATAATTGAATTAGCAAATAGTCTTGTCATGTTGCATACATTAATATATGTTGACAAATAAAAAAAAATTACTCATGCTACTAATGCCATTTACATTGTGTGTCTCCCACTCCTTATTTTTCTACCCAAAGGATCTGGGTAATATGCAGATAGAGTCTCAGAGAAAATTACCAATAGCTCCTAATGAATATTACTGAGTGGAAAAAATAAAAGAAAACTCAAATTCCACAATGAAATATAATTTATAAGTCAAAATTATAAGCATAGTGCCGAAAACTTGCTTAACATTAAAAGGAGCTATAATAATGTTCTTTCCCGCATTACCAAAATAATTGAATGTAGTAGAATAATAATAAATAATAGATGTAGGGTCTTTGTCTACACGGCTAATCAATAATGAAATTGGAAATGCCACATTGGTTAATGTGAATAAGCCACACACCATATATAAGTAGCTGCAAAACATATATGTATAGATGGATATGTAATAAAAAAAATCAACATATATTTTCATATATATATTAGAAGGTATTTAGTCATAAGATCTCATCGTATCTAGAGTTCTATCACTACTTCATTCGTCGAATCATAAGTAAACATCTTAATAGTATCAGTCAAGAATACACTAGCATCGTGATCTTGACTTGCAACATCCTCATGGATGTCGACCATCATAACCAACCCTTCTTCTAAATTGCATAACCATTGTGTCAACCCCCTATGCTTAAGACCTAGCAATTCGAATAGGTCATTTGCAATCCAAGTAGGTAACTGAGGAATTAAAGGAGGAACTGTAGGGTGCTTCTTAGGTACTATGATCTACATGTATTCTCATCTCAGTTGCCAATTTATATATATACACAAATAAAAAAGAATCACAAATATAAATGTAATGCAAATTTATCATACATTCACATAGATAACTTTAGACTTTGGGCCACACAAGCATGCCACCCTCTGTAACTCCTACTGCATCGTACTCAGGGTGTCAATATGACAGTGGTGTTTGACTCTAAGCTGGGTAGAATAACCTGATAGCAACACGAACCACACTGGAAAGCATTGTAGCACCATGAGTCGGGTCACCTAGGAGGGGTGGGAATGTGTCACCAGTAAAAATACGTAGAATCTAGGTTCTAGTAATGCAAGATGGCATGACCTCAACACCTACAATTTTTTGAATATAGTGTTATATATACCCAAACAGAACATATTATAAATTCATCTGGAAAACTATTATCACAAAAATAACAACATTAGGTATGTTTGGCGGGTCCTTGGGGTTACTCCCAACCACCTCTTTGTGAGGAGGGTCCACCTTGTTGAGGAGCGGTGCAGCTGAGGTACTATCTGAGGAGGTTGAGAGTGAGAAGCCTGAAATTGTCTATAATGTCCCAGGATTTGAGGCCTCTGATAAAATTATCTTAAAAGGAATGATTGGACTATCCATATAATCAAGGTGCACCTCCTTTTCAGGGAGCCCATCACTAAAGAACTCTATGGTTAGGCGTGCTCAGCCTAAAGTAGTACTAGGATGAGTGACTAGTCATGAAGTTTATCCTAAGTTGTGTGTAAGTGAAAATAAAGTACACAGTTAAGGCATCCTAGGTTGTGTGTAAGTGAAAATAAAGTACACAATTAAGGCTAGTGGTGGTCTGTGGGGCCAGTTGTCATTTGTGAAATTGTACTCATGCCATTCTTGAGTCATGTGGTTTAGACATGTTGGAAAGGGATGTCCATGGTGATGTAGGCACCCTTGCACTGGTATTTTGTGATCAGGAGTTGGGTTTCCATGGGCCATTCTGGGTCTGCACTTAAATAGAGAAATATTATGAGGCCATATAGTAGAGCCTTGATGAGGACGTTAAGAGTCTAAGTGAGTGAAATTGTAACATTTTAGGATTTAAGGCCTGAAATAAAATGATTTTAAAAGAAATGATTGAGCTACCCATATTAGCACTTCCTTTTCAAGAAGCCCGTCACTACCAAACTCAATGGTTAAGTGTGGTCATCCCAGAGTAGTACTAAGATGGGTGACCAGTCAGGAAGTTTATCGTGACTTGCACGTGAGTGAGGACAAAGCGCATAGTCAAGGCTAGTGGTGGTCAATGGGGCCAGTCATCATTCCTTGAACTGTACTAGAGCCTTGGGCAGTGGGCTTGGGCTTTATACTATCTCATTTCTTTTTGTATTTTGCTTACTACTATGTCATCCACTGACTCTTATATTCTCTTTGCAACTATGACTCTGCCTCATCTTCTGGACAATCCACCATTTTTGGCAGATCTTTGTTTTTTCTCTAATGTGCCAAAAAAGGATCTTATACCGACATTAGCCCCTGTGACCCTAACACAACCATGAGACTCTGGAAGGGACATCCATCACTGATATGTTCTATTATCATAGAGAAAATGAGTATTAAACCAGGTGTTCATAGATTAGACTTTAGCCCCTATTTGGTTCTGGACTGTGATTTTGTAGTCTAGAATGTGTTAGTCAGTGATACGATAGTGGTAATATGGATCCAGTCTGATCCTGATTAGCAACCCAGTTTGATTTTAGTCAATTGGTCAGGATTGAGTCAGGATTCAGTCTGATTCTGTTTGGCTACCAGTCAGGATCCAGTCTAATTCTATTTGGCAACATAGTCAGGATCTGGATATCCTATCCTATTCTTACAGAACAGTTTGTCCTATTCTCACAAACCAATTTTAAAAATAATCATTGTATAACTGTGTTGACTATGCAATACAAGATTAAAATTACAATAAATAATATAATTTTATACATGATTTATTTTGTTTTTTGTTTTTCTTTTATGAATATGAGTTGAGTATTATTACTTTTATATGCATATTTAAAGTAAATACTACTTTAACCACAACTGTGTTAATGCATGGCACATGTCTTGTTGTATGTATGTATACTTATGCATTTTTGTATAAATAGGTAAGTAATAAAATAATTGGCGACAAAAAAACTTAAAATTGTCGTACTACACATTATTCTGTTACATAATACAACAAAAATTGCACAGAAGTATCATCACAATTTGAAATATTAAAAGGTCAAATGATGTTAGGTACTAATATGCATTCACTGCACTTATTTTCTGTATCATTATTGGCTCGGACAACATTAGGTTGTTTGTCAGTCTCTCTAATTATCAGTTGTTGCACATGGTTGAGAGCTTCCCACTTCATCAAGTTGTTGTTGTAATGTCGGTGGATAAGTACATGGACTTGTCCCATGACACATGTCTCTCTTCCTACAGCGCTGCCTTATCCTGTTCTTTGACGTTGTCGTTTGGCCAATCAAACAACAGTAGCAGATGACAAACTGGGTGAGTGACACCGTCATTGCTTTGTTCTGGGACCACATTTGGGGAATGAGACTGGGAAGGCTCACAACACTTTTGCTTGCACATGAGTTTATCTTTCACATATTTCTCTATCCTTGCATGCGACATCAACATTTTTTCAAACTTTGAACGCGACCTTGAAAATGACTTCGACATCTAAACATAATAAATAAGCACAAGTCTGAGCAAATTATGATAACAATAAAGTAAGGATGACAATAAGTTACACAAACTAGGAAAACAATTAAGAGAAATTGAAATAAATATTTAGTGTATTTGACATAAACTTTAACATGTAATGGTTCATAAACAATACAAAATAAAAATTGGTGAACAAATATAAATAAGTACTCCTTTGACCAAATACTAATAGTAACAAACTAACAGTGACGATAATTTGCAATAAGTGTGTTAATCATCGGATAAGTTACGTTTTGAAACGCATTCGAAATAAAAAATGAACGTCCCTAAGGCGGTGAACAATTTCTTGCAACTTGATTCGTTGCCTTCACCACCTAATCTCGTAGTTGCGTCATTGTTGTTTTCAATATTGTTTAGGTATTCTGCAACTCCTGGGGGGTAAGTCCATCGAGTTGTAAAAAAATTGCGTGGAATGACATGTTGCACGGCCAATGGTTGAGGAGGTACAAAAGCTCTCAAAATAAAAATGATTTTCTCTAATGAACTCTCTCCTGAGGTACTGCCATCGAATTTGCACCTCACTGAGAGATATGTAAGGAACCCCCACCTATGTTTCAAAAGTCACACCATGCCTCCCTTCAAGCTTGAACAGTATATACTCCATTCACACATCCTCCATGTCATATTGGTTTCTCATCAAACCTTTGAGGACCATATCATTCTCTATACAACATAAGTCGGACTAATTACTTGATCACCCTATCTTATATATATCTTAGTGGTAAGAGCCTACTTCTGAATTCACTAATAAGGGAGTGGAGGGTCCTGTGTGCCTAATTTTTCAAATTGAGTCATTCAACACTAGTGTAAATGAAGTTTCAAAATCTGAGCATGATCAAAGTATCATGATACCAAAATTTTATCTGACGAGGACAATCTTACCAGTGATACTGTGTAGATAGAATTAAAAAAGGTTAATAAATCTTGCTATATACTTTTATGAGATAGACCCTTATTACCATTTAATGTATATATTAATTCATTTTTAGGAGGGACACATTACTAAAGACAACCTTCAAGGTAAAGGATATGAGATCATGAGAAGATATGGAAAACGTTCAAATGCATAAAAGCCACATAATTATATTGTCAATAATTCAATGATAGATAATCATGTAACAACATAAGTACCACACATAATTTTATGTAAAGTCTGATTGTGGCATGGTTGAGGTTAGGTCCCAATTTTGGATTCCTAAATTTTAAATTAATTTACAACTAGTAACTCTTATGATGCCACTTAGGCACTACTTGAGACCAAGAAGAGATAATGTAAATACACTTATCATTTACATGAAAATAGTTTCATGAATTAAAGGTTCATTATTACCATACCAACCCCCTAGGTAAGGGGTACATGAAAGATAAATTTGTAGAAATATTTCATATTATCTAATATTTTGTGTGCCTCATTAGGGCCCTCTGATAGGATCAAACTTTGATTTTCTATAGTTAAACCACCATTCACAAAGGTAAGCAGGAGAAGGAGAATGCCTCACGTGTGAGGGAAGAATACATTAATACAAAAGTTTAAAATGATAATTTAGTGTAGATTTGTACTGAGTGTTTATCTCTTTTACAGGTCATGAGCTTAAAAAGGCCATTAGGGATTCACCAACTATTTTCAAGAGTGTTCACCCTTAATGAGTTAGTTGGAGTAAATGGGTGGATAAAAGATGCCCTTTAGTACATGGAGGAAAAACTAGAAATATGACGAAAGTCTAGGAACATGCAAAAGTCATGTATTGGTAAACTTTTACTTAGGGCATGGTGATATTTGTTTCTATAACTACGTATCATTGGTTGATAGGATTAGGTTCACTGTCCTAAGATGTTAGGAAATCACAATAAATTGGTTTATATGACTAGATCATATTGACTAACTAAAGGGTAATTACAAATTGTTTCTCAATCATGTCACCCTATAAATTAATCAAGAAATGTGGTAATTACAATGTTAAGGTATTTTGCAAAAATAAGAGCTCCCATCATTTCTACACCATTTTGCACATAAGGTTACTTTTTCATGCCATATCATCACCCGACATGACTACCAAGAAGGGCATCTTTATGGCATAGGATGCTAATGTAGAGTGTAACTGTTGAGTTTTCTTTTGGTGGCAATAATAGTAGAGAGATCAATTAATTGATGTCTAAAAGCATCAGTATAGAAGAAGAAGAAGTTCAAGAATGGGAAGGGGGTAGATATGCATAAAATTTAGAATCTTAGGGAAAAATGATTGAGGTTCCATTTTGATGGCCTGTGTGTACATAAAATTCTTAGTAAACTTCATAAATTATGTTAAGGATTTGTGTCATTCTTGTCATGAGAAACATTTTTTATTTCAAGATAATGAATTGGTTTTGTATTGTATATAGAAAATATGTTATGATTTATCTTATTGATGTCATGACATCAGAAGAGGTGTTGTTCTACCACAAAAAGTTTATATTGCATAAGTTACATGCATGGTCGATAAAAAAGCAATGTTCTACATAAGACCAACCATACAACTACTACAATGGTCACTATATAGTATTTATACTTGATGATGTCCCTTTTGAAAAGGTTGCATATGTATGTAAAAGGGTCGATAGCCCCCACTTTTGAAAAAATAAACCCACATTTAAAAAGACTCTGACCCAACAATTGTAAGAAATCTAGAAACATACCTGCACCTCTATAGTTGACTGACCATACATTTGTCTAGTCAATAAGCATCATTACCGATACTTTCTAAATTATGTGTTGCACACTCTACGGACCAAGACACAAGATCCATGTCAGAAAAATTAGTAATGAATGAACACGAGCTACACTAGTACCATGAGTAATCATCCCATTCTTTACCAGTATTGCGAGTATTGTGCTTATGAAGGCACAAATCATATTCCTTCCATGTTCCTTCTCAAAAAATATTTGGGACTTTATTAGTGTTGAGATTGTTTAGTATTATTTGTTATGCCTACTTGATTATTCCCTCAATTATTTAGGGCGTGCATGTGTGGGATGTTCATGCGAAGATGGAACATGAGAGTGTGCAAGCTCACAACACTTGCACAAACGTTTTTCATTACATATTTTTCAATCTTTGAACGCGACATCGACATCTAGACATAATAAATAAATACAAATTTGAGAACATAATGATCATAACAAACTAATAAACCAAGAAAGAATACACTTGATTTGTTTGTAAAAGTAGGGATTTTAATCATCCAGTCCCCATGGAAAAATTTAGAATGCCACACAATAAAATATACTAACATGTTGACAACGTTTGCAAATGATCAATCTTGAAGGTTCATCAAGACCTCATTTATTATAACACGCTACACAAAGTGAATATTTTTTTAAAGCCAGTACTAGTGAAAAACTCTTCAAGGAGTAAGGCATAGTTATATCACTCTCAAACCTACACTAAAGCAAAAAAAATACTCTAACTTATTTTGTTGGCATCATTGATATAAATAGTTTCCATAACCAAGTTATAGTCATTGGAGTTTCTTCCCAATATAAAGATTTGATTACTTCTCAATTGATGAGATATTTCTAATCGCATCCTATATTGTAAAAATCACATTATACCTAAAAATAGACATAAAAATGACATAAGTTGTATTGTATGTATATCTTTAGTTTCATGTTTTTTGCAATTAAACAAGGATTCATTTTTCCGTCAACTAAGGTACATAGCACCAACCATAAAATTAGAAATTTCATGAGCAACTACTTTGTAGTTGTACATTGTGAACAATCTTTTTTACAATTAACAAACTCATTTTAGTGTGGAAATAAGAAAAAATGGAGCAGTCTGGTCCACTATCTTCCATAAGAACAATAGTCCTTGTACTATTGTTCACTTAATTATGGGAGTATTCCTAACTAGCATATAAGGAAGTGATGACATGGAAGAAATTAAAGGAGAAAAGAAGATGTAGATGAAGAAACGAGAGTCGGAAATGAGGGAGGAAAAAAGTACAGAAAGAAGAGGAACAAGAGTAGTTTTCTAGAGGACCTACGCTCGAGCCAGCCTCACAGGTGCCTTTCCACTTAGCGGACACTAGGCCAAGGTTGAGTTTAGAGAAGGACTTGTGCTTGGGCCATACTCCGATTTTGAGGATGTTGATGATAATGTCAGATCTGTACTCGGCGTTGGACCAGAGTCCTTGCTGGTTGTGGAGCCCCATTAACTATAGGAACCGGGTGGTGTGGCATTGGCTCTGACAAATGACGACCAACACAATAGGGTGGGAGAAGAGTGAGGTGGTGGAGGAGGAGTTGAGCATCGCTGAGAAACCATGGAAGAAGGCGTCGTAGACATGGACGAGGCAGTTCAACAAGGAAGCGACCTAGGAGTCGGAGGATGTGGAAGTCGGCTCAGAGGATGTCTGGAGGAGAGAGGTGGTGTACCCGTCGGCGTGGGTGAGGAAGATAGACGACTTCATATGGTGGTCCACATGGATGATGTACACCTTATCCGTTTCCGACACCGTGACAAAGGCAGTTATTAGGGTTAGGTATTCCAATGTGGCGGCCATGAATAGACGGAAGAGAAAGGGGGCAGAAGCCATGGAAGAGACGGGTGACAGCCTCAAGGGAGACGAGGATGATGAGGATGAAGCAGAATAAGCAATGACGGCTCCCAACAACCTCTCTTGCCCCAATCCCTTGTAGGGCTTACCTATCTGCTCGGGAGTCTTCATCATCTCCTTCACGGGAGGAGAGAGGCGAAGAGGGAAGTCGAGAGGGGAGTTGGGTTTCTTGAGAGAGGAGTCGGGGTCACGAGAGGAGAGAGGGGAATATGACAACCGTAAATTGGGATTGGAATTACAAATCCCGCTCAGAGCATGACCGACTTGGTCCAGATTTTGGGGTTACAGAACCCAGAAAAGATGTCGTCATCCCATTTCCAACCAAACACCAAACCAACCTAATCCAGATCAGATTTAGTTGACATGGCACAAAAAGACAAAGGTTAATCTTGACCCAGTCCTGTACCATATAGGGGCTTAAAGATTATGGTTTAGAGATTAGGGTTTATCGTTTAGGGTCTAGGATTTATAAATTAGGGTTTAGGGTTTAGAGTTTACATATTATGGTTTAGGGTTTAGAGTTTACTTATTAGGGTTTGGGGTTTAGTAATGAATGTGTACCACCTATCCCATTCTAGAAAATCTAATATCACTAGTAAGTGTATAATGTGTATTCGATTTTAAATAATATTTGACATTATTTCCTCACAGTTCTCCAAGTACACCGATGTGTATGGGAAAATACCCAACTAAATTTGTACTTAGAGAGAAAACAAAGAAATACTAACGAAACACCTTGAAAATCGAATGTGGATTATAAACTTACATCTTAAATGAGATTCAATGTTCAAGAAAAAACCCAAACCATGGACTATCCAATATTTACTCCTAATGAGTAAAGCTCGGGCGGGTTTCTAGGCCAACGCTATGAATTAGAAGTTAAGGTTGGTCTCTATGCCACAATTTGTTAGAATTTATCATCATTAAATTGGTTGGTATTGGTCTCATAAGAAATACTAGGCATGGAATTGGGGAAAGAAAGTTTTGTGGGTGTTGTTAGGTAGAGATTAGTCGTCGGTTCCTTCATAACAACCAACGACAGGGCTTACACTCTATCGTTTCTTGGACACTTGGAAACTGATGACCGACGTCCTTATCCCTAATAAAAATGCCAATCTCAATAAGGACTTAGTAATAGTTTGGTCAACAAAATTGATGATAGAGGATAAACTTGATCGTAGGTTCTTTACCAATAAATTGACTCCATATGTACATATCCCTAATAAAAACACCAACCTCATTAAGACATGTGTCACTAGTTTCTAGAAAAAGAACCGATGACAATAACCTGATTTGAATGGAAATGTTTTTCATGAGGCACGTGGCGGAACCTTGTGTGGTCGATTCCTTAAGAAGGAACCAAGACCACAAGTTTTTGGAGGTACAATTTTTCATAGTGGACATGACCTACGACGTCATTTATTATAAAAAGAAATCGATGAAGAGGATTTTTGGAGGAAAAATTATTTCATGAGAAGGGTTGCGTTGTCGATTCCTATACAACCGATGCTACATGCCCATATCAAAATTTTCCCATGAAAAATTGAATTTCACGGGTTTTCTATGATGCAGGTTCTATTCCAAAAAATAGGCGTTATAATAAAAGCAATATTAGTATTTTTTCATGATCGACAAGAATTGACTAATTGTGAATTTTTTCCTTTACCAATAGATGATATAGACTTGTAGTTTCATTATTTTGTTAAAACTGATGTTATAAAAGTGACACCGAAGGTCAAAAATGTACTAGTGTCCATGCAAGAATGTGGGTGATTTATGTATGTCATTGTTGTCTAGATCCCAATCCGCGATATACATGGATGTGTCTCATGTAGTCGTTTTGAAAACAACATTAAATTGTATGAGATATGATGATTTCTTCTTTGTGGCTGCACCCAGCTGATATTAGCAATATGAAGCATTACAGAGTGAACTAGGAGCTCCTTGATGCAAGCTATGGAGTCAGGACTATTGGTGACAATGTTGTGTCCTAGTCGATATTTCATCTTTTGATGCATTAATGAGGGAACCACCTAGTTATGATGACTCCATGGCCTTTTTGAAGGAGGTTGAAGGAAGGATAGATGAATAGAAATGTGAACATCTATGTCCCAATCCATAGCTCTAAAGTAATTTCTCGCAGAGCATCTTCGATTACTCTATCGAAGGAGGTTGTTTTCTTTGTTGTCAAGTGCAGGTCGGAGGGATCCTTTTCCAGGATGATGAGTTTCTTTAACAAACACATGTTGAGGAAGGTGTCGTTGTCGACTATAGAGAGAATAGGAATTTTGTATTCAATGATTAAATAGGTGTACAACACAGTCTCTTACATAACATAAGAGAGGAGAGACTAAAGCAGAGATGAGTAATATGAGACTAAACTACTGAAGTAAAAACATATGTGAGACACATGCTAGGCACATGACACTCAATAAAACACAACATATCTCTATACTCCCCCTCAAGCTAGAGCGTAGATGTCGAACATGCCCAGCTTGTCCACTAGAGTCTAAAAACAAGCTTTTAGAAGAATCTTGGTGAAGATGCCCGCTACTTGCTTTTCAGTGCTGAGATATGGAATGCAAATTTGGCCAGAAAGGACTGTCTAAAGAACAAAGTGACAGTCAACCTCAATATGGTTTGTCCTCTCATGAAAAGTGGGGTTGCTCGCAATAAAAATAGAGGCCTTGTTGTCACAAAACATCAGTATAGGGTTGGAATAGGATATGTCGAACTTTTGGAGGAGACTCTGGACCCACAGAAGTTCACATGTAGTATGAGCCATGGCTTGATATTTCGCCTCTGCACTGGATCTGGCCATGACAGTCTGCTTTTTGCTTCACCAGGTAACAATATTTCCACCCACAAATGTACAATAGCTCGATGTTGACTTATGATCAAAGCGACTTCCTGCATAGTCAGAGTCTGAAAAACTAGAGAGATTATAGTGGTCGTGCTTTTTATATAACAAGCCTTTGCCTGGAGAGCATTTGAGATAGCATAGAATGTGACATATACAATCCCAATGACACTGTCAAGGTTTATTAAGGTACCTGCTGATGAATCCTATAGCGGCAGTGAGGTCAGCTCTTATGACCGTCAGATAAATAAGCTTGCCTACCAGCCTTACAAACAAGCATACATGTTTCCTGCAAGAGATCAAGTACATATTTTCGTTGAGAGAGACAACCCTATAGATGATTTGGATACCTCAATGCGTAAAAAATATCTCATCTTTTTTAGATCTTTAGTGACAAAGTGCTTTTCTAAGTAGGTTTTAGTTGCATGTATGCCCAAGGTATCACTGCCAGATAAAATAATATCGTCCACATAAACAATAAGAATGTCTAGCCTGACTACTATTTTGATGATGAAGACTGAATGATCTGAGTGGGAACGACAGAAGCCAAAAGTAACTAAGATCTAACTGAGTTTGTCGAACCAAGGACGCGTGCTCTTCTTGAGACTGTAGATGGTGGTAAACAAGAGAGCCCAAGAAAGTCCTACCTGACTAGGGAGGTATAGCGACAGGAGAGAACAACTAAGGATCATTGTTGTGGGAGAGCAAGTTGGTGACTAGTAATCCAACGGGAGAGACAACTCCTTCCTGTCCATTCTAGTTGAACGATATGAGTTCTAGTTGGTCTGTGCGGACTACTCTAGAGGCAAGAGTCCTTTGGATGATACTAGGAGGACAACGTCAGGTTGCAGTCTATGGCGAGACCGCAAGAGTCATTGTAGAAGTTTTCTAGTATGTCATCCGTTGAGAAGACTAGGAGTTGCACAGACACCATCAAAGAGAAACTAGAACATAGTTGAACTACAAAGAGTTGTAGTCGTTGGACTTGCTCCTAAACCAGGTATAAACTCATAAAACCATCCTTTTTTATCTTACAGAATTTTGAGGCAAACTCCCCCTGAGCAATAAAACCCGGTGGTTGCTCCATGTAAACCTCCTCCTGTAGTTCTCCATAGAAAAATGCATTTTTAACATCCAACTGAAAGTGGGGCCAGCCTTTTTTGACATCAACAGAAATCAGAATTCAAACATAACTTAACTGTGCTATGGGAGAAAAGTTTCAAAATAGTTGACACCATATGTTTGAGTGTACTCTTTTGCCACAAGATGAACTTTTAGGCACTCAATTGTTCCATCAAGTTCATACTTAATGGTGAAGACCCATCGACATCCAACAGTGGGGCAGGAAGGAGGTATCCACAAGTTCCCACGTCTTGCGATCACATAGTTCCTGCATTTTTAGATTCATTGCTTGAATCCATGCAGGAATAAGGAGAGCTTCTGCAGGAGTCTTTGGAATACTGACGAAAACAATCATAGAAGTGAAGCATGCACAACTGTTATACAGGTTAGCAGAAGAGCAGAAATGACTGATAGGATGTTTGATGATGGAACGAACACCTTTGTGCTGACTGATGCGGAGGTGCAAGTCAGAAGTTACCTCATTGGTTGTATGATCATCAACGGACAGAGGAATTGGTTGTGGAGGGGCCATGGAAGGAGTGCTTGTCTTGGTCCGTCGTTTGTACACTTGCAAAGGGTGACCTTCAGGTTGGAAAGCCTCAACAACATCTGATAGAGGTGTTGGTGCCAACATGTCACTAGAGAGCGTTGCCCCATCATAAGAGAAATAGGACATATGCTAAAACAATATCACATCCCTACTGAAAAACCATTTCTTAAGAACAGGATCAAAGCAACGATAACCTTTCCGGGTTCTAGAATATCCTAAAAAGATGCATTTAGTGGAGCGAGGATCAAGCTTTGTCATTCCTGGGCGTAGATTTTTGGCAGAATAGGTACACCCAAAAATACAAGGAATAGAGAATAATTGTGAATTAGGAAACAAAATGGTGTAAGGAATGTGATTGTGTAAAACAGAGGATGGAATAAGATTTATAAGATAGCAAGCCGTAGAAATCGCTTTAGGCAAAATCGGTGAGGTACTTTATAATGAAGAAATACAGTGCGAGCAACCTCTAACAATTGGCGATTTTTTTCGTTCAACAATGCCATTTTGTTGTGGAGTATAAGGACAAGTAGTTTGAAGGATGGTGCCACGAACAGAACAAAAAGATATGACAAATTTTTGCATAAACTCTAGAGCATTATCAGTACGGAAAATTTTAGTGGGTTTGTTGAACTGGGTCTGTATTTAAAAAAAGAATATACTGATACTGTCCAAAATAGTGTTGCGATCTATGAGTAAAAAAAGTCAATTAGCACGGGAATAATCATCAATAAAAGTCAGAAATTATTTAACACCAGAGTGACTAGGAACAGAACATGGTCCCCAGATGTCTGCATGAATAATATCAAAAAGTGCTTTAGAACCAATTTCTTTTTTAGTGGGAAATACAAACCGTGTTTGTTTTCCGAAAAGACAAAATGCCCAAGATTTATTTTAGATAATGTTGGAAATAAATGTTTCATCTTTGTTACAGAAGGATGACCAAGCCGGTAGTGCCATTGGAGTCCTGTGACTGATAGACAGAAGAGAAGATAATCACATGTGATGAGTGCAGTGATTTCAGGTCTAAGAACCACAATCACCACCATCACTATAGGTGGTCCATCTAAATAGTAGAGTCTGTATGATCCTTCATGGCCCGAACCAATCCTTGTCAGCGTGTGGAGATCCTTAAAAACACAACTAGAATGATCAAATTTAATGGAGCACCAAAGTTGTTTTACAGTTTTACTGACCATATAGTAAATTAACAGGAAATTGTGGTATGCATAAAATAGATTGGAGGTGCAACTTTCTAGATAGAGGAATAGTGTCAATGCTATGTACAAGAGTCCTAGAGCCATTTGCAACAGTGACAGACGAAATATTGGTGGTTTTAGTCAGAGCAGAAAATAATTGGATGTCGCCAGTCATATGGACAGATGCATAGAATCAATACATCATTTATTGTTACCAACAGAAGGAGAGGCAAGCATGGTGGAGGAACCAACAATAGATGTCAAAGGTGGCTGAGTCATGTGATCCTGGAGAAACTTCTCAAACTTTGAGCAAAGTCATTCGGTAGACAACAAAGCAGATGGTTGGTCAGATGTAATATCAACAGAGGTTTCTGTAGAAGCTTGGTTAGCCCAGACTTGTTTACTGTGCTCGATCACGACCACACAAGCTATAGAAGTGAAGGCCAATAGCTTGGCCCTGACCAAGAGCAGTAGAGGAGCCGCGTCCACCAGTAGGAGGTAGTCGTCTGCCACGACCACGTCTAGAGTCAGTATTGCAAATTGCTATAGTAGGATGCTCAATAACAGGATTGGAGGTCATCGACAAAAGTCTTTGGACTCGCATAAGGATGTCAGGAAGAGTAGGTAGAGGGTCACTAGACAGAATCTGATCGACCACGCCAGAGAAGGAAGTAGGAAGAATAGCCAGAAATTGGACTATTTGTAGTTCAGAGTGCTTCTTCTGGGCTTCTTTGATGTCATTCGTCAAGGGATGGTAGATTTTGTACTCATTCCAGAGAGCATAGCACTGGTTGTAAAATCCTTCGATAGAAGTATCAGAAGAAAACTCCTTCTTGGCCATTTTTTGAAAATTTCAAAAATACGTTTAGGATTTTGCTGATGGGAATAGACATGGGATAGCTGGCCCCACATTGCCTTATCATCATGAAGGAATAATAAGGACAGACTGATCCGTGTCTCGGTCCTATTACGAATCTAGGACATAACACCAGAGTCGTCTTTGGACCATTGTGCATATATATTCTTGCTCTTTTCATCCGCAGTAGCAATAGGTGCGACAGGAGGATCGGTAGTGAGATGCGAGTATCAGACTTGTGCCTTGACTTATAGGACAAAGGATGCCGACCAAAGATGATAGTTAGATACATGGAGCTTGACGGTGGTAACACACAGAGAACGAGGTAGCTCAACAGAAGCCATGATGAGTAGGGATAGAGCAGTAATAAAATAGGCAACTTAACAACAACTACTAGTAGATAAGGAACCTGCTATGGGGCAATAGAGAAACACTAGACATCTGATGCATTAGATCAGAAGAGACCAACTATGGGCATATAGACAGATAAAGTAACTTACACCTTCATGAGGAAGATCAAGATTTCGTCATGAGGCGTGGGTAGAAAAAAATAGAGAGTCGGAGAGACTCTCAATGTACAGGAGCTATGTTAGCACCAGGAAGGTGGGGGAGGAGGTGACGAAGACGGGATGGGGGGGCAACGTCGGTGGCGGGGGGATACGACGGAGGAAGGCTGGGGGGAAGCAAAGGTGGGCTGGGGATGGTAGTTGGGGGGAGCAGTGGAGGGCTAGGGCGTGGCGGTCGGGGGGGGGACGAGGGCATACGGGTAGGGTGGGAATTTGCAAGGAGGGGGACCAGACCTACTCTTGATACCATATAGAGAGAATAGGAATTGTGTATTTGATGATTAAACAGGTGTATAATACAATCTTTTATATAATAGAAGAGAGGAGAGACTAAAGAGCTACTAATGTAAAAACATAAGTAAGGCACATTCTAAGCACATGACACTCAATAAAACATAGTATATCTCTATATTGACAAAACAAGAAGGTATCTTGAGGTCTTTGTAAATTTTTGTAATGAATAAGGGTCTATTGTGACGTCCCTCAGTTGGTGTCTCATCTTTAGGGAAATATACCTAATTAGCGGTCGTGATTGACTTGAGTTTGGATGCAAGAGTTGTTGGCCTCACGACTTTGAAGGCGTACGCCCATTCTAGGGTCTTTGTGACTACTTCCCAATGTGCTGGGGAATTTTGCATCACTTCAGCCAATGACACCTCCCCTTCTAGTTCACTCGGGAAATGGATTGATTATATCTATTCCCACTGGGTTGGTTTCCTTGCAGAGTTCAGGCGTTGGTAGTACCTTATTACTATTGATGGATGAAAATGGAGACCTTGCATATATCCTCTTACGGCGTGCTAGTAGGGACTTCTACATAAGTAGTTAAGTTGTTCTTACCCTTATCAAGATGTAAGGGAACTTCTGCTACAACAGGGCATTGTTTAGTCTTTGTTGTGATTGGAGAGGGTGTTGTGGATGGTAATGCTACCACAGGGCAAGGAGTTGTGGTCTGTTGGGTCTTTCAAGGGATGGGTGCCTTCAGGACCCACATTTTCTGTACATTCATTCGTGGGTGGCCTCCTTCGATGTTGGGTGGTTGCATCTTCTATCTCTGGCGAGCTCTTAGCATGCTAATCGGTCTTCTAGTGCTTAATGAGACTACTGATTTCTTTCCTTGTATTAAAGTAACGATCCAAGTAGTTGAGACCAATTCTTGATTGCTTGCTCTGGAGGAATGATGAGCCCATTGATGAGTCTCTTGGTGGGGAGAGTACAAAAATTGTGTTGGAAGATGAATGCATGTCTTATGATGCAAATTTTGTTGACCTCAATGTATTCAATGAAGTCTTGTAGGGTGTGCTTGAGAGCTCTACATGAATTAGTTTGGTATCCTTTTTGTCAGTGGAACTTGCAAATGGCATTGGAGTTATAGCTCTTTCATACGAGATTTGGTAGATCCTATGTGGTTGGGAACTTCAACAGTTGCTTGATGCTATAAATATTGTGCTAGGGAAGTCTTCCAAAGGAGTGAACTTCCTTTTTTGCTTAGACAGTTCTTATGCTGAGGTAATGATAGTTGCTGGATCGTCTTGAGGTGTCAAGTTACTTGTTTTAGGAGGAGGGTTTTCTACTATTTTTTGTACATGCGGTTGAAAAGGTGAC
Source organism: Alisma plantago-aquatica (assembly GCA_963693085.1). NCBI lineage: Eukaryota > Viridiplantae > Streptophyta > Magnoliopsida > Alismatales > Alismataceae > Alisma > Alisma plantago-aquatica. The sequence goes on from OY856409.1 coordinate 595,780,190, forward strand.
GACGTGTACCATAGTAGTTTCTTGGCGACCACGACTATTGTTGGGGAATGAACTGAGGCTGATACAATGGTTGCACTGCATGTTCATGACTTTGCTGGTGAGCTGGTGCCCAGGTTGTCTGAGCTGTTGATGTGTGCACTAGCTAGATCTAGATGGTTGGTTGTTGTTTCGTACCGCCTCTAGCAGGGATGAGCTCTACCCCTACTGTTGAATCAATGACCTTTTCCTTTATCCACTTCTTCTTCTAACTAGTTGTTACAGAGGCATATTTTGGCTGGAAAATGAGGCCTATATTTTTATAAACCCCCTTGTTTACAGAACTTCAATTGATATTCCTATTTGTGTCAGTTTTGAGAAGGTATTATACCTTTGCAAAGATAGAAGAGCTACAAGGTCTGTCGTGGCAGCTCTAATCATCATGCCCATCACCTCTTTATATGTGGGTTCAAATTCCAACTAGGTGGCTAGATCCCTCCATCATCCAATGAACTCAGAGAAGCTTTAATCTACCTTATGATGTAATGTGTTTAGGTCTTCATTTTTCAAGTCCTGGTCTATATTCCAATCATAATGGTCAATGAAGTTCTTGGTCATCTTGGCCCAAGTGGTGATGACAGTCACGTCCTACATATTAAACCATGGCAATGCATGACCTATCAGGGTCCGTGCAAAGCAGTGGATTAGTACCTTGACATCATCCTAGAATTGCACCTTATCTGAGTAGTATTACTTGATGTGGGCCATTGGATCCTCTTTTGTGGAGAACTTGTGGAACTTTGGCATGTTGAAGTTCTCAAGTAACTTTACGTTTGGGAAGTGGCAAAAGTCACGAAACATTTTTCCATTATCTTTCTTCCCCTCTTGTTGTTTGATATTCTGTAAGATCTCAAGTAGTAGGAGGTATGTAGTAGCAGGTTCTTTTGCATTAGCTTCCTCGTGTGTGACCACCATCGATATTGGTTGTCTGGTTCTCGTTAGTGACATCATGTATATGGGTGGTGGGAACCCATACCATCCTCCTATATATCGGTGTACCATGAGTGAGACGGTGGATACAGAGATTGCAAGATGAGGATTGATCCTTGGACATCTAGATGTTGTGCTTGAATTTTCATGATAGTGTTGGCCTTCTCGGCCTCTTGGGGATATCCCTTTTCAACTACAATTTCTTTTTTTTTCTCCTTTGGTTTTACCTTCAGGACACAAGACAAATATCATTGCTTCCTAAGCTAATGATACTTCCCAAACATTAGTGAACGGTGGACCCTGATAGGGTGGTGGATGGTATGGTTCCTTCTGATGTGGGTGGGAACCCCACACTTCATATGGGAAGAAGGTGTTGAGGGCCCAATGTGTGTAGCTCCTTGTCAGGTGAACTTTAGATATCACGCCTAATGTGGCGAGGCTAAAGAGAGCACTCATTAGCCAGTTGGCATTTTCCATATGCATTGAGGGAGATCCATCTACTTTTGAAGGTTGAATGTCTAGCCTCCTCCATGGGCTTATCCCCTATGTGATTTCATGACTATGATTTAGGAAGAAGTATGAGGATGTGGATGTTAATACACACCATTGTTGATAAGAAATTAAGTGGATGACCAATGTACGAATCAAATCCAAATGTTTTAGGAGTATGGGTGATTTGGATGAGTCACAGTTTCCAAGAACCAAGATTGACTTATAAATACTGAAGTGGCACCCCTTCATTTTTGGAGCTTGAAACTTAATGTGGTTGTTGGCATGCTATCGAATGGGCATTTTAATATTAAGAGATGTACTATGGGGATAGTTAGGAGGAATGTTGGGAGCACGAGTAATGTTGCTCATGGCTACGTGTTGGGTTTTACGACTAGGCATGTTCCCAAACAACACTTGTGGGTCTAAAATTTCTTAACGAGGCTATCTTGTATATTTCTAACTAGAAATGGACGACCTGGTTTTGGTGAATATGGTGTGCCATAATGCCTCACATCATTGGAATATGACTCTTTGTATTAGGGTCATTGTGGAAGTAGTGGAGGAGTTGGCCATTATTGGATAATATATCCCAAAGATAGTGAAAAATATAGCTGGTGAAATTGGGATATGGAGTTTATCAATGGTAGACTTTCATGTGTTTCGTAACCCCTTAGTGTTTCATATGCACATTATGAGTCTCATACAACTTGACGTTAGAGGCACACATACATCAGGATTGGAGAGCTATAAAGATTAATTGATTGACAGCCACAATGACTCATTGGTCTTCATCTGTTGTTTGGTTTTGTTTTCTTTGAGTTACATGTACAACTTTCAAAAGGGGAGAAAGGTACAAGGGGTTTTTAGTTTTTTGGGTCTTGGTTTTGGTAAGTGCTCCCCCTTGTTGTTGGGTGTGGTGGTTGGTTCATGACTGCAAATGGGGTTTATAGGCCCCTCTTTCATTGCATTTTCTGCTGGTAGAGTGCCATAAGAATATAAGTTCCCTCATTTTTATAAAAAATATGAAAATACCAAACAAACTTGTCCTATATTGTTCAACACATTTTATATATTGAATATCTTAGATATTTCTCCAACTTACTCAATTCTCATGTCAATAGTGACCTCTAGATTTAATTAAGATTTTTTATTAGATTATTTAAAATGTTATCTTGTGCATCATATATTCATACTCACGATCACTCATTCTAACCATATACACACTTCATCATGATTAGAAAAATTCTACACATTCAAGTAAATATACTCTAATTGCATTTATTTTTACTCCTAGAATTAGTTACTATCTATAATGTTGTATGTATCCTCCAAATGCCTTCATAACTACACCATTACCATGTTTTGTATCATTTCTATCACATAATTGTTATTACCCCAATCCCCACCCAATCCCACAGCCTAGAAAGTGGTAGAGCGATTGAAGCATCCATCCCTGATTGGCTTAATTAATCTAATGCAATCATATTTGTAGATAAATAACATTCCAATAACTTGAATCATAAGGTTTTTACATTGAGGCCCATAGGGAGATAAGAAAGAAACTTATTAGTAAAGAAAACTAATTAAGACAACTAGATAGTTGCTACAACTCGATTTCAATACAATCATGTTTGTTTGGTATAGCTTCAAATTTTCTAACCATGAGCAACAAATAAAATTCTTGAGTAGAGTCTTCATTGTTTTCCTAAATAAAAAATCCTGACTCAAAGCCAGTGTAAATACATTGAGTACTACAATGAAAAGCACAAAGCAATTAAACATATATGTATATTTGAATAGAAATAATCATCTTGACATGTTTATAAGAAACAATAGTAACAAAGAAGAAAAATATTTTCAATTGCACAATAACTAAAAATTTCCTAATCAGTTTGTAATGTTCTCATGACAAGGGTAAATTACCTCACCTACACGAAAGTGGGTGTTAAGACCAACAAGATGCCATTAATCCCTAAGGAAAAAATGGCCAAAGTGCCACTTAACCCTTAGGGAAAGGAAAATATCACCACTTGACCCCTAACAACGAAAAGGGAAAAGGCTCTAATGATCAATAATAAGAAACAAGAGAGTACATTACAAATATAGTTAGTGAAAGAAAGAAAAAAATGAACAATATATACATAGAAAATCAAAACACTATTACATAGGCAACATGGTATCTCATGCAAGTAAGTATCCAAGTTCTCTAGTCATATGTATGCACACATACATTATAATACACCATCAAATGTCAAGAGGATATAGTACATGTACCTTTCAAAAAGATCTTAAAATACAAGTTCCAAGATGAAGGGGATCCGGGGATAGGGTCAAGACCTGGTCAAAGGTGAATAGATCATGGCCAGGAGTTCGGGTTCGAGAACTTTGTTATCCAAATAACAATATATTAGGTACTTGTTCCCCATTACCATAATGATAACCATTCATCCTCAACAATTAATACCATTCACAATCTATCAACAATATCGAATATCAAATATACATGTATGAATGAATGATTTCATTGGGTTATATATATCATAACATCAACAAACAGTTAGTTTTAATCAAGTTTTGAGTTAATTCTTCAAGGTTCAATATAACGATAGATCTAATGCTGATTCCAGAAGATATCTTGATATCAAACTCAATTTTAGATAAAGATTCAACCTCTAATTTCATAATCACCACAAAAGTTCATTATAAAGATACATTTAGAACAAGGATTGGAATTATATGTTGAAAGTAGTGTCATTGTGTCCCCCTCGTTCTCATTATCAAAATAGGCTATAAGTTTGTCTATTTTTTATATTAGATATGAGAGATATTATCAAAGCAAGTTCTAGAGAGAGAGTTAGAGAGAGACTGGTGTCGACAGAGAAGTAGGAGGTCGTGCATCGGCCCTTGTGCAATGGATGTGCACCGACGCTAGATGTGAAGTGTTGGTTGTGCGCTTGGGAGCAAAACAAAGTAAACAAGGGTCTATTTATAGTAGGATGGACCTAGGTTTTAGGGTTTTTGAAGACCCAAACCTCCAGGGTGCACCCAACCTAGGAGCTTGTTGAAAGCTCACGAGCGTGCTAAGTTTCAGACCAAAACAAGGTGCAAATTGGGTAGATTTGAGAGTGGATAAATGGTCAAAAATATGGGTAAAATGGGTCCAAACGGAGGGGGATCTTACGAGCTAGGGTTCCCTTACCCGGATATCACTTATTCGGCTGATCCGAGGTAGGGACAACACCACAACAACAACATTGGAATCTGATGGAGCACAAGTCAGTACGCTGCCCTGAGTCACCCATGTTGCTCGTCCCATTAAGGGAAAATCCGGACATATGCAACAAACTGATCCATGCTCCTATGCAAAGCAATGCTATTGAATCAAGCACAATTAATAGAAGAAGAGGAAGGCCTGAATTAACAAGGGAAGATCTTATAAAGAGAGATTTTGAATCTGTACATCTCGATCAAAATATAACCCATGATAGAGCTGAATGGAAATGAAGGATCCATGTAGTCGAGCCCAACATGGTTGGGATTGAGGCTTAGTTGATCATGATGAAGACACTCTTATCTGAAGTTGAGTTATCGTGTGCAAGAAGTCATCTTTCATGATAAAATATGCACTATAAGGCAATTTCAAAATTTTCTATAACAATGATTTTTCGAAAGGTAAACAACCACCTTACGTTTTTCCTTAATCTTGACATATTATCAATATATTGGGAAGAAATTTATTTGAACAAGAGTTCAAAATTATTTTATCAATAATCTGTGATCATAAAGTAAATTTGAAACTCAATGTCAAGAGAGAATCCAAAGTGCTAATTTATTTTTTTGAGGATTGAGTTTTCTTATCTCGCATAGACGATTCAAATATCTTAATGGATTGTAAAGAAAATCCAAATCATTTTCTTAACCCATATCTTCTTTAGGACATACAAATTCATTTCACATATACACAATTTGAGAAATTTGACACACCTCTAGGAAACAGAACTATACCCAATAGCACTAGTCTTCTTCCCAATTAACATAATATATATTAGTTAAGTTGGAGCTGAACCAATGTTATTCAACCCTTTAAAGTTATTTTATGTTGAACGTGGTCATGGGAAATCAAACCATGGGTAACTTACTCTGCACTGTGTTGTTTCCTTTCAAATTTGCTTCTTTATTTGTAGAATTTCATCCAAACCATGTACTAGAGGTTTTTGGGGGTTATAAAATGGGGGACTACCTGTAGTAAAACCTTTTGAACTGGTTGTTTTGAGATTAACAAATAAGTTGGAGAAATAAGATTTGAGATACTTCAGACTCGCAAAGATGAAGGCTTTGTCAAATTTATTCTTAGTTCTGGATACAACTCATCATAATATTTTGTCTCACTGTTATATAGTTTTTTCCAAAATGTGGGTATCGAACCTTAAATTACTGCCACACATGGTCAAGGTTTCATATGCACACTTAAATCACAACGAAAAACCATATTTCACCCAAGTTGTACAAATCTAGTCCACAAATGTTCATATATATATATATATATATATATATATATATATATATATATATATATATATATATATATATATATATATATATATCTGTTTGTGTGTGTATGTATATGCACACACACATAGACATATATATATATATATATAATTATGCCATACACCTCAATGGTGTTTGCCTATCTAGACCTTGTCTTTCTAAAATCCAATCCATTGATCTTCATGGTTACAATAATAATAGGCCACATACAAAATTTGAGCTCATTTGGATGAGTGTAAGTCACTCATCCGAGGACAACAAAATTGACACACAAAACTAATTTGAAGTGCATGATTCTTACCTCCTTTAGATGCACGACCTATAAGTATCCAAATAAGCTAAAATTTATTATATAGTATGTTCTTAAGATATTTAAGAAGATCAGTGGTTTAGAATTATCAAATAGTTAATTCATCTTTAAAAATGACTGAGGTGTACGGTGCCTCTGGTACACTTGAGTATACACTAACCTAACTCTCTCTCTCTCTCTCTCTCTCTCTCTCTATATATATATATATATATATATATATATATATATATATAACGAACTAAACTGTAAGATATTTAAGCAATAATGTTTTTAGATAAATGACTGCATTAACACACAAACACATAACAATAATTGTTGGTAATCCCAACTAGCAAGTAAACATACACAAACACATAACAATAACTAGTGTGGAACATGTACAAGTCATTTGTGTATTGACATATACACCAAAAATCAAGTCCTCTAAAAGAAATTCAAGGAGTACAACAACACCTGATGAACACCCCAAATATTTCCTTATGATCCAAGCAAATAGAGATGAGTCTACTAAAACCCAACAATCCCACTTTTGAACTTGAGGTCCTTGTCAATTATCAGGGTCTCCACTATAGAACCTCATCTTCACAATAGGATGATTGCTTCTCAGAACCTAACAACATTACAAACCACTCATGCAAGACTTGTAGTCATGGTGAGTGTAATAGATCAAAAAAGATAAAAAAAATTGTTTGTAATTAATAAATTGTGCAAGTAATATAAGAGTTTGACAAAGCATTCAAAATCATGAAATTAGGTCAAAATACAAGTGACTAGGAATAATCAAACTTCATGCAAGCAACTATTTCAAGTAAACAATTGAATGTTAAAAAATATATAAAAGAACTACGCCAACCAATTAATCTTGTTAATTAAAATATTTAATTTGTATCCTCATTATGTCGGGTTGCACCCCACCATGCGTCAAATTGAGAAACTGCTCTAAATAGCACACCATAAGCTTGAAGGGTTTATTGATGCCATAATGATTGTCCTACCTCAATTTGAGGGAGTAACTACTTTATATAATCAATGACATGTCACCTAAATAATATTTGGAATCACATGCTCGATATTATGGATCCAGCCTTAACAAGCAATATGTCGATGGTACTAGCTAGATTAATTATGTTATACATCAAATTGCATGCTCCCCAGATTTACAAGTAATATGAGGAGAGTTATGATATCATAGTCCATGCCAACAATACAAATTTAAAAGAGACACAACTATATATCATAAAATGGGGCCACATACTCACACATTGATACTAGTGATGTTGTAGAGTACATACCAAGTTAAGCTTCAAATAGTCGTATGCAAACATGCAAGTTTACAATTCTAGACACCTTCTCACAAACATGTAGACCACATTAAGATAAGTCATCTCCCGTTCCAATAGTTCATACACTAATAAAGTTCCATGGTGATTTGGGCATCCTAGCCTAATATAAAATAGGCTTCAATTGATTATTATTTCATGATACTCATTTACCAATGCACATGTATCATTAGTAAACATTAAGGAATGATAACTAGCTACATATTTATTTGTGACATAAAAGCCCTAAATTTATGTATATTATAAATAAATAAAAACTTATTTGATGAAAATAGGGTAATTCATAAACTTTACCGATTAAATAAAAGATTATTCTCAAAAGAAATCATAGTAACAAGAATAAATAACAACTTTCATCATGTGTGGGTATCATACTTATAATTCCACTATCAAATCACTCCCACACTTAACATAATTCTCAAAAATCTGATCGGAACAATAAGAATCACTGATATGTCAATTCTACTAATAATAATCCCCTATTCCAAATTTCATTTTAAATTAGTCATGTTTAATCATTTTTATTTTTACAGACATAAATATTGGACATATAATTTAAGTAAGGCTAGTAAAATAGATTTTTAAGATTCACTAAGCACAATAAACACCAGAAACTACTTATCCAACTAATATAGACCAATTTAGGAGATTTCATTACTTGTATGAAAATTTTGGTAAATCTCTACCTAAAATGAATAAAGCTAACAATTTAGGGCATAACATGTCGATAGAGGGTAATTTTTAGTTCATAAACGTCCAAACTAAGTTAAATTAGGTTTTACATACATAATTTTGTTAATAAATTAATAAATTTGAATATCATCATTTTTTTCAAATATCCA